>QLTV01000331.1:666298-698044 GCA_003457575.1 Thermophis baileyi
CGGGAGACTTCGCCCACCCGCCCGGACGCCGCCATTTGGGTTCTTTTACCCTCTGTGCATGCGCAAAGCATTCTGCGCATGCGCAGAGGGTAAAAGAACCCAAATGGCGGCGTCCGGTGGGTGGGCGAAGTCTCCCGCTTCCATCGCTACCGGCTGTCCGGCGACCCGCAGGCACGGCCGAACCGGGAGCATTTCACCCCTGCAAGTGACGGTGGCACCAAGATGGCGGGCTAACGCGTGCAGCGACCCCTGTGAAATGGTCGTTCGACCCCCAAAGGGGTCGCGACCCACAGGTTGAGAACTGCTGATCTAAGGAGACATAAAGTCCAACCTCTGAACGTGGCAGGATTCTCTAAACAATTCCCAATAGATCCCCACCAGTCTCTAAAAATTCCACTGAAAGGGAAGAAACCACTCTGGGCAGCAACCTTTTCCACTGACTTCTCTTACCGTCAAGACGTTCTCATCTGTGTCTGCATCCTTCTAGCAAGTGGGAATAAGTCCAGACCCTCTACAGCAGGGCTGTCAAACTCAAGGCCCAGGGGCCGGATCAACAATTGATGTTGCTAAGTGAAACATTTGTTAAGTGAGTTTGCCCCGTTTTATGACCTTTCTTGCCACGGTTGTTGAGCGAATCACTGCATTTGTTAAGTTAGTGACACGGTTGTGAAGTGAACCTGGCTTCCCCATTGACTTTGCTTGTCAGAAGGTCGCAAAAGGGGATCACGTGACCCTGGGACACTGCAGCTGTCATAAATGTGAGTCAGTTGTCAAGCATCCAAATGTAAATCACGTAACCATGGTCATAAACGGTCCTGAGTCACTTTTTTCAGAGCCATTGTAACTTTGAACGGACACTAAATGAACTGTTGTATGTCAAGGACTACCTATATATGCTTTGCAGTTGCAGTGTGAAGTTTTAATACTGTGAACAGTGGTCTTTCAGTATAGAGAAGGAATGCTTTATTAATTTCAAAAATATACATAGGATAGTGAAACAACATTTCTCTCAAGTTGAGCTTGATTTTGGGTGATTTTGTGAACAATGTTTCCCTTTGCATGGAAATGGGCTGCCGTTGAAAAGCTGAATGTGCTTGGGCTGCTTAATACTTGGTTGGGTAAAAGGCCACCAGGAAATGCCAGGATGGGGAAAAAAAATCAAGGATGAGATAATGAAACATTTTGCATGTGAAGATCTAGTTTGAGTACAACCCCCCCCCCCCGTTCCTGAACCTAACGGTGGTCTATTTTTTTATTTTTATTTTTAACAGGTACTTGGACGCTGCTTTTTGACCGTGATGCAGGTTCATTTTCAGTTTCTATCCCAGGCTTTGCAGAAAGTCCAGCCGGTGGCTCAGTCATGCTTCATTGAGGCTGCAGCCCAGGAAAGGAAAAATTCTGGCATGAGTGAGACATCCAGCGCAAGCCCCACAACCGAACTGGATGAAGCAGTGCGGTCTTGGAAGGGGGCAACAGAGGTAGGACTGTGCTGCTGTGTGGGGATGTCAGGGGTTCTACATTCAGGCCTCCATCTTTAATCAGGATATGGAAAATGGCTGCCTTCCCCTCTTACAGAATTCATCTTGGCTTCCTTTATAATAGCTAGGTTTCCATCTGTAGGGAATTTTTCGATGGTCACGTTAAGAAGACATGCTTAATTAGGTTAAAGAGTTTAGTGGGCTGTGCAACAGGAAATTTGACCCAGCCAATCGAACTTAAAAGGGCCTACTTTTAGCCCCTTTATCCACTCAGTTGATACAGTAATTCTGCTTTATCAATTGAGTGGATAAAATAGCTGACGAGAAGGATTCTAATTTTGCACCAGGGGCAGAATCTTAGAATGCTGTATTAATAACAATCGCAATAGCATTTAGGCTTATATACCACCCTATAGCGCTTTGCAGCCCTCTCTGGGCGGTTCACACTGTAGAAGCATTATTTGCATATTGCCCCTAACAATCTGGGTCCTCATTTTACTGACCTCGGAAGGATGGAAGGCTGAGTTGAGCCCCGTTAGGATTGAACTCCAGGCTGTGGGCAGAACTTGCCTTCAATATCGCACTTTAACCACCGCACCACCAGAGCTCCTTCATTTTTGTGGGCATTTGTGGATGAGCCCAACAATATTTTATTGTTGTTCATCTATATTTCAAGAATCTTGTCAGACTATCTGCCTTCCCTTGGGAAACGGATATAGACTAGAGCAGGGCTGTCAAACTCCCGGCCCCGTGGGCCGGATGCATCATGCGCTGGCCATGCCCACGCCCGATTTAGCGAAGGGGGGGGGAAGTCCAATACGTCACATGACGTGAGTTTGACACCCCTGGACTAGAGGTTTGATCTGAGACGTTTCCTCCCTGAATGAACTCTTAAGTTGGGATGTCTGATCACCCTCCAGGCAAAGCCTCCTTCCCTTCAGCTGGTGGTTGCTCTCCCAGTTCCACCCCAACCTTTTGCCGCTGTGGCCGAGGCAGAAGCGCCTCCCTCCCTTTGCTGTCTGCTTTTGTTGCTTATCTGCCTCCTTTGAGGACCCAGCTTCTACTGGGGCCATTTGCTCCACAGGGCTAAAGTCAGGCTGGCTTTGGAAAGTTTTAAAGAAATAGCCGGCGAAGATGAGAGAATTATTAGAGATGGCAAAATTGACTTGTCTGTTTAGAGAAACGACAATGGCTCACATTCATTAGTGATTGGAAATGCCTTATGGACTTTTTGCTGAAAAAAGAAAAGGAATGAACTGGCGATTTATGAGTTTGAGGATTAGAAAGGATAGACTGGGGGGTGGGGGGGGATTAGATTGTACCCTTAGAGGGAGTGGGTAAAATATAAATTAACTGCTGATAAGGAGGAAGCTGCTTCTTTATAACTTTTTTTTTCTTTTTTCTTTTTCACATATTACTTTCATTTCCTTTCCTCTTTCAAAATTTGTACTATTTTTGTTTTCTAAAATGTTTTAAAAAATGATAGGAAAGGAGCTACATTTGCATAGTTAGTCCCTGTGTCTATCCTCATGAGGTGATCTGTGATCAGAATTGTGTTTGCAAAAACAGCGCTGCAGGGTCTCTTTCCTAAACTTTGGCTAATGTCCCAATATGAAATATAAATCACGCAATTTAACTTCACTCAACAATTCAAAATTACTTTTGTCATTTTGTTACCTTCCCCTTTTCTGCCACCTGTTTAAAGGCCACTTCACGGCTTCGAGAGAAAGAGGGGGGCCGTGACGGCTCTTTGGCTGGAATCGAGGTCCAGCAACTCTTCTGCTCCCAGAATGTGGCCATTCCAGAGCACCAGCTAAAAGATTTGAACTTGAAAACAGACAGCGCTTTGCAGGTCAGTTTCCCTGGTGGGATTATTTTTTCCCCCGTCTCGATTGGGCACAACCACAGGTCCATGTTAAGGAGTGATTTTCCTTTTTTGGGTTTTATGGACAGTCTGTTCCCTTATTTATCTCTTACGTGGTGCTTTTTTATATATATATATCAGGCATATAAGATTGCTTTGGAAAGTTTGGGTCACTGTGAATATGCAATGAAGGCTGGTTTCCACTTGAATCCAAAGGCAATTGAAGAAAGCTTGCAGGTAAGAGCCTCTTTCTCTGGACCTAGTCAAGAGAGGCAAAACTGGTGGGTAACAATTGAATGGTTATGTTTTGCTTTGGTCTTCTGTGTCTTCAGGGCTGCTGCAGTGAAGCTGAAGCTCAGCAGACTGGACGGAGACAGACTCCCTCTCAGCCTATTCAGTGTGAGCTGCCAACAGTTCCCATCCAGATAGGGGCCCACTTTCTGAAAGGAATATCCTTCAATGAATCTGCGGCAGATAACTTAAAACTGAAAACGGTAAGTCTCTCTAAATGAAATAGTTTGCATTGTCAAATCTTTTCCTGCTGGGAGGAGAATCTTAGGTAGAGAGCAGGCCTTTGGAAGTTTGTGTTACTGGGACAAGTGTATTCATGAGAAGGGGAAGTCGAATTAGGTGCAAAACCCGATTCCGTGTTCAACTAAGAAAACCTCTCTGCCATTTTACTTGGGCATCTTTTCTGCTTTGTGTCATGCCATCCTGAACTTCTCTGGCAGTTTCTTCTTGCATTCGGAATGCTTTGTATGATCATGGTTTGCTTAATGTCTATGGTGATTCTCAGTCATCCAGGTCATGGTTGTCCCAAAGGTGCTTTTTCAAGAGGCAACTGGACTTTCCAAGAAGCTTCCTCAGCTCTGACTGGATGGTGGAGAACGGAAGGATTTATGGATGAGAAGCGAAACGTCTTCAAAGAAAAACCAGAAAGTCCAGTTGCCTCTTGAAAAAGCACCTTTGGGACAATCATGGTTTGCTTCCTTGTCTCAATTTGGGCAGCACATTTTTACCACATTTTACTTGCAAGGAAATTCCTCCTAACGTCTCATGTGAACTTAACCTCTGTGTCTTGGTCTAACCTTCCAATTCCTGCTGTGCTTCTCCTCATGGTGGCAGGGATGGAGGGGGGGGCAGCGGCGGCAGTGAACAAGGTATGTTGTTAATTCTGGCAATCATTTAGGGACTTTTTGCTGACATAAGGACTGAAAAGATGGTGCTTTATAGGTAAGAGATGGGATATGGGATAAATTTTGCAACCTCAGAAGAGGTGAAGGAGTCACTGAATTTGTTTACACTTGTGATGAAGATTGGAGGTCACATCTTTATATATTTCTTTCTTTATTGTATTCTTACTTTTTTCTTGCATTTTTACTTCTCCTTCCTATTGTCTTTAACTTTAGTTTGTATTAGATTTTACTATTATAATCAACATTCTTAATAAAAATTGTGTGCGTATGTGTGTGTGGTTGGCTAGCATAGTGGTTAGAGCACTGCCGTTTGATGTAGGAGACTGGGGTTAAATCCTAGATGGTATCTAGTTTACCAGTAGGGATCCTTGAGCAAAGACCCCCTAATGTTCACCTCCCTACTTCGTGTATGAGAATGAAACAAATTAAGAGTTATGCTGGCTCAGATGTCATCTAGATTAACAAGCATCACATTTGGGAAACCAACAACCTGAAGATAAGTAGCTACTGAAACAAACCATATATGGATGAAACAAGAGAACCTGGAATTGATGAAATGCTACTATAACTGTAGTCCTGATCAGAGGAGACATATGACGGACAGAAAACCTAGTGTAAGGACCTGCCTCAGCTATCTTCTCAGGAAAGCATGAAAAGCATGACTCTTGGAACAGATGGTATTTCAAAAGGAGCTTTTACTGAGAGAAGTGATTGCAGAGAAGATAATTTCCCCTGTTCAACCCCACCCAGAACCCCATGTCCACCAGTAGCCAATACGATGCCACAAAGGTGTTATGAGAACTCCGAGGCGGAATGGTGATAACAGGTCATCCTCGGGGCGCTGTGGCCTTGGGTAACAGGCTGGAACTGACTGGGAGGGAGTCCATCCTGACGGCCCAGTCCCCCTCCCTAATTCCCATGCGGTTACAGCAAAAGCGAAAACATTCAAAGCAATTGGCCCCCAAGAAGCATCTCCCTTCCCCTTCGGAATGGCAGCTTTCCAGCAGGAACCTGACACCTACACCACTCTGAGAAACACCCAATGCTTCAATAGTGAAGAGGAAACTGTTTTCACAACATGGGGTAGATTTAACTATATATTACGTTCCTGACTCAAGGAGAGTTGGAAAAACAACTGGATGTGCAACCAACACCTGAAGCTGGAACGTTTCCACCATTACAGAGTACAAACGCTAATACGGGGTATAAGATCATGGATAAATTGCAGTCAACTCTCAATATCGGCTGCCAAGACTCAGTGCCATTAGATAGTACGCGAGAAGATGTCAGTAGAGCCCTCGTGCCAATCCTTATTGCCATCACAATTTAACCCAATGATACACTACAGCTGCTGTAATCCTGGTGATGATTGGCTGCGTAATTTAAAAGACACCCCACACCCCCGAAAATTAGGTTAGAAATTTTGATGAAGGCATCTCAGAGAGAAATTAGTCAGTTGATAGAACAGCAGAAGGCTATGGAGATTAAAGATAAGACTTGATTACTGAAAAAATATAAGGGCGTGACTATCTGAAGCCTTAGATCAGAGGTCTTCAAACTTGGCAACTTTAAGACTTGTGGACTTCAACTCCCAGAATTCTCCAGCCAGCATAGCTAGGTGTTGAAGTCCACAAATCTTAAAAGTTGCCAAGTTTGGGGACCCCTGACTTAGAGAATGCTGAACAAAGGCTTACGGCACTGGCTACCAGGTTAAGGAGGTATGCTAGAGAAGCAGAGGCTAAGAAGATAAATGGCCAGTTCTCCAAAGAATCTTCCAAGGTGAACTCCTAACTGCAGTTCAATAGCAAAGTAACAGCAGAACCACCAACAGCAGAAACTCAGCAGAACTGGAAGAACATATTGGAGAAAGAGAAGATATGTAACTCCAGTGTAAAGCGGCTGCAGGAACTGAGAGCAGATCCCAGCAATCTCACAGAACACGAATCGGTCACCATCACAGTAACAGTAGCGGACATCCAACAAGTGGTTCAAAAATGTGTGTCTGTGTGTGGGGGGGGAATTAAAAATAAAATAAGCAATGGGTCAAGATCATGAACAGCTGAACAATACCTGGTCTCGACATGATCCATGCCTACTGACTGAAGAAACTAGCACCCATGGGCTAATCAATAAAGTAAACTCAACACCTAGCAGCACAGATGCTGCTAACAGCCGGCTTCCACCCAGAGGACACAAGACAGGACTGATTAGGAAGGACCCCCACAAGGAAACAGACCATCCAACTACTGTGGATGGTTTATTTTCCCCAAAGATAAAACCGGGTCTTATATTAACTTTTGCTCCAAAAGACGCATGAGGGCTTATTTTCCAGTTAGGGCTTATTTGGGGGGGGGGGGGGAATACGGTACTAAATGCATCCGTCTGAATGACGATCTTAACTGGGGCTTATTTTTGGGGTAGGGCTTATATTACGAGCATCCTGAAAAATCATGATAGGGCTTATTTTCCGGTTGGGTCTTATTTTTGGGAAAACAGGGTACCGGTCAATAACCTTTCTCTCCACAACATGGAAAGCCTTTTTAGACTTTCAGGGTGCTGTTAGAAGAGACAAGAAGCAGTATTACAACATCTGTAAAGACATTGAAGATAGAAACAAACAGAAAAACATAGCCCCTCAAATACTAGAAGAACCATCACCCTTAGTCCTTCTCTTTGCTAGATTAGACACACCCAGTTCCTGCAGCTGTTCATCATACGCTTTACCCTCCAGTCCCCTAATCATCTTTGTTGTTCTTCTCTGCCCTCTTTTTGGAGTTCTTAAAACATAATGAAAGCATTTTTTTGTAGCCTCCAGTAACCTAAGATGAAGTCCATCTGGCCCCATGACCTAAATTTCTTTAAATTGGTTACATTCTTATATTCCCCCTTGCCTAACCTGTTTTTTCTCCAATGTCATAATAATGGTCAGCTAGGACTCCAATTTCCTCTGGTTCAAAATAGGAATTAAGAAGCTTCTGCCTTCTTGCCATTGCCACTTTCTGGAGCTACACCCATGGAACTGACCTTGAATTCATCTTTGACTATATTCCCCTGCTTACATTTCCTATAGATTTCCCTTTTACTCTTATGATTCATTCTGTTAGCAGAGTCTATCTTGAACTCTACCTATTTTCTCTGTTCCTATCAATCGGCCTAGTATATCTGAGCTGCAGAAAACCAGTAGTTTTCATTAAAACATGTGAAAAAAGTTTTCACATTCTTTTTATATCTCAACGATTCTACTTTTGGTCAGTCAATAATGGCCTTGAAACGTGCAAATATCTTTATAGGCAGATTCTGTTCTTGATTAATTTAATAATATAATTAGATAGAAATCCTTCTCTCTGCTATCCCTCTTGGTCTCTGGGATTCCTATCATTGGGAGAATTTCGACTGAAGAGAGCAGAGCTCCACTTGAAATCTCATGGCCTGGCTCTGGTTTTCAGATATGTAAAGTTGGATTTAATGTCAACAATAAAAATTAAAGCAAACAGCCTCTCTTTAAACTATCCCCAAATCTCTCCAACAGGATGGTTTCATGCATTGTTTCTTTCTCTCCACTCAGTACCACTTTCCAACATTCTCTTGTACTGCTTCTGGATGCCATTGGCATTTCCTTTTGATCCTGTCCATGTGCACATCGAATAATTGGAGCTGGAATGGGGGCGTGGCAATGCCTGGAAGCAGTAAGTTTGTGGGAAACTGGTGAAGTTTGGCTTGGGCCATCGTAACTTGAGCAACAGTACTATAAGTAGGAATGCTAGATATCGGCAGTGCAAAATAGATTGAGTTGGAGTGGGTAATATTTACCTTGCTTGGTTTTTTTGCTTAACCCCTCCCCCTTGTGTATATTGACAGCACACTATGATACAATTAATTAAAGAAGCTGGCTACCATAATGGAATGACCCCAAGAGATGACTCTCCTGTGACAGAAGTCCTGAATCAAGTTTGCCCTTCTACATGGCGGGGAGCCTGTAAAACGGCGGTACAGTTGTTGTTTGGACAAGCTGGGCTGGTAAGTAGCGGTGGATTGACAACTGTATGAAGGTGGCCAGAGTGAAGGGAAGGCAGGTCATTTAGTCCTGAAGGACTAACGTTAAATTACAGCATTTGGGCCTGCAGCAAAATGATGGATTCAGAGTTTCCGCCAGTTTGACCTTATTTTTTCCACTCTGCTGCTCTCAACCTCCCTGTTTCTCCGCTTTGTCACTCTTGAGATGATCAGCTTATGGTTTTCTGTTGATTTCTCCCCTTCTGTTTTTTTTCCTCTTTGATCTTTGCAAGTATTGCCGATAACACCTCTTCTCTATGTAGGTAATTCAGTTTGGACTAAGTTTGCTTTTGGCAGATATCACAATATCATTTACCAGCACGTTCTTCCTGATCATTGATTTGGGGAGGACGTATAAACCTAGAGCAAAATGGGTCTGAGCAGAAGTTTATACCTATTTCCCTGTATGGAAGACTAAGTTTCATCTACTTTACCATGTTTTTCCTTGAGTTGTGAGAAAAAGACAGGGGTGAAATGCTCCCAGTTCGCTCATACCTGTCAGTCGCCGTAGAGCCGGTCGCCAAGGTAGTGCGGGGTGCCGCCCACCCGCCCGGACGCCGCCATTTGGGTTCTTTTACCCTCTGCGCATGCGCAAAGTGTTCTGTGCATTCGCAGAGGGTAAAAGAACCCAAATGGCGGCATCCGGGCGGGTGGGCGGTGCCTCGCGCTACCTTGGCGACCGGCTCTATGGCGACCGACAGGTACGAGCGAACCGGGAGCATTTCACCCCTGGAAAAAGAGATGTTCAAGTGGGCTTTTTCTAGCTACCTATTGTAGCAGCTTAGTTTTGAATTGGACATGGGAAAATGTTTATATTCCTGAACAGATGATTTTTCATCCTAATTTCAGGCAGTTGCTTACTTCCTCTGCCCGCAGGGGAAAAAATTAGAGGTGGGTACATAGTTAGTCCTCGACTTACAACCGTTCGTTTAGTGACGTTCGAAGTTACAGCGGCACTGAAAAAAGTGAGATGACCAGTTTTCACACTTATGACTGATGCAGCATCCCCAGGATCACGTGGTCCAAATCTGGGGACTTGGCAACTGACATGTATTTATTTAGGAGTCATTGAGTGACTCTTGAACACCAATGTCCTTTAAGACCCATTCTTTCTGGTGAGTGGAACAGAAATCCCTTTGGGTGCTTTGCAGAGCCAGAGAAGCAGTTTCAGGAAGTCCACTGCATTGCTTCCAGTTGACTGCGCTGGGGAAGATCCTGCTTTTTGGGGGGGTGGGTGGAGGAGGAAACATCTGTCCAGCAAGAACAATGGCTGCTGGAAGTCATTTCCCAGGCGGGGGTGTGGAAGGTTAATTGGCTGGGATTGAGTCAAGTTCGGTTGAATAGGTTGGTTGTGTGCTTGTTTCCTCTGAAACAGATAGTGGGTATTCTACCACTAAAGTCTGCGCTCTCGGAGTGCAGACCGTTTGAGGCATTTGAGGGATGAGAACAAAGCCTTCATCATGCAAGGGACCAGAGGGTGGTCAAGATTTGTTTTTCCCAATCTTGTCTAGCAGTTTACAGGAGAAAGCAGGATTGAAATGGATCCCTTGAGTTCAAATGTTTACACCTTTCCAAAAAAGCATGAAAAAGAAGATTAAATGATCAGCTGATGAAAAATCCTTAGTGAAACGCTCGCCTCTTTAAATACATCCTGAACTTTCGTAGCTATTACATTTCACGATTATCATTTCAGTACCTCCTCACAACTGTAAATACCATTCATATATATCTCTTTGTTTGATGTTTATATGCACTTGACCAGTGTTTAGCTCCCCAGGGGCCATGGTGGCTGCAACAAAATGATTTGTTGTTAAGTTTGAAGAGGGACATTCTAGAGCAGGGGTCCCCAAACTTGGCAACTTTAAGACTTGTGGACTTCAACTCCCAGAATTCTCCAGCAAGCTGGAGAATTCTGGGAGTTGAAGTCCACAAGTCTTAAAGTTGCCAAGTTTTTGAAGACCTCTGTTCTAGTACTTTTAAAGTGGCAGTTGCTTACTTATTTTTTCTTCGCAATTAGGTGGTTGTAGACACAGCACAGAATGAAAACAAAGAAGCTTATGCACCACAAATCAGCTTGGAAGGCTCCAGAATTGTGGTTCAAGTCCCATCAACTTGGTAATTAGAATTTGCTACTTAAGGAAACCCAGAACAGCATTGTGTGTGTGCTTCGGTGTGTGGAAAAAGTTAAGAAATTTGATTTAAAATCTCAGTGTGCTTTCCAGTATCATCCAAACTATCCTAATACAGTAATTTGAAGGGAGTAAATAGTTTGTCATGCAGTTGATAATTACAGTGGTCATAAGTTTTGAATGGTCTCTGGAAGCTTCACTTCACCCTGAGAGCCTTCCTAACCTTTGTCAGAGGATTGTCCTGTGTCATGATCAGAACATTCGTAATCTGATCATTAATTGGTAATACTAATTTATGTAATTAGTAATTACATGAGTAATCTGGAAATATCTGATTCTCCATCTGCATCAGGTGCCTGAAAGAAGATCCTGCAACAATGTCTCTCCTGCAGAGAAGTCTGGATCCAGAGAAAATGTTAGGACTGGTAGATGTACTTTATACTGCCGTGTTTGACCTAAATCGCTGGAAAGAAGGAAGGTTGGTAGGCCTGACTGTGGCTGCAATTGGTACAGAATTAGCATTGCATAACACTCCTTGTTCGGGTGAAAATGACTATGAGAAGCTTCATCTAGTTGTTGAAGCCACTTACACTGTGAATCAGAATTTCTGGGCGGCAGCATTTGACATGGTAGGAAAACCATGGTGGGTTGGTTTTTTTCATACACATCTTAGCTTCCCATTTCAAGGACATCTTAGATTTATATGCCTCTGAGAAATTTGCTTTAACATGTTGCTTTAAAATGGGGGTGGGTGGGAGTGGACACAGAGAAATGCAGAGTCAAGAGGATGCAATCGCTCCATAGCAAGGGACTGATCCCCCAAAACCCAGATCAGAACATCACTACCCTGAGAGAAAGACTAGATCTAATGTGTGACCTCTCCTGTTGTTGTGTCCTAGCACGGCAAGCCCTACGAAATGACGCACACACACACTGTTTGTCAAATAATATCCTTTGACTATAACTCACAGAAGTTGGCAAAAAGCCCGGAATGAATTATCTCAGCAGCTGAAAGTCCAGAAATCAAAACTGTAGAAATCCCAAGAGCAGCAAGACGTGGTCAGAGAAAATGCAACACATTGTTTCCAGCGCCGGCTTCAGCGTGCTGAAGCCTTAAATAGCCTTAGGGCGTGGCCAATCAGCCTGCAGATTTACACGCGAGGAGACCTCCTCCTGCAGAGCCACTCCTGCCTGCTAGCTGCCCTGCATGCCCTAGCATCAAGCAGAGGCTCCTCCTCTTCTCCTGAGTCACTCAGCTCCAACTGAGGAGGTGCAGACGTCCCTGGTTGGCTGTCATCCTCTGGCACTGAGTCCCCCTCGCTCTCTGACCCGGGCGCCGGGTGCACAGGACGATATTGCCCCGCCACAGTCGGCTCTTGGTCCTCTGGATCCATGGGTGGCTGCGCGGGACTCGGGCAAGCCACAACACCTGTGGGTTGGCTCTGCATAAGTTGTCGCATGTCCATGGTGTCCATGAACTCCTGAAGCAGCCTTGGTACCAGGTTCAAAGAAGGCAGCTTGAGGTTCCCCAGGACCGTAAGCCTTAGGAACTCCACTGCCCAGCTAGCCAGAGAGTTGTGGATCTCAGGCAGTTGCTGCTATACTGCAAGGAGAGAGATAAGCAAACAGAAATCCTAAGTGATCAACCTCGCCTAGTAAGTCTCCCATCCAGCTATGTCTGGAACAGCACACCTAAAGGCCTTTGGAAACAACCATCAGGCTCCATACCTGCCCTGGAGTCTTGGCTAATGCCACATCCAAAATCCAGGGGTGCACATTACAGAGAGGAGGCACAGACACATCTGGTTTCCATATTAGAACCAGGTGGGCCATTTGTTTGTATTTTGTTCGTTCCTGAATTGGATGTTTATCTAGCTTTCTAAGCCATTTTTTAATCTGAACTAGAAGGTCATTTTTGTTTCCCCAGGGAACAAGCGTTGCCCTACATCCAGATCCAACTGCAACGTGAGAGCTCTGACTTTGGAAGTCACACCGACTTACCATCTGCAAATGGCAGTAAAGCAGCGGGGGGGCTGCAGAAGACTTTCTCAAAGCTGACATCACGATTTACCAAAAAAACTTCTTGTACAAGTTCAAGCAACAGTGGAAATTACTCCATTCCTAATATACCTTCTAAAACCCATTTTATAGCAAACAACTCAGAGGACAAAGCAAAACTACCAAGTAATGCGGATGCGCGACTGCAAAGTATTTTGAACCTTGGCAACTTTCCGAGGGTTCTTGAGCCGGCCCAGCTGATGCAGAGCTCAAAGCATCATGGGGTCAACGGCCTCCTTGAAAGGCCGGAGGGAGGCATTGTAGAAGATGGTAAGGATGCCAAGGGCATGAATTTACCAACTGACCAGGAAATGCAGGAGGTCATTGATTTCCTTTCGGGTTTCAACACGGGCAAGTCCCAACAGACTTCTCCACTGATGAGAAGAAGAACCTCGGTTGCCTCCTCCTCTTCTTCTGCTGCTGCTGCTGCTGCAGCAGAACAGAAAGCAGCTGCTGTGCAGCTGCCATCACTACAGTCGTCATCTCACACCCCACTGCACCATCTTCAGCCCGGGCTGCCCCAGCAGCCCTATCCCCAGAAACCCCAACAGCAGCAGCAGCAGCAGCACTATCAGCCCTTGCGCCAGCCCATTGGCTCGCAGCAGCGCCTGCCCAGTAAGTGGCCAGGGGGTTCCAGCCAGCCCCCAGGCCAGACTGTTGGGCCAGGACTGTCCTCGCTGCCTCAGTGGAGCAGCCACGCCTTTTCCGATCTGAGCTCTGACCTATATAGCCTGGGCCTTGTGAACAGCTACATGGATAACATGATGTCAGAGATGCTGGGGCAGAAACCTCAAGGGCCTAGAAACAACACCTGGCCAAACCGTGACCAGAGTGATGGGATCTTTGGGGTGCTGGGAGAATTTCTACCTTTCGACCCTGCAGGTGAGTTCAACTAATCAGTACGTTATTTCGCAGCGCATTGAATGTCTCCAGATGTTTTTGAGTACCAGCTCGTTATCCTGAGCTAGCATTCTGCTATCTGATCTGCTGTAGGGGCAGCCCGATTTTGAGTTTAACCTGAAATTTTCTCTCCTCCTTTGATCTGAATTGCTTTACTTTGTTACTGTTTTTCAGCATGGTGAGCTAATTTGTGTTTATGCTTTTGAGAACATAACTGCTATTGTAAGCAACTAACAGCAGCTTTTTATGATGATTGTTTTATTTGTATTCCGTTTTCCGATCAGCAAAGGAAGTTTTCCTTCAGGGGTCCCTGGGCATCAGGCCCTCACCGCTTCCCCTACACTGGTGACCGACCGCCTGTGTTGCTGCTTTGCTCATGGCTTGCATTGCATAAAGACAACTTGCCAGGAAAGCACTTTTCTGTGAAGTGCTGAATATTCAGCGTTCAACAAACATTCTGGACTGCTAACTGGTCTCTTATGCGTGTCCATGGATGCAGGCGCACACCGAGGGGTGGCTTGCTAAGCATAAAGCATTAAATAAAGGGATAATTGGGGAAGAAATAGCTGACTGATGGCGATTCCTTTTTTTTCTGCCCAGTTGGCTCAGATCCAGAGTTTGCCCGCTACGTGGCTGGGGTCAGCCAGGCCATGCAACAGAAAAGGCAGGCACAACACTTTCGTCGCCCCAGCAATGCACGTAGCAACTGGTCTCATCCTGATGACCTCCACAGGACCTGGCCCTTCCCAGAGTATTTCACAGATGGGTAAGGAGCCCTTGGTAACTCTACTTTGTACCGCGCAGACTATTATAGAAATTAAGTAAATTGGCTTTAATTGATCGTTGTGAGGCTGTTTTGTTGATCCAATACATTTTATTTTTTAGATTAAATGTTCATGCTGCACTTCTCTTAGGTTCAAAATGGTACATATAGAGAAGCAACGCCTCTGTTTTTCCTTTTAAGAGCTCAGGATACTTAGCTAAGAATAATTCCAAACACAGGAACTTAGGCTTCAAGATAAATTCTGTATTTTACCTTGCAATCTACTGAATTTGAAATTGTCCCTCGAGATCTTGCCCTATCAAGATTGACTCTAAATAGAGAGTGCAAGAACCCCGTTTTGCCCAGCTCCCTGGGCAGCCCCTCTCAACCCTGCCTTGCTGTTTCTTTGTAGGGAGATGACCGGCAGCTGGTCAGGGACTCAGGGGGACTCTGCCAGCTCCAGTGACGAGACCTCCTCAGCCAATGGAGACAGTTTGTTTTCCATGTTCTCCGGGCCTGACATTGTGGCTGCTGTCAAGCAAAGAAGGTACGTCAAACAAAGGAATATTTGCTTTGCAGAAGAGCTGGCTGTCTTAACCTTAGTTTTTTTCCCTTGCCCTAGCAGGAACCACAGAAGCAGCTCTGTTTTGAAATTCAGATCTCTCTCCTTTCTTACTGCTGTTGAATTGATTCCCGTGTGCTGCTACCTCAACTTGCTATATAGATTTACGTTGTAAATGAGGGGCTGAGAGGCAGAATTCAAATAGGTTGATGGATAGATCAAATAGACACATGGACCAGTTGCGATGCCCCTGCTTTTGCGGAGTCAGGATAATTGCTGTAAAGTAATTATGAAAAGAGTCTGTGTGGGAATGTCTCACCTGTCCAGGTAACAAAAGAATGGAGCTGGTATGAATTGGACACGGTCTTGTGTCAGAGCCAGTAAATGTATTCACACAATTGCTGGATGCATGGATGCCTCCCAAGGGTAACCCCAAGACCTGGGTTTGCATGGCAGGTTGAATCTTTGCTTAGATATCCAGCAGGTCATTATTAAACATACTTGAACTAGATGAATTCCTGGCTGGGTCACGCGAGATTGCTCCTAGCTTAGAGATGATAGGGGGAGCAATTACAACTTCCCAGTTATTCCAGATGAATACTAGGGTGCTAATTGATGGAATGCTGAAGTAGAATTCTCAGAGCACTGTGTGGTTGGTATCTCCACTGAATGGAATCAGTTAATGGGGGGATCCCTTCGTCTGGCATATTTGGGGGTGCCATGCCTTCTTTCAGTGTGACTATAGAATTACTGAATACAGGATTGCATAGATTAAACAGTTTTTTCCCCATTAAACTATCATGACATTTTCCCTTCATTGAAAGGAATACATTTATCGCTTGTAAGTTGCTTCGAAGAGAGATGGGCGGCAAACAAATTTACGAAATCAATCAATCAACATTTTTATTTTTTGATTTTTCAGAAAACACAGCAGTGGGGAACAAGACACAAGCACACTTCCTTCACCGCCACTCCTTTCCACCGTGGATGATCATAACCAGGCAAGTCTTGGACTGAATAGGACGCCTCTGAAAGAGGCCGAGAGCGGAAGGCATGCATTGAATGTTGGCTTGCGGGTCAGTTTTCAAAAGCAGCAACTTGAAACAAACGGAGACTCAGATTAAGCCACTTTCTTAAACAAACTTCCTAGATTAAAGGCTGATGACTCCCAATTCTCTTTGGGTGAATGGAATTTATTTCAGGTTGCTTGCTTTTATTTTATAAACAAAATGTATTATGAGGTTGCTTATAAGGTTGTTTCTTTAGGGAATTGTAGTGATTACCCCTCTTCGTTTTTCCACAGCCAGATTTGGGGTTTGGCAGGAAAACCGTTTGGGTGAGGAGCTTAGATTGGCTGATACCGCTAGAAAACCTTCATCGCAGAAAAATATCCAGCACCATGACAGCTTGTGTGCATTTTCTCCCATAGCCAGAGAAGGCCAAAAAGAGGGAGCCTTAAATGCAGGAACGGGAGAATGCTCGGTTGGAGGGCAGGAACTAAGGCGAGGGATGGGCATGAGCAGACGTCTCTCTTGAAAGACCTTCCCAGAAATCCCCCTTTCCATGTGGACCCTTAAAAGGCAGCCCAGGGGCACTTTTACAAGAAGCCAACAGTTCTGGGCTCCGTCCAAGAGAAAGTGAGACGGCAGCGCTAATATATAACGATCTTACAAGACAGCATTGGGTTCCCTGGGACAAAGATTGCTGAGGGGCAGCTTTCTTTTAGTATTTCATACTTTTCCCCCCAGAACCGTACAAAAACGATTGAAACGAGCCATTAAGCAGTTAATTGTATGAACAATAATGTGAAAGGCTATGTTAAGAGCTGATTTAAGATCCCGTTAAAGCCAAAAGGCTGGGAGGGGGTGAGTTGGGGGAGAGCGTGAAGTCTGTGTGTTTGTCATTTTTCCCTGGCTTGGGGACAGAGTGTGAAGCTCAGATGTCCTCCTTGCTCTTGCAGGACAATAAAACGAAAACCTGGCCCCCGAAGGCTCCTTGGCAGCACACGCAGTCGGGTCAGAATATGTCTTTATATCAGCTAAGCAGCCCTGCCAGCCACTGGAACGACACCATGCAGATGCTGCCGTCTCCCGTTTGGTCAGCCGCCCACAACTGCCCTCCGCCCACAGGAATGGCCTCCCCGTTTACCTACACCCAGCAGCCTCCGCAGTCGCCACCATTGCCCCTGGCTCAGCACAAGCAGGGGCACAAGGGCTTTAAACCTTTTCCGGGCAAGCACGAGCGTCGACCATCCTATCTGCCACAGTACTGATGTCCCGTTTCCTCCTGGCCCTCTGGAGAAGCAGCAACCGAGGACCAAAGCCTTTGGTATGATCCGGGCTTGCTTGGTTTCTGTCTGCTGGGTGGGGGCGGGGCGGGGTGACAGCTTTGGTAGTGAAGCCTCTCCTTCCTTGCAGCCCTTGGCACATGGTGTCTACACAACAGCCTAAACTGTGACCCTTTCAAAGCATATGAAAGATGCCCCGGTAACAAGTGGTGACACTCTTACCACAGAAAACACTGTATTTTATAGCTATTTTTTCATATAGATTTATAGTTACCATTTCTTGCTAAAACAGATTTGAGTATTTTTAAGCCAATCTAGCAGTTTTGCTCAACGCTCATTTTCTTCAGATTTCTAATTGACAAAATTATAAAGTCTTCGCTCTGACTTTCACAGGCTGTGATAGCTTTTTTAATGCAGTAGTTGTTAATATGCTGCAAACTCTTTGAAACAGGAGTGGGGCAAACAACAACTGAAAACCTAATTCTTTCCAGTTATTTAGTTTGTGCAAAACAGCTGGAACCGCTCAAAGTCTGTGAAAAGTGATCTGGCCAAGCAGTGAGCACCGTCCGCCTCCATGAAGTCCTTTTGGTGGGTTTATGACACTACATTTGATACTCCTACATTTGGCCAAAGGCATTATCCATACAGTGCTCCTTAAATATATGAAAGAATAGTTAAAACTGCTTGCAAATATAAGTCTTATTTCAATGCTAGACTTAGGTGTAAAAACATGAGCTGGCTCAGAAGAGAGAGAACTTAAAACACTATTTTTTGTAGTGCTAAGAATTAAAATAAAGTACTTACAGTCAATATGTGCCATTAAATAAATGAACCTGTGGAATTAGAAATATCTTCCAACCAAAGTGGATCTGGGGAATGACTGGTGCTTCAAATGGGAAAAAGGTAAATATGTATAGTGATCCCATTGTATATTAATTGAAGTGAGAGAAGTCTTTATAAAACCTATTTAAATTTTCATATTTCATCTTTGAAAGAGTAATTATAAACCACAATATTTTCTGGTATAAAGGTTTTTGACAGTATTAATATTATTTTTATATTTTCTTAATTCATATCATTCTAATACATTGACAAGTAAAATGGGTTATTAGTTATAAATACACATAGTTTTTGATGAAGATAAAAGCACATTTAAGTTCCCATTTTCTACAAACTTACATGTGTATATTAAAGATACCAAATATATATATATATATATATATATAACACACATACATATATATATGCATATATATATGTATATGTATATATGCATATGTATATATGCATACATATATGCATACATGCATCATGCATATATATATGTATATGTATATATATATGTATATGTATATGTATATGTATATGTATATGTATATGTATAGGTATTTGTATATGTATATGTATATGTATATGTATATATATATGTATATGTATATGTATATGTATATGTATATGTATATGTATATGTATATGTATATGTATATGTATATCACTAAATGTTGGGGTGGGTAGCATAAAAGCCCTTCCACCCTCTGCTTGTGCGCCGTTTGGCGGGCCTACGATGTTACTCTTTGTGCTGGTTAAGGATGCCAATGTTGCCTGTATTTATGATATTGTCATCTTGTTTCCTGAAACCCCATCCTTACCATGTTTACAGAACTGTTTGCTGTGCATAACTTTACAGTCATGTGCTTTGCACAATCAGTGTGGCTTCTGTCTGTACATTGTTAATGTTCTGTACTTTCTGCTAAAATGTTGGTGAATTTAAAAGTGATTTTGAGTCTCCTCAAGTATACAATTGAAAACTTGTATTGGACCTAAAATTGATTGCAGTTGTACGCCACAAGGCTTTCAAGTACAGATATATGTTGTGTTGAAATTTCCTATGGAGCATTTAAGCTGCTGTTGCAGTTGAGTGACAAATGCAAACATTGGCAATTTTCTAAAATTGAAGTTAAATAGTGGAAATGCAGGTGAATCATTTTTTGTCTGGTAGGTGCTGCATCATCCACTGCTTCCAGTTATTCTGAACACCTATAATTTTCCCAAGTATTGGCAAGCGAGGTTTCACACAGCCAAGTGCAAGGGGCATGGTGCTTAGTCAGATTATCTTTTAATGCAGTACTTATGTGAATAACTAATGCTTTGGAACTGGAACTGTACCTTTTGTTTTTAATGTTGAAGCACCTGTAAGTAAAAACTACCCTATTTGCTTTATTAAAGATATACCTTTAATAATAGATTATATTGTGTTAAAATAAGATACATCCAAAAGATAACGAGTACAATTATGTTGAAAGTTATTCTCCTGCTGTGGCTGGAGAGAATCGTTAACTCGGCTCCTCCTCATTCCAGCAGACAGGAACAATTTTGGGGTGCCCAAGGTGGGAGTAAAAGACTTTCTTCTAATGGAAGTTGGGAGGCAGCCCCTACTGCACGGATTCTACAGTACCATTGATTCGACCTTCCCAAGGCGGGAGTAGGGGTCTGCCTGCCAGATACCTGCCTGCCTGTTCCATTATCCACTGCAAGAGCTTCCCACTAATCCGTCTCCAGCCTTTCCATTTTTGTTAAATATTTTGGTTTTATGGATTGTGGTGCCCTCTAAAAAGCTTGTAGATCTCAGGAGACATCTCAGATGGATGGCTCAAGCAGCTACCTATCCAGGAGGCCCGGTCACCCCATCTGCCGGGCAGCATTCTCTCCTCACATCGCAGGGGTCTTCCTTGGAAAGCCCAGTGCAGATTCCTTAGGAGTCATGGTACCATCCTTGATCCCTTGCCCTGGAAAAGAAGGGTGCCCCCGACATGGACCAAAGGGGGAATGAGGGGTTTTTTTTAGAAAAGGAGCATTGGACGCCCAGAGAACAGGTGCTCCTATGGCTGACTCTCTCACTGGTGGAGGGGTGGGAGGGGAGGGAGAGGGGGAGCTGTCGAAAGAGGAGGTTTCCATGGATACCATGAAGCATCTATCCCAATCCAGTTTCTCACTGCTGACCAGAATTTTTTTTATAAAATTCTCATTTCTGAAGGAACCCAATCCTAGCCATCCACTAATCCATTATTGAATCTGGTGACTGAAGCCTTCCCAGTAGATAGCAGCCCATTCCATGCCCCTTGGTGGAAAGCAAACTACCAGTCAAAGCAGCAGCGGTCCAGATCCCAAATAACAAAGACTTCTCAAGATCTTTTTTTTTCCTATTTGCCTAAATGACCTACAGTACCATAGATACCTGAGTGCTTTGCAGTTTCTCATAGCCATATTACAGAATTCAAGGCCCTGTATCACAATTGATTTATAATTGTGCCCTGGTGATAATAGAAAGGAAAATACTTCTGGAGGCTCCAAATCATTGGTCATATCCTTGCCACCAAGGCCATAGAGGCAGTTCCACTGGCAAGAGTCTCAATTTGTTACAAGGTTTTTTTTCCCCCATGGTACCTCAAAACAAGGTGGATTGGAGTGATCTAGATTTCATAAAAATAAGTCAGTATCAAGAGTCCTCCATATTTCTTATGAACATACAAAATCCCTTTCAGATTACCTTCAGCCTAGAGACTATTAAGCTTCTTGGGCAAAGTTACATACATTCTTTTGCCTATTCCACTGGAAGTTTTTGAGATATGAATATCAGGGCGCCCTCTCCCCGTGTACCCTCCTCCTTTTGGGGCCGGCATTGACTTCCAGAATGTATACAGAGACATCAATCTACCCAGAGAGTTCAATCTACCCAATTCTAGGTGACCTCATTAAAAAGCCATGCTTCCTACTTTAAAAAAAGACAAACATAACATCCAGAATCCAATGCTTCTCACCTAGTCTTGGCATAATTCAGAAGAAATATCTGCATCTAACAATGTGCAAGCAACTGGAAACAATTTTAGGTAGGTACCTGGTTCTCCCAGATAACAGAAATTATAGGAGTTATCAGGTTAGAGTTGCATGTCAGTTAAACTGAATAATCTTGGTTTATGTTCAGGGCCTCATCATGCATGGATTGAGTTCACTCATACCCTGCTTGAGCAGAGGGTTGGACTCGAAGACCTCCAAGGTCCCTTCCAATATAACAATCTTCTTACAATGGGTGCTATTTTCCTTCCAGAAAGCAATAATGGTGGGAAAACAAGCTATGATTCCACTGAGCCTTACACATGAAAGAGTCCTTTGAATAGTGGATATTTAAGGCTGTAGAAGGAAATCCCATCTTGGAAGTATCCCTACGCATTCTAATCACCACCAACGTTAGTCTTCTGGATTGGGAGATCCTTAACCATGGCTGTATAGGCCACACAAGGCTTCAAGCATACCATAAAATCTTAGTAGGCTGGAAAACCAAATCTGTAGAAACTTGAGTTACCTTGAAATACATTTACTACCTTGACAGGTTCTGCTGCTTTTGGCAAAAATGCAGAAATGAACACGTGATACGTGAAGGCAGAACCAAGTCCTAATCTGTCGCAAGAGAAGCTGCAAGAAATTGGGAAGAGGTGGAATTTCAGTTTCTGTTCTTCTCGACAGAACACATCTAGGGCTCCTTCAGTCCCAAAGGCAGATTTGGTTTAGCTGGTCTGATGTGGATCTGGAAGAACGTAGAACAGGGATGTCGAACTCGTGGCGTCACGTGACGTATCATGACTTTCCCCCCCCCCTTCACTAAACCGGGGGTGGGCGTGGCCGGTGCATGACGCATCCGGCCCGCAGGCCATGAGTTTGACAGCCCTGATGTAGAAGAATGTAGGTTCTGTTGAGCAGGAGGCTGAACTAGAAGACCTCCAAGGTCCCTTCCAGCTCCTATCCTATCCTATCCTATCCTATCCTATCCTATCCTATCCTATCCTATCCACAAGCTTTTCAAGAGATCACCACACGGTTCAGAATCTTTCAGTAGATCTTTTTCCACTATAAGCGAACTGCTGCCTGAATAACAGTATCTTCATGGCAGTATCCATAGATTCTCTGAACATCAGATGTTCCCAGGGGGTCTTCTGTGTCTAGCCTCAATTCACTCTGCTAACCCAGATGCTGCATTTGATACATCTGAAGACCGCAACTGATTAAGAAAAGCCTGATGTCCAAAATGATGCAACTGTCCACAAATCTTACCTTTCACACCGAACGTCCTCAGCCAGTGAACCCAGCTGCACTCTCTGGGGCCCACTGCTTGGTCCTGAAAGGGCTGCTCTGCCCTCCACGTGTTTGAATCTGTCTTAGTAGCAAGTAAACTTCCTCCTGCAAGGTGAGCTTCCTGGGCTGGTTGGACAGGCCTTCATGGACCCATTCAGGATTCCCCACTCACATTCAAGGCAACTCCACTTTCTATGGCAGAGGTCTTCAAACTTGGCAACTTTTAAGACTTGTGGACTTCAACTCCCAGAATTCTCCAGCCAGTTCTGGGAGCTGAAGTCCACAAGTCTTAAAGTTGCCAAGTTTGAAGACCTCTGATCTAAGGCTTCAGATAGTCAGGCCCTTATATTTTTTCAGTAATCAAGTCTTATCTTTAATCCCCATAGCCTTCTGTTGTTCTATCAACTGACTAATTTCTCTCTGAGATGCCTTCATCAAAATTTCTAACCTAATTTTCGGGAGTGGGGGGTGTCTTTTAAATTATGCAGCCGATCATCACCAGGTTTACAGCAGCTGTAGTGTATCACTGGGTTAAATTGTGATGGCAATAAGGATTGGCACGAGGGCTCTACTGACATCTTCTCGCGTACTACCTAATGGCACTTCTCCACTGAGTCTTGGCAGCCGATATTGAGAGTTGACTGCAACTTATCCATGATCTTATACCCCGTACTAGCGTTTGTACTCTGTAATGGAGGGGGTGGAAACGTTCCAGCTTCAGAATTCTGGGAGTTGAAGTCCACAAGTCTTAAAGTTGCCAAGTTTGGGGACCCCTGTTCTATGGCATACAAGACCTACACCGGCTGTGCTTCTGTTGACATTTAGCGAAGCAGTGACACAAATGGCATGCCCTTTAAAGCCCATCTTCATTTTCTCTCCAGTGTGCCAGTGCTGCCCACAAGTTGCTCTCTGTGACAGTTCCCAGGCGAGTTCTATACCTGCGTGGTGTTCAGGCCTTGTCTGCAGGTGTCCCACCAAAAGCAACACAAGCCCAGGCCTTTTCCATTAGTGCTTCTCTGAGCCCCACATCCAGAGCAGGAAGATAATCCTCCTACATATATATTGTAGTCCTTCCAGTCTGAAGACGACATGCTGCCATGCAGTTCATCTGTGGATATGGAGGTGGCTCTGCAATCCCGCTGAAACTCCAGGGTCTAGCACAGCGGGGTCCTGGAAGTCCATTGTTTTAGCAACTGTAGGAGTTACTCTGTGATGCCGTTCACCATTTTCTTTTAATCCGTGGAGGCTTCACAGCACAGCAAGCTGGTTTCTAGTTCCCATTGCTTAGTATAGGGGTCTCCCCTTCAGTAGAAAAGTCCTGCACCCAGCCAATAGCCCCCCCCCTTTGCAACCCCTCCAAAGTTCTACCCAAAACTTCATTCCAATCACAGGAGGAAAATAGAACACTGGACTTGGCTATGAATTGAGGGTACCTGCTCTCCTCTTGCAAAGATCAGTGATTTTGCTGAGCAGGGAATCTACAGGATGTTCCACCTACTGTCTTTATAAAAGAGAGAGCGGAGGTTGATTTGGGGGGGGGGTGTTGGGTGGAGAGGAATATCTGTCTCGTAGTATTGGAAACAAGCAAATAGGTGGAAGCTACAAAAATCATTGCTGAAAAATGCAACTGTCCTTGAAAATTAGCTTGAACCTTGTTTGCCTCTTTCTCTTATCTTCATTTACCATTCCCTTGCTTTCTTTCCATCCATCCAGTTTTCTTCCTTCTGTTCTCTTTAGTTCTCTTCCCACTGGAGCTATCATTTTCCCTTGCAGCATCTCCATCCTATTTCCCTCCCCCCCCCACCCACTTTCTGGCTGTTTCTGCTAGAAAGAGTAAGTGTTGTGTGTGCATATTTGTTTTCTATGTGCGAGAAAGAATGGGTGGTACATGCAGATGGGAATATGCTAATTTAATAAAGGGAGTGCCTTATTTTACAGGTAATACACTTTGATCAATAGGCTTGCATTCAATTAATAAAAATAATTAATTTTTTTGTCCTTGCCCTGCCCATTGTTAGGCTATGGATTCTGCCATGTATTTTCACTTACCACATGTACATACAAGCCATTTATTGGAGCATATGAATATGCAGCATAAGTTTCATCTGAATATACTGAGATGTGTTTTAAAAAGCTGTCAGATTACCAAAGACAGTGTGTCACAACTATTGTAAAAATGGATGTTCAGGCACTGCAGTGCTATAATGCGCTGAACTTTCAGATTTGATTGACTTTTCTTATCACCCTGGTAACTCAAATTCAAGAAGTTGCTCTAAATAAGTTTATTTAATTGAAATCCTTAATAAATGATTTTGGAATTTTTAATGCATTTATACGGTAATAATTTTACAATGATTTAACACGTTCTAATACATTTGTGGATTCCAAACTATAACTAGAGTCACTTGCATTTAGGTTCTAATTCAACATTAGCCACAGGAGAGACCGAAAGGATAACTAAGGACTCCTAGAACTAAAAAGAAATTTCCTAACAATGAGATTAACCAGTGGAATGACTTGCCTTCAGAAGTTGTGTGTGCTGGAGGGTTTTAAGAAGAGATTGCACAACCATTTGTCTGAAATGGTATAGGGTCCCCTGCTTGAGCAAGGGTTCGGACTAGAAGACCTCCAAGGTCCCTTCTACCTCTGTAAGACATTTACGAATAGAAATTTTTAGGTTTTTTTTAATTCTTCTAAATTTTTGGGAATTTTGAAAATTATTTTTAGATGAACTTCAAGAATGTTTAATTTAAAAAAAATTCTTATAAATTTTTACATAAATTTTTTTTTTAATTCTGAACATTTTAAATGTTTTATAATTTTTAAATTTTTGATTTAAATGTTAATTTTTTGGATTATTTTTTTTACATTTTTGAACATTTTGAAAACTTTTTAATTTTTTTATTTTTAAATGAACTAGTTGTGAAAAGAAACATAGTCATGGAAAAAGCGTCTGATGCTGTTGTGATTTGCAAAATATGTTCCATGTACGTACTCATGACCTGAACTACACATGTACCAAATGTAAACTTAATGAATTTCTTGAAGAAAAAGTAAAAGATCTAGCAGCAACTCCAACCACTCTAAGATTCAACCTACAAAATGAGAAACTCCAACCAAAGCAAGACGACTAAACTCAAATTGAACATAAGGAACAAACTACTACCAGAAGAAATGAACCTGTACATGAACCTTTACAGACAGACCAATGGCAACATGTCACTCATAGAAGAAAACAACAACCTAGAGCAAATTCCCTGCTGCCTAGTGTAGCCCAGTCCAGTGAAGCTCCACTGGAGCGGAGCAATCGATTTCATATCTTCCCCTTGGAAAAAACACCTGGAGAAGGACAGACACCTGGAGAAGGACATCATCAGCTGTTCTGTGACAGGAAGAAAAGTAGCCCAGACTTTCCCAAGAAAAAAAAGGTCAGTGTTGGTGATAGGAGATTCACTTCTCAGGAGAACAGAATCGGCAGACTGTAGACCACACAATCCATCTAGGGAGGTATGTTGTCTCCTTGGAGCAAAAATCAAAGATGTTGCTGAGCGCCTTACTAAAATAATCAAGCCCACAGATTACTATCCCTTTCTTCTCTTTCACATGGGAACAAATGACAATATCAAGAGACTATGAGCAGCTGGGCAAGAAAGTTAAGGAGTTAGGAGCACAATTGGTGTTTTCATCAGTACTTCCAACAAAAGGTCAACATCCAACGAGGGAACAAAGGATTTTAGAAATAAATCACTAGTTTAAGAGATGGTGCCACTAAGAGAACTTCGGCTTCCTAGACCACAGCCTGCATATGAAGGGCTTCTGGCAAGGGATGGGCTGCACCTCAAAAGAACCGGGGTGGGGGGTGGAATGTTTGGCTGGCTGGCTCAGCTTATCCAAAGGGCTTTAAACTAAACCTGAGGGGGGAGGGTGACCAATCTCTAGGATTGTAGTGCCTAATCCCGAGCTTAAACCCCAAGACAACCAACCAAACGAGGTAAGGAATGATGAGGAAGGGGGTATAAAGCAAGAGATGTAGGACCCATACCCAGAGTGAGCCATAAAGAACTCCTGCTTATACACTAACACTCAAGGTTTGGGGAACAAACAGGGTGAACTTAAAAGTACTAGTATATAAGGGCAGGTATTGATAGAGTTACCATTACTGAAACTTGATGGGATGAAACTCATGACTGGAATGTACTGCAGGAAGGATATAAGCTGTTCAAAAGAAACAGACTTAACAAAAGAGGAGGTGGAATTGCATTATATGTAAAAAATCATTACAACTTTACAGAAAGGCATAAAACCAATATAATGAAAAATTACTTAGTTTTATTAGCAGGGAACATTTCAAGACTGCTAATGGATCTAAAAAGAACAACAAAAAAACCACTTGGAAAGCACATTACCATGTTGTTTGCATCAATCCCAGTTTCACTTGAAAGCTCATTTACATTTTAGATTGCCAAATACATAAGGACTTAAGATAACTCCAGTTTTTTTTTTAATAAATTATAGTCTACAATCAAAACTTAGCATTCTTAGCATAAGACAAAATGAAGAAATATGAAAAAACTTCTGCCTGTGAAAACTAGGACCCCCAAGACTTTCCGTAGTGAAATGTTACTGCAACTGACTTCAATAGCATTTTCTTTTTGCATACGGAGAGAAATCAAAGTGTTTACTGATCATGCAAAGGCATGTCCTCTTTTACAGGAAGCTCAGTTCTGAGATTCTTCAGGTGCAGCTGGCCGTCTCTTCCTCCACTGATTCATTCTCTGTAAATACAGATGTGCTGGGAATGGTATCACTCTATGACCGTCTTCTCTACGTTTGGGGAAGGAGATGCATCAGCAATAGTAGCCAAATAAATAAGATTTCTGTGCAATGTGTGCTGGTGCCTATAGGAAGAAAAACAAAGCAGCAATTAAATTTTCAGAACTGCTGTTCTGGTTCCTCAACAGCTGCCAAAGACTTCTGGGGTCTTCTCACTAAAGCAAGCGCCATCCTGTATTCAGAGGGTTGCAGTTGATGCCTTACACTAAGCTGCTTATTTATACATCTAATCACCTACTTTGATTTCCCAATTCCAGGACAATGTAAGCCAGTTTAGGGTTAATTACTAACCTCCACCTGAAATAGTATTTTGTTAACTGCATGTTGTCCAATTAAATTCCAGTTTGATTATTCTCATCCAGCTAACCAACTCCACAGCCACAGCCAACTTACTGTGGGCCAACTCACCACAGGACAACTTAACAATTCAATTTAATTATTTAACATAAGCATTATTTAACATTTGAGCTTATCAACACTTTCATGCAAAAGAGATTTCCATTGGCAGCAGCACACTTCAGGGGTGGCAGAGGATAATCTGGAGTACGTGATATGGATGCCACTCTTCATCGGAAAAGTTAGGGCCGTGATGGCGAACCTGTGGCACGCAGCCATATCTGAGAGCACGCGAGGTGTTGCCCTATGTCAGCTCCAGCGCGCATATGTGTGCTGGCCAGCTGATTTTCGGCCTTCTGGAGGGGCAGGGGGGAGGCCGTTTTCGCCCTCCCCAGGCTTCAGGAAAGCCTCCGGATCCTGTGGATGGTGAAAAACGGGCCCAACGGGCCTACCGGAAGTTCAGAAACGGGGGGTTCGCCCTCCCCAAGCTTGGGGAAGGCAAAAAACAGGCCAACCTGCCACCAATGGATCCAGGCATGAAAAATGAGTGGGATTTAATCATGCGTCCTTCTGTCAGAATAAAAATCCTTACTGCAGACATTCTGCGGCTCTTCCTTTATTCTGATACTCCACAATGCAGCGGATCAGCTGATCGTTTTCTTCCAGCAGCTGAAAGTCACAAGAGGCAACGTTACATACAAACGCAGTTCCTTCTGTAGAAAGTCAGCACCCACCCACCCTCCTAGAGAATGCAATATTTTGGGGAATATTAAAAAGGCAGGATAGAATATTTCCCCTAAAGGAGAAATGGAGGGGGGGGGAGTTTAAGGGAGGAAAAAACCAGCCCCCCCCTCTCCCTGCCCCAAGCAGAAACTGAGGAGGCCAAGCTTTTAGAAATGTAGATTTGGTAATTCATTCAGAAAGACTGGGTCAGAGACTCCAGATAAGCAACACAATTAGGCAAGGGAAAGGCTGACAAGATTAGCTCAGACAAGCACCTAGGATTTGCATTTCCTTTTTTTGCCTATAGAGGCAGCTATGACCCCTACATAACCCCACTGGAATCCAGAAGGTATAAAAATCCCACCCTACTCTCAACCCCATTTTGTCAGCTGTCCCAGAAGTGCTGTGCGCGCGGAGACGCCCTCGGGGCTCCCTCTAGCACGGCCTCCTCAGCCCGGGACCCTTGAATCTGAAGCCGGACTCGCCATCGGCACATTCGCCCCTTCTCCGCCGACGAGCGCCCGGGCAGCAGCGCCTCCCCGAACGTCCGCCCCAGGCGGGAGACAGTCGCAGGAAGGAAGCGCGGCCCACCCGGAGCCACGGCTGGACAAGACGCGGCCCTTTCCTCCCACGCCGGCAGGGACTCCCTGCCCCGAGGCGGCTCCTCTCGCCGCCAGCCGCCGCTCACCCGTCGCAGCGTCTCTTGGTTCACCTCGGCTTTGCCGCGCAGGCGCTCGGGGACGAAGACCACCGACATGGCGCGGCCGGAAAGCCCGCTTTCACGCCGCAAGGCCTGCCGGGACTCCCCGCTACGCGACCATTGGCTGCTCTCTGCGGCTCCCGCGCGGGAGGCCCCGCCCCCACGGGCGCTAGAGACGAGCGATAACGTAGAGAAGCTCACCCCGATTGGCTTGCTAGTTTCCGGGTGAATTCTTCCCCGACCCGCGCGGAGCGTTCGGGTGCCTTTACGTCATTCGCGCCATTGAGTTGCCCGCGTCGGCTGGCGACTGTCCGAAAACAGGTGTGAGCGCCCTCTGGCGGAGAGAGGCCTCGAGTGCATCTTCTGGCGGCCCCGCAACGCTCAGCTGAAGCGGAGGCTGAGAAGGGACGCTGGGCCCCTGCAAAGCCCAGTGAAAAGGAGGATTAGGGGAGACGGGACAGTATTTGAGGGGCTGCCACAAAGAAGGGGGGAGGTTGCCTATTTCCCAACACAAGGAGCAACGGATGGAAACTAACCAAGGAGAGAAGCAACCTACAACTAAGGAAAACTTTCCTAATGGTAAGAATAGAATAGAATAGAATAGAATAGAATAGAATAGAATAGAATAGAATAGAATAGAATAGAATAGGGAGGAGAGGAGCTGGAAGGGACCTTGGAGGTCTTCTAGTCCAGCCCCCTGCTCAAGCAGGAGAACCTATACCATTTTAGATAAAGTGACTGGTAGAGCAATCAACCAGTGGAACGCTTTGCCTACAGAAAATATTTGTGCTCCATCACTGGAGGCTTTCAAAAAGAGACTGGACAGCCATGTGTCTGGAAATGGTATAAAGTCTTTTGCTTGAGCAGGAGGCTGGACTAGAAGACCTCCAAGGTCCCTTCCAACTTTTTATTTTATCTAAGACCTTCCCTTGGTGATTGATTTCAAACTTCAGGTTGTAAGTTTTCCCGAGCGGCAGTGGCGCAGTGGTTAGAGTGCAGTACTGCAGGCTACTTCTGCTGCCTGCCGGCTGCCTGCAATTTGGCACTTCAAATCTCACCAGGCTCAAGGTTGACTCAGCCTTTCATCCTTCCTAGGTGGGTAAAATGAGGACACAAATTGTTGGGGGAAATAGGCTGACTGTAAACCGCTTAGAGCTTACAGCCCTGTAAAGCACTGTGAAGCGGTATATAATTCTAAGTGCCATTGCTGTTCCTCATCCGAAAAGCCTCCAGTGGCCCCATCCAGGAAGCTTCTTCAGCTCTGACTGGATGGTAGGGAATGGAAAGATTTAGCAAATACCGGTCAATAAAAATAAAGCAACACAGAAAATCACATAATTGCAACGTATGATTTTACTTCTTTGTTTATATTCTTGCTTGCTGCAGATGAAAATGCAAACATGTCCATGCAAATGGCAATCGCATGGCCTTAGAATGCTGGCATGGTCTTAAATGCAAGATTGGTCGCAAAGTTTTAAGGGGCTTAAAATTCTTGAGACCAAAGGTCATCTAAATTTGACAAAAATTTTAAGTTGTGTTAACTTTGAACAGTCACCGAAACAGTCAGTGAGCAAGACTATCTGTACACGTTAGTTTCTAGTTTCTTCTGCAACTCCAATTTGTGCTGACATTGTTGAGTGGGTCTCCAAAATGTTTTGTTTTTTTAAAAAAAGCCTCCCCTGTGATAATGAAATTAAGAGATGACACGTCTTCACCTAGTTTACTGCTGCAAATCAGTTAAATTGTTGGGCTTTATTTACGCATTTATCAAATTTATATGGCCATGCACCTCACACAAAGTGATTCTGGGTCGCATGCAATAAAATCAAAAATCAAAACATATAAAACCAGTTAAAAACAAGCATTCCCGTCTTTTTGTTTTCCCATCTGCTGCCATTAACTGGACTCTTGGCAACTCACAACAAACATACATTGTAAAAATAAAAATCATGTCAATTAAAAAAAACCTTTATTTATTTATTCAGCATAATCTCCAGCGCTCCAGTTTTTTTAACAGCTTTCAGAATCATTGGCTCAGTAAGACGGGAAGAGTAGAAGTTCAATAAACAACATTTGGGCCACTGGAGCGTTTGCTGGAGATGGAGCCATCAGGAAAGGTTCCTGTGAATGTCAGCCTTCCTCTCAGTATTAGGGAACCAGAAGCAGCTCCTCCGGAGGCGCCCCTGGCTGGAGAGGGCAGCTCCAGAGGGGCAGCCTAGCCGTCCAGCTGCTTCTCGCAGGGTTTATTGGGCACCTTCTGTTAAAATGGGCCCAGAAAGGTGGGGGGGGCATCACCCCCTGCAACCAATTTTGGTCACCATACTACAAAAAAGATGTTGAGACGAGGGAATAGAAGGGGAACTAACCAAATTTGCAGATGATACCAAGCTGGCAGGAATAGCTAACACCCCAGAGGACAGGCTCAAGATCCAGATGGATCTTGACAGACTTGAACACTGGGCCCTATCTAACAAAATGAAATTCAATGCAGAGAAAAGTAAAGTCCTACACAGGTAAGAAAAACCAAAAATATACATATAAACTGGGTGAAACCACACTCAATAGCAGTGACTGCGAGAGGGATCTTGGAGTCTTAGTAGACAACCAGCTAAACATGAGCCAGCAGTGTGCAGCGGAGGCCAAAAAAGCCAATACAATCCTAAATTGCATTAACAGAGGGATACAATCTAGATCAAGTGAGGTACTAATACCACTCGATAAAGCCTTAGTTACACCG
>QLTV01000331.1:713982-745164 GCA_003457575.1 Thermophis baileyi
CATCCCAAGAATATTGTTACACTGAAACAGTTTGTGAAGAGGAGTGGTCCAAAATTACTCCATATCGTTGTGCAGGTCTTATCTGCAACTACAGGAAACGTTTGGTTGAGGTTATTGCTGCCAAAGGAGGGTCAACCAGTTATTAAGTCCAAAGGTTCACATACTTTTTCCTCCCTGCACTGTGAATGTTTACATGTTATGTTCAATTAAACCATGGCAACATCTAATGTTTGTGTAGTATTATTTTCAGCAGACTGTGTTCTTCTATTGTTGTGACTTAGATGACGTTCAGAGCACATTTTATGACCAATTCATGCAAAACTCCACGTAATCCTAAAGGGTTCACATACTTTTTCTTGCAACTGTAGATACATACATAGGGTAATGTTTTTAAAAAAGCCAGGGATAATCTTCCTCAAAGATTCTTTCATTGGGAAATATTAGCCTGGATTAAAAAACGAAGCAGACTCCGGTATGTTGCTAGGAGGGGCTGTGTGCAGAAGTTTACTAGGGAAAGGAGAAGGCAAGAGCTGTTTGAATCACCCCCCGCCCCACCCAAAAGATTCATGCTCTTTGACATTTCACCCGTAGAGGCTTAGACCCCGGCTGAGGTAGCTCTTGCTCCTTTAGGTAAGAGAAGTCTGTTTAAGGAGAGGTGGGTCAGGGTTCCTCACTTGAGGGATTTGAGCAAGTGGCAGCTCTCCTCAAGAACCCAGAAATGGAGAAATGAGATGTAAAAGGAACTGGGAGTCAGAGCTTGGTGGCTGGTTGTGGCTGGAAGCAAAGAGTGACGAAAGAAGGTGGGATTGGAGAAAGCTGCCATTCTTTCACTTCCACCGTCTTTGCTTTTTTGTTTTCTTGTAGGACAGTCAGATTCTGGGACTTGGAGAAGTTCCAGACAGTGAGCTGCATTGAGGAAGAGGCCACGCCTGTCAGGTAAGATGCAACAGGTGTCTGTCGGTAGGAATGGTGCTGAGTTGTTAGCCCAGGGGTTTCTACCCATCCAGGGCTTCAGCTGGCCAATTTCAGGCTTTCCTTCAAATTTGGGGGCCGTGTCAGGTGGAATGGCACTCTTGTTGTTGCCTCTCCCCCCCTTTCAGGTGCGTGCTTTTCAACCCTGACGGCTGCTGCTTGTATGCCGGCAGCCAGGATGCCCTGCGAGTGTATGGCTGGGAGCCTGAGCGCTGCTTTGAAGTGGTCTTGGTGAATTGGGGCAAAGTGGCTGATTTGTCCATCTGTAACAATCAGTTGGTGAGTGAAGGAATGGCAGACTCGGATTTCCTGGCTGATTCTGGCACCAGTTGTTGTGTTGCTCCCCACAAAGGGCTTCAAGGGGGCCGGGGCAGGAACGGCGGAGATCCCCCCACCTTGTTGCTGGCCAGGCAGCTTTCCTTCCCTCTCGTGGCAAACCCGTAGCCCTAGTTCTCCAGGTAGCTTTGAGGAAGGGCAGCCAACCTGATGCGGCACAGAATCTTTTTTCTAGATGGTGCTTGCAAATACCTAAAATTCTAAGAGTGTGGATTCTTTCTGTTAGATTGGCGTTTCTTTTACCCAAAGCACCGTCTCCTCCTATGTTGTGGACCTCAGCAGAATCACAAAATGTGGGTCTGGCCTCCATGGGCTGATCAGAGACGACAAACCCCTGAGCCCACCCCCATCTCTGGGCTCCTCCCTCCGACGAATCTATGAAAGGCCAACCACCACCTGCAGCAAGCCCCAGAGGTGAGGCGAGGGGGGGGGGCAGGCTTTTCGGGAGGACGGGTGAGCAGGGGGCTCCTGGGCGGTGGAGGCTCAGCCTCCTGGTCCCGGTCTCGGTCTCTCACCCCTCAGAATGAAACACAACTCAGAGAGTGAGAGGCGCAGTCCAAGCAGTGAGGATGACAAGGAAGAAAGGGAATCCACCGCAGAGATCCAGAACTTGGAGGATTACAAAGAGATATTCCAGCCAAAGAACTCCATCAGTGAGTTGGACCTCACATTCTTGGATTGCTTTGGCTTGACGTTGAGCAAACTCTGCGCATAAATCTTTCCAGTGTGTATTGCCTCAGCTTTATGAAGCTGTTAAGAATGCCTGTCCCATAAAGCTGTGGCTCAGGGGTCCTCAAACTTGGCAACTTTAAGACTTGTGGACTTCAACTCCCAGAATTCTCCAGCCAGCAAAGCTTTCTGGGAGTTGAAGTCCACAAGTCTTAAAGCTGCCAAGTTTGGGGACCCCTGCTCTAGCTGCTTTAGTCAACTCTTCCCTCCAGAAGCTTCCGAGAGGCCATCTTGTGCCTCCAGGTTGCTACAAAAGAGCTGACCCAGCAGTTATTCAGGTGGTGAGAGAGACCATCATACCTGAGTTTCCAGGCGGATCTTTATAGCAAGGGTTTTACTTCCCCTGAATGCGCTGTTGGAAGGTATAGCCAGCAATGAGTTGGAGCTTGTATTCTTGCTAAGCTCCTTGTGCCCGGAGTCTTTTCTGGTGACCTGAAGGTGGGAAGAGTTACTAGACAGTGCAGGAGTGTCGCTTTGGAGTCAAGCTGCAGAAATCCAGAATAAAGACATTTCTTTTGTAATCTTATGAAAAAGAAAAAAGTTCCAGTCGAAGTTGGGGTTTTGTCTTTATAGCACGAACTCCCCCCAGCAAGAGCGAGCCTTTTCCTGCACCTCCAGAAGATGGTGAGTTCAGAGCGCCCAGGGGGGCTTTCCTGACGTCTCTTGGGTGTTTGTAAGCGGTAAAGGGGGACACTGGGTGGGGCTGCGGTTTAACCTTTGGTACTCCTTGCAGTCAATGAAAACAATGGGCGCATTCAGTATAGTGGGCAGTTCGGTTCTTTGCCCCCAAGGCGGCCAAAGGGGAGTCAGCTCAGGGTTGTGGCCCAGGGCAAAGGGGAGCAGGGGCTTCCCTTTGTAGCTCGGCCTTCGGAGATGCCTGGGAGCAGTGGGGGTCTCAGGGAAGCCCCCAAGCAGGGCACGTGCCAGATGCTCCTGCCTTGCTTTCTGCAGCAGTCCAGGGGGTGGTATCCGGCCTCCCTGACTGCAGCCCTAGATGGCCGCCTCTTCTCTGGGATTTTGCTCCGGGAGCCAGTTGCACCTCCCTCATCCCCAGGGACCATCGTCCTGTTTTGTGGGACCCAATTCCACAGTGTGCTCTGTGGAGAGATACCTAAGAATTGGGCCGAAGGGAAACTTCTCACCTGCCGTTATCAGGCAGTGCACGCTTTTATGTACTTTGGTCAAGCGACTTTTTATGCACCACCCTTGTAAGCCTCAGAGAGTCCAAAGGCTGGGACTTTTCTCCAGAGCTCTTGTGCCCACCTTCTGCCCAGCAGCATTGGTTTGGTTGCTGTTGGGTTTTTTTGCCCTCTCCCAAGAGGCCCTTTCCCCCTCTCCCTCCAGAGGCAGCAGCACCTGCGAAAGAAGCCTCGCGGGCTGGTCAGGCAGCCGACGCCGCGTCCCCCTTGCCAGGCCAGGAGAGGGTAAGTGCCTGGCCGCCGGGTTCTCCAGGTCAGGGCTGCTCCTTCGGGGGTGGAGGCCGCCTCCGTCAGCATCCTGCATGTGGGGGAGAGCAGATGAGGGGCTTCTTCCGGGCTTTCAGCTGGCCAGTCCTGAGCGAGCGTGATGAAAGGCTCTCTCTGTCAATCACCCCGATGGTAAATGCAGCAAAAGAAACTCCTGGGAGATTATTTTACCAAGAGTCTTAACTTGACTGATAATTCCACATAGGCACAGAAGTAGCAAAGCCCGTTCTAAACTTTTCGTGTGAAAACCAGCATAGGTAAAATCCCCTTTTTCCCCTGGACCTCCCCACGGTTCATTGTCCACCAATCAATTAGTTTCATTTTGTTTTGGGAACATTCTGAGCACCTCAAGAGTTTTCCCAGCGTTTGACCTTGGGGTGTTGGGATTGTCCCAGGCTGCGTCCCTCCCTTACATTCCAATACTTTCCCTCCCCCCTCCCTGTTTCTGTTGTCTGGATGCGAGCAGGGGTGTGTAGCAAGTCAGCCATGACACCCTCCCTTCCTTCCTTCCTTCCTTCCTTCCTTCCTTCCTTCCTTCCTTCCTTCCTTCCTTCCTTCCTTCCCTCCCTCCCTCCCTCCCTCTTTTTGCCCTGGAAAATTGTGTGACTCTCCTGTCCTTCCCTACCGCAGACAGACCCTGCTCAGAGACAGCCCGTAGCTGCCTCCACCCCAATAACGCGGGTGGAGCCCTCGGTGATTCCAGCTGCCAGGAATGAGCCTATTGGGCTGAAGGCCTCTGACTTCCTGCCGGTATGTTTCTTGCTTGCCAAAAAAGAGAAGAAATAGTCGCTCAGCAGCTAAGTTAGGGAGCACCAAAGGCCGAACAGTCTTTAGGGTGTAAACAGTGAACTATTAACAGTAAAATAAATGTAACAGTAAAATATGAATATTTAGAAACCAATAGATGGAAACTAGAGATCCAACCTAGAAATAAGGAGAAATTTCCTGATAGTGAGGACCATTAATCAGGGGGACGGCTTCCCTCCAGAAGTTGTGAATGCTCCAACACTGGAGGTTTTCAAGAAGAGATTGGACAGCCATTTGCCTGAAATGGTATAGGGTTTCCTGCCTGAGCAGGGGGTTGGACTAGAAGACCTCCGGGGTCCCTTCCAAACTCTGTTATTTTGTTACTCTGTTGTTCTGAAAGTGGGTGAGGGATGGGTAGAAAACACCCAAGGAAGAAGGAAACTCTGTGATCCAGAACAGCATCCATTCTTAGGAATGTCTTTTAAAACAGTATATTTTCTGGGTAGTGTTTTTATTTATATTGACCACCAGGAGGCAGTAGGGGACCAATTTGTCCTATTTTGCAACACCCCACCCCCCTTCCAGACATATCTTCCAGGTAACAGGACAGGAGGGGTTTTTTTTTCTGTGTCAGTTTGCACAGTCTTCGTTCATTGCTTTGTTCCTAAGCTACAATCCTGTTGCCTCCAAAGGAGAACCCAAGCTAGGGTGCATCTTTCGCTTATGACTGCGAGGGAGGAAAGTCCTTTGCAAGCATTCAGGATCCCCTCCCACCTGGCTTGGTGTATTTCTCTTTTGCCTCTGTACTTGCAGGCCATGAAGAACCAGGGCCTGACGGAAATTGTAGACGAGGAGGCCATGTCTCAGATCCGGAAGGGCCATGAGACCATGTGTGTGGTGCTGACCAGTCGCCATAAGAATTTGGACACAGTGAGAGCTGTGTGGAGCACGGGGGACATCAAGGTAAGCTTGGAGGATGGGTTTGAGGCTGGGTGGTTGGTTTTGGCTCTTCTGACCTGGGTCCCAAGCTCTGACCTTCGTACAGGACTCCGTTGACTCTAGCATCCCATCACTAGATGGGTTTATTTAGTGTATGGCATACAATGTCAGGGAAATCTACACATGCTAGACACACAATGCAGTCCTCCTGATAGCCTAAATTGCTGGTTCATTCTGTTCAGTGCTTATGCGCCTATCCTTGGTGCATGGCGGGGAGTGAAGCAGCTTTACACCAGCTGACTACGATAGTGGCGCTCAGGTTGCTGGCTCTTCCGGGTTCCTCCACCAGTCTTGCCTCGCTTCGCCTTGTGCCACGATGCCTTTGTATCCGGCCAAGTCCAGTGCCGGCTTCCGCTCTCCGCACACACGAACGCAGCTAGGTTTTCCCCACCCAAGTGGTACCTGTTCGTCTACTCGCAATGTTGGATGCTTTCAAACTGCTGGTGGGCAGGAGCTAGGGATCGAGCGACAGGAGCTCCCTCCATCTCACAGAGTCGGGCTTAGCATCAGAGCGCAGGCCATTTCTGGCTAGCAGTTCCAGTGTCATTAAGCCTCCCCATTTCCCTATTGGGCTGGTAACATAAACACCTGTTTTGATAATAATGGGATATAACTGACAAGTTATACATTCTGGTTAGTTGATCAAACAGAATCTCTTATTTCAGCACTGCAAAATCTAGTCCTAACTTGTATGAAGCAACACAAATTCAGGATCCCTAAAATTTTGATCTCTCCTGTTTGTTATGATGCTCTTCTGGAGAGGAAGGTGCCTCTCTCTCTATGGATGTGGTCCTCTCGGGGATCTTAGACCCCCCGTTTTCTGCCCAAACCTAAGATCCTGGGTTATTCTACAGTTGTGCCTTTGGTGGGAAGCAGATACCTTCCTGCTCACACTGAGTGCCTCAGTTCTTCCGTTGCCACAGTAGAGAACTAGCTTCATAGGAGCGTTTTCACCTGTTTCTTCTGTAATCACTAAAGAATTTAGGGTTTCATTTCAGTTTCTTCTCTGACTATAATTTTTTTGGTTACCATTTCTGGTTTCGTCGGGCCTTTTCACCTAGTTTTGCTTTTGACCTGTTGTGCCAGGATTGGAACAAAGGTACTTGGCATATTGCCACATGGGGAGATTGGTCCCAGAAAAACTCAACTTGCATATATTCTGGAACTTACTGACCCCCAGATGACCTGGGCACAGGTGATCACTGATGCTAAGCAAGCTGACATTCAGCCTCTTGGCATCTGGAGTTTGGAAATCTTTTGATCTTCTGATCAATATTGTCTTTGGTCTGGTGGTCCATATGAATTTGAAAAATGGCTTGTGGGAGTGACTCAGCTTGGCCTTCCTGCCTCAGTCACAGGATTTGCCCCCGGGTGAGTCCATTCTGCCAAAAAGAGCAGAATATTGTCATGCAAATGATTAACTTTCCTTTTCAACAGAAGAGTGTCTCTGTAGCTCAGGGTTGAACTGTGGGGTCCTTGGTGTTTTCTGAGCTTGGTTGTTTTCTTGCAGACGTTTCATTACCAAATTAGGTAACAGCATCAGTGCTTGAAGAGAGTGGGGTTTGTTCTCATTTTATATACAAAATACTCTCATGTCAGTGTGTGAGAGTTCATGAATTGGAATAGACATGGTAACAGGTCAACCAATGAGGACTGTTTGGTGACCCAGATGGCTCGGAGCCTGGGCGTGGCTTAGCTTGACTGTTATGTATAAAAGAGTTGGTTTGTCTTTGCATTATTGCCTCTGTATTATATCGCTTCTGTGATGATATTGATTCTGTGCTTCTGGATTCTGAGTTCTGAGTTCTGGTTCTGGCTTCTCCTGCATGGGTATCGTATATAAAAAAGTTTCTTATGTAAATGAACACTGCTGAATTATTTACTTGTGTGCTGCTTGGATTGCTGCAAACTCTTAACATCTCATTTATTTAAGATGAGAGCAAATCCCATTCTCTCCCAGTGCTGTGATGTTATGAAATGTTTCCAAGAAAACAGCCAAGCTCAGAGAGCAACAAGGACCCCACAGCTTCACCGTCTATTTGACCGAATAGATGCTGTTGATCTCTAGAAGCGAATCCATTAGAGGGTGAGGGATGCTGGGACTTGTGGTTCAACATCTGGAGTCCCACTACTCTCTGTTCCCACCTGCCACCAACCTACGGAGGTTCCTTGCCATAATCCGATTCTACCACTCTGGTTTCTCCTCAGACTTCAGTAGACTCTGCTGTGGCCATCAATGACCTCTCGGTGGTGGTTGACCTTCTCAACATTGTAAACCAAAAGGCGTAAGTCTCAGTCTGCGCTTCTTCTGCAGGGAGAGTGTTGGTTGGGCTGGCTGGGTGCTGATGCCTGGATCCGAGTTCTTTTCATTCACCGCCTGCAAACCCTGGAGGCTCCAGAGAATGAGCTGGTGTAGTGAGACGCTGGTTGCTCCCTTGGCATGGACCATGCTCTGGATCCCACAGGCTCTCCTGGGGACCCAGATATTCTCCCTTGTCCTGTCTGGAGGGACACAGGGTCCCCTGGGTGCTTCAGGGCGCAGAGTGCTACTCTTGAAGCTTTCATTCCTGGTGGTGGGAACAGAGTCTGCAGGCTGGATGGTTGGCGCAGTCTATCTCACCTTCTGCTGACCTTGGCTGCTTCAGCCAAGACTTTGCCTCAGTCAGTCTCCGCCTGAGGACTCAAGAAGTGAAGGATGCCATAGTCCAGAGTAACCTCTCTCCTTTTTCCAGATCTCTTTGGAAACTGGATCTGTGCACCGTGGTCTTGCCACAAATAGAAAAGCTGCTGCAAAGCAAATACGAAAGGTAACTTTCTTCGGGCTGTAAGCTTTGTAAAAGCTCCTTGTTCTGCGTTATGGTTGCTAAAGTAGCAGTGCTGCCTCAGGTCAAGCCAGGGTCCCGCCTGAGGCAACGGTGGGAAGGCAGGCTGGCTGCTCGGGGGCCAAGGTGAGAGGCAGCACTGAGCAAGGTGAAGCTTTACATCAGGGGTGTCAAACCTGATTTCATTGAGGTCCGCAACAGGGTTGTGTTTGACATTAGGGGCCGGGTGGGCGTGGCCAGGGTGGGCGTGGCCAGATCAACGCCACTCGTGTCTGGGGCACCTGTGGTGGCCTGAGTGCTCTGCCAGCGAAAACGGAGCTCGGGAGGCTGCGAAGGCTTCCTGCAACCCTCTGCCAGCAAAAATGGAGTGCGGCCCTCCCGAGCTCCGTTTCCGCTGGCAGAGGTGTTAAGGAAATGAGTATACGCAGCAGAATGTGGGGTTGCAGTTTGATATAGAGTCAATAAAACAGAGATCTTCAAAGTGTTCAAAAATAATTTACTTGCTTAAACTAACAATGTCCAAAACAAAAAATATTAACACGAAGATAAGACTTTAGCACTTAGCTATTAATCTTTAGCAGATAAATCTTCTACAGAAATATAATAGAAGAATCCTTGAGCGTCTGTAGTTTTTCTGTAGTTCTGTAGCATTATCAGGAGCATGAGCAGAAACGAACTCTCTTTAGTTAATCAGGCAGTCAGTCTGACTCAAGCTAGCCTGTTCTCCTTATATAACAGTTAACAAGCTTACAATACATTTAAAGCAATACCAACAAACATAGATTAATGTTTTCAGTATACATTAGTAAACCCAATCACTTTATACATAATTCTGACAAGAGGCACCGTAGGCCAGTCCTTTGCTGTTTCCAGGGCGGCCCCGTGGGCCAGATCTAAGCACCCCAGGGGCCAGATCCGGCCCACGGGCCTTGAGTTTGACACCCTGCTTTACATCATCCACATAAATAAAATGTGGAGGCTTTACTTCACAATGGAAGGGCCAGTCCCTCTCCTTGCAAAAGGAGCCGGGCTGCCTAATCCTTGAATTGCCTCTTTTCTGCCACACAGCTTTCCTCTCCTCCAGATCAGGAGCCTGAGGCATCCCAGCTTTGCCCTGGTCTCCCCCACATGCCTTTGCAAATCTCCGCCCTTCAGCTGCTCTCCATTTCCTTTGGGGAGGACTTCGCGGCCCACACCAGTGCCAGCTGCCCACCAGTGTGGCTTCTTCGGCCTTTTGCTTAGTGCCAGATAATTCCCAGGGACGTTGAATTGGCTTTGTTTGGGTTTATTAGTTGGAGGCTGCAAAGGAGGCTAAAGATGCCTTAATGCCAGCTGTCATGGAAGGCCCTGATTGCTTACCAGTTCCTCTGAGGAGTGTTTAACTGGCCTTATTTTTTTTCCTGTAAGCCTTTGATTAAAGATTTTGTTAAAAGCTTTCTGAAAATCTGCCAGATAATTTTTAAGGCAGTTTTTGCAGATGCTCAGCCAGAACAAGGAGCCCCTTTTTCCAGATTGATGTTGGATGCAAATGTGCAGGTTACTTCGTAACTACAACGTTTTGACTGGGAAACTGTAAGATCTTAGACCAAGCTAAATCCAAAAACATGGGAAGCATTCAGACAAATCAGTCATCAGTACAGAGACAAACCAGATTGACCACCCTTCAAAAGACACAATTAAAAATGCTAAGAAGGAAACAAAATAGCAATAGCACTTAGACATATTTTTTATTTATTTATTATTAAATTTATATTGCCGCCTTATTCACCCATGGCGACTCATACCCCGCTTCACAGTGCTTTACAGCCCCCTCTAAGCGGTTCACAGAGTCAGCCTATTGCCCCCAACAATCTGGGTCCTCATTGTACCGACCTCGGAAGGATGGAAGGCTGAGTCAACCTTGAGCCTGGTGAGATTCGAACTGCTGAACTGCTAGGATCGAACTGCTGGCAGTGAGCTGAATTAGCCTGCAACACTGCCTTCTAATCATCATACCACCACAGTTCAGTGAACACCAAAGAGACCAGAACACATCTTCTCCAGCAGCCAACACCCAGATAAGCAGGGATTTATACCAATCTACTTAGGAGAAAACCACACACACTCCCAATAGTGGCAGGGCAAGCTGTTGTATATAATCAGGGAGCAAACTCCACACTCACTCGCACACTGATGATGTTACCTAGTTGGGTAGTGAAACGTCTGCATACAGACAACCCAGCTCAGGAAGCACCAAGGACTCCACAGTTATCACTATTTGTTAAAAACTCTTTCAAGAAAGCTCCGTCTCGTTTGTTCTCTCTGTGTCGTAAGAGCTTTGTGTCAAAAGCTCTGGTCCCTGCCCTGGACAGCAGAGGGGTCTCCTGTTTGCAGTCAAGATGCTGAGCCACTGGACAACTCCTGAGGGAAGAACTGGGCAATACTCTGGAGACGCTGAAAGGGGTTCTTTTGAAACTCTTTCTTCTCCCCAATTCTCTTTCTCTTGTGCCAGTTACGTTCAGACAGGCTGTGCGTCCCTGAAGCTAATTCTGCAAAGGTTTCTGCCCCTGATTACGGACATCCTTGCCGCACCCCCATCGGTGGGAGTGGACATCTCCCGAGAAGAGAGGTAACATACCTTCCCTTCTCTTCTACCAGCCTTGTGATGCTGTGAACCTTCAGTAATCCCGCCCCTCTCATAACATAGCGAATTCCACAGATTTAGGCTAGAAATGCACATGCATGTTCCACTTTACCTAATGGGTTGGTTGATTAGAGGCTTCTGATGGTGTCAAGTTCTTACTTGCTTCCTGCCCCCCCACCCCCACCCCAAAAAACAAGAAACTTCCAGAGCTTCTTTCCCAAGACGTATCTAAAGAGAGGACAAGGTGAGTTTCTAAAGCCCTGGATTGTTTTGCCCCTTGTGACTCTAACTTATCTCCCAGGTTCAAAGAAAGAAATGTTTTTAGTTTCTTCCTCACATTCCTGGTGTGAAGTGGCAATGGGGTGTCTGTTCTCTTAACTCACAAAAGAGGAATTTCCAGACAGTTGGGTGTGAAGTGCTATCAAGCTTGACCGGCAGTTCCAAATGGCTTCATTGCTCACATGTTCTTTCGCCTTTGGTGAATCCGTGCTCCCATGACCTGTTCAAGCACTATTTAGGGAGCAGAGCACCATAAAGGCTGCCTTCCTGCGGGCAGGGTCTCCTCTGGGCCTTCAGCCTTCTGTTTGCTAATCGACCTGAGTGTTTAGCCAGAGCAGGGCCTTTGGGGTGAGGGGGGTTGTCTTTAGGAGGCCCTGTAGGTTCAACTGACATTGCTGGCCCCACATACACATAGACAAGCACACTTTTCCTGATTTAATGATGTAAATACCATTGCTTTGTTAATTCTTTGCTCTGAGAGTGCATTATAAAAATAAGTAAAAGAATATTTGAGCCCTCCAGAGTGGTGCAGCCCCTTTTGCCAGCTGCTTTTCTTCTTGACCCAGGCTCCAGAAGTGCCACATGTGCTACAAACAACTGAAAACCATCAGCGCTTTCATCAAGAACCGCTCTGGCCTCAGTGGCCGCCACGGCAGTGCCTTCCGGGAGCTGCACCTCCTGATGGCCGTCCTGGAGTGACCGCTGTGGCCAGGCTGTCTTGGCCTGCTGCTTTGCCCTCCAGCTCTGGAGATGCTGCCAGGGGATTGTCTTCTCGCGGCCTTCCGGGAGGCAGCTCTTCTGCACTGCACCCAGTCCAGTGCCTTACCGGACCCCTTTCAAAGCAGACTTTCCTGCTGTGGCCCCACTGACCTTCCTGCACCTGTGCAGCTGCCTTCGGAGAGATTGTGGAGGACAGACGGCCCGATCCCCTTCTGGCCAAAAGGCTTCCTTGTCCTGCCTGCCAACAATGGTGGCAAACTCCTGGCTTGTGTCCAGCCATCTTGAATTGTGGGGGACCAGTTGGGTCGCTGGTGTCCATGACGCGGCTGCACCGGGACCTTTCCGCTTGCCTTTTGGCCTGCAGAACCTGAGCCCGGTTTTTCTGGTAACAGACGGAGCCATCGCTGGCTTTCTCCCCCGGTGGAAAGTGTCTCGGTCCTGGGGAACAGAGTGGACTTTCCCTGCATTGCTGGAGCCAGCTGGTCATGCAATTGTAACTTATGACAAATTTTATTAAATGTTTGTAACTGGAACTTTGTGTGGCTGCATTCTGCAATTCAGAATAAACCCTCTTCCTTTATAACTGATGCTGGTTAGAGGCTCTTACTGAAAATGGATGGTTTAGCTCAAGACCAAATAGCGGTGAAGTTTTTTTAGCTGCAAAGCTTGAAATCCTCCATGGAAAAACTTCAAATGTTGATCTATATTTATTTTTGGTTTTTTGCTGGAGGAAAAGTAAACATTTTAGAGGAAATTTTAAATTTCCTCTAAAATGTTTACTTTTTCTCCAGCAAAAATACAAAAATAAATATAGATCAACATTTGAAGCCCTGTGAAAGTGTCTCTGATTATATATGTGTGTGTGTGTGTGTGTGTGTACAATATATACACGCATATACAACACACACACACACGAGCTATCTCAACCTGTATTTGTAGATTTAATATTTATTTGTAAATATTATATTTATATTTTTAAAATCATGCTGAGAACCACTTTCTGTCTTTCAAGAAGAGGAGGAGGAGGCTACCAATTCGAACCATCTCTAAGGAAATGTTGGAAAGTGCCCAGTAGTTTCCCTTTGCTTTGTTCCTCTGGATTGTTTCATTGCTGCGGATCGGTTTGTTTTGCTGAATGTCTCAACACTGACTTGCCTCACCCTGGCCAAAGCGGCAGCTAAAACTACAGGGACCACACCTTGTCTTATCACGTGCCCCATAAATGGCAAGAGGATTTTGAGATACCAGTTTAGTCAAGAGTAATGAGATTATCATCTTTAGCCATCAGCTATTTATATCTCTCGACCAAAATAATCCCCAGATGGATGAGGGCCTAAATTAAATTCATCGCTTTGTTCTGATTCTTTTCTTCAAGTCTGTATCTTTGAGGAGATTGCCTTGTGCTCTTGAACTATTCATTGATGTAACCTTGGAGACATTCTTACTCCAAGAAAATGTAGAATATAAAAAATGAAGGCAAATCCATTAATCTGTATTCTATAGATTAAACACAAACTATTTGTTAAATGTATTTGCCGCCTATCTCGCTGTGGGGCTACTCTAGGTGGCTTACAACAATAAAAAGGAAGAAATGAAAAGAGTATAAACAGAAGTAAAATAATACAATAAAATAAACAGTGAAAAAGAACCCAACACAATTGCATCAATTTGATAACCAAAAAGATGGAAGAGTAGAGAGCAAATTTGGGGGGGGGGGGGATGAAATTTGCCATCAGCCCAGCAACCTGTCCAACACTTAACTCTATGAAGGATTTTTTAAAAGTCTGGAAAGAGAAATACAGGTAGTCCTCGAGTTACGAATGTAACGGAGCCTGCCCACTCCATTCGTAACTCAAGGATTCGTGGTAGTGAATCTCGTACCTTGAATGCGATCACTCCCTCCTTTCTCCCACGCATTTGCTAATCGAATGCGAGGCTTGTTAAGTGCACGTGAGGTATTTCAGGGTGGGGAAGGCCATGGGGGGGGCCTACCAATGGAACAGGCCACCTGCCTAAGACCCCCCAAGGCCTCCCTGACCCACTGAAATACCTCATGCCGGCCCAAATTGCTTCCCCCTCCCAACCTGCCGCGCCGGGTCACTTACCTTGTGAAGATCTAGAAAGCAGTCCTCTCCAGCCTCGTGCGCTCCGTTCGGGCCTCCCCTGGCCTGTTACAGGCTGAACTGGAGCTTCTGGATATCAGGTCCATTTCGGCCAGCAATGTGCAGGACGAATGTTGCAGAGCCTCTGCGAACAACTGCTGTGGTGCTGCAAGAATAGTAGTTTTGGGCCTTGTTCGGAAACACTTAGGGGGCGCTGATTGCGTAACTTCGAATGTTTGTTAAGGGAACGCTCGTAACCCGGGGATTACCTGTATCTTTAGGCCCTGCCAAGAGTTAATAGTGTCTGAGATGAAAGGATAACTCGGAACTCCTTCAGCTCTGCCTGACTGTATTTCAATCGTAGTTTTCATATTGCCCTTCGGTACCAGGTAAGATTGAGATGACAGACATAGAATAATAAAATATTAGCAATACGTTTCTGGACTTCCAAGAATTCCGACTGGGTGCAACATTTTTATTCAAATAAAAATGAAAGGGAAAGGGTACATAAAAGCAAAGTTTGTGTTCACCGCCTCTGCTCTCTTTTAAAAGAAATGTGTTAAAACTCTGTCGATCAGGAAGTGACCCTTTCCTGAAGTCTGTATGGTTCCAAGCACCCGGCTCCACTGCCAGCAGTGGACGGGGATGACCAGTCCAAAGCTCTGGACGTCTGTGCTGTAGGCCCAGTCCAGGGGGCACTTTTAGAAAAGCCAGCCTGGTTTCCCAAAGTCCTCTTTGAAAACAGCTTTTCCTGACATCAACCAGTTTTCATGGAGGACTTGGCCTCGGTTTCCCTAAAACAAAGAGAGACAGAAATGAATTCTGAACGGAGACATTGAGGAGCTGCTGCTTTCCAGCACACCAACCCTTTGGCTGCAGGCACCCAGGCTAGCCAGCTCCTGCAGGCGGCACCCAAAACTTCCCCTGTGCAGAACCTCCGCGGAACAAACAGTCAACCTAAATGATGCAGGCCTTCTCTTTAGACTTGGGAGTTTCATTAATTATGCTCATTAAGGTCAATGGGTCAAGTAGTTCTATTTGTTTTGTCTCCTCTGAGCAAAATCAAAGCTGCACTTTATTTCTTATTACTCTGGATATTTGAAAACTGACAACCACTACGTTCCAAAACCCACTAGTATTAAAGTCAGTTTGGCTCATTCAGTACAAATCGTTCCTTCAATATCACATCTGTGATTGCTGCACAGGAAGCATTTCACACGATGCAGCTGTTTTTGCATCTGCAGCTGAGAGGGGCTGTGAGCGCAAGAGGGGCTGTGAGCGGGGGGGGGGGGGGGCAGGTGGCGCTTCCACGACCCAGCAGAGGACAAAGCCACTTGGTGAGCCAGGTGCAAAAGCATTTCAGCACAAGGAAACAAAGCAGGACAAATTTGCCCATTTTTTACTTTTGTAAAAAGCCAAAATGCATTTGTTTGTATCTATTTAGTCCATTTCAACCTGTAAAGGACATCTGTTTCCAGCCTGAGTTTATTTTTGCTGTACTTGTAGCGTTTGTCCTTGCAGGTAAACCAGAAGAGGAACTGCAGAATTAAATCAGACTGAGAGGCAAGAAGCCAAGCACCACAAGGTGGGCAAGGGAACATGACCAGGAGGGGGCTCACAAGAGAACACTGTAAAAATTCTGCTCCCCCCCCCCCCAGGATGCCAGGGGAGAATTTTTGGAATTTCTGCCCTCTGCAGTCCCAAACCCCATCTGGCCCATTTCTGAACTCTGCCTTCTGCCAGTTTCGGCCACACGTAACCCTTGGTCCTGTTCCATTCTGGTTTTGGATTGTAAGCAGGCTGGCAGACAGTGCATTACGCAATTCCTTCCAATATTCAGTTGGGTTACAAAGAATAAAAAGCAACATTAAAGGGGAAAGTGAAATTTTTGGATTTCATGCTTGTCCCCGGCTCAGTCTGATGTTAATTCTAGAGACAAGGAACAACCGACAGCCGAAGGCAGCGTCCATCCTGCTTTCCTTCTCATTTTGGCCACAGCAGAACTTAACATCTTGTTAATCAGAGTAAGATCTTGTGATCCGGGCATGTATCTAACTCACCTGGAGGCAAATACAGCATCTCTTAATTCCAGGCTGAAATCAAATGGAATAATGGAAGTTTGTCTCACAAAGCAGCAAATGGATGCAAAAACTGCTTTGATTAATGGAACACCAACATATCGTGGATGATCGTTAAGGTTCCCTGAAGTACCTGGCTAGCAACATAACCAGATAAACATTTGACCGGATGCCTCATGTTCCTAGTGAAGCTTGTGAAGAAGATGCACACACGACCACCTGGATGATATGTGACAATGAATGTGACCACAGGAGAGGGCTTCTATGCTGTCTGCTGTTCCATTACACTTGCCAGGCCCTTGCTTTGCGTGTGGAACTACGCAACATGGCTATGGCCATCAACTCCTTTTAAGCATCCTCAAAACCTTCCCCAAACCCAGCACCTCTTTGGCTGAATCGGGCACTCTGCCGCTGTTCCCCTTCTTGGGACAGATGGGGGCTCCATCCGCTTCCAAACTTTCTCAGCCCAATGGCACCCTCTGGCATAAGCACCTCGTCTCTTGCCCTCTTCTGCCTTGAACGTCTCACGTCTTCCAGGCTCGAATAACTCTGACAGGGGGGGGGGGCTACAACCTCTGCCCTCAAAAAGCCTTGGGCTGTTCTGCCAAGGGGATGTTGGGAAAGATGCTTGGGGGGGGCAGCCCCCCATCCTCAGCACAGTTGGGCAGTGTTGGGTAATTTGCATCCAATTAGGCACACATGGATGCAAACGAAGAAAATCCCTGTGGGAAGAAAGGATGCCCACCTGGTTTCAGGATTCTTGGCACCTTTGGTGGCATCAGGAGGACCCTGCTGGGCACTCCTGCCAGATGCCCAGGAGGCTTCAGAGAAACAGACCAAGCTCCATCCCCGCGGCCCAGCCTGACTCTTGGGGAAGGATGGAACAGGTGATTCCCTCTGCAAACGGAAGGGCTCTTACCTGTACTCTGGGGCTTTGCCCGAAGTGAGCTCGATCGCCCCGTTCGAGGAGAAGGCTGGGTTCGGATGCAGGGCTGAAGGGCGGCGGAGGGCTCCACCTGGAGACAAGCAGCCACAGGAAAACAGAGCTGTGGCTGTTACCAGGAAGGTTCCTTCAGATGATGTGCCAAAGCAATTGCGCAACCAAGACCTCCCCCCCCCCCTCCTTTCCACACCAGATTTGGTGGCGAGTCACGGCTGGCACTGCGAGTGGCCACAAAGGAAGCGTCCAGCCGGGAAGACACGGAAGCCGCCGGCCTGGATGAGACGCTGAGCCAACTGGGCTCCCCCAGACACGTCGAGGCAGAACGGACCACGTGCTCCATGCTCCCTCCCTCAGGACAGTTGCACCCAAGGAGACAGGACACCCGAGTGACTGATAACCCGTCATGTCTTGGAGGCCAGTTTGGAGGAAACTTTGCAGGTTGGGAAAATGGAAGTGGGCAACCTTTTTCAGCCATTCTCCAGCTGGCCGCACAGAGCCTTCCGGAACCCTGAGCACAGAGATGCTGGCTCTTTTTTTTTTGTTGTTTTTGTTTTTTGCTGTAGCTTTGGAGAGTTTTAAGAGGAGCATTTCACTCGTAGACATTTTGCACTCCCATTTCCAATCTTATTTTACAGTCTATGTCCCAAAAAATGTGCCCCTAAAATCCAACCGCTTTGCTCCTGAAAGTTGGGGTGTTCAGGGCCAAAACGAGATTGCTGTGGCCCAACTGGCCAAGGGGCTGCTGTGGCCTCCCCCTGCTAAGGCCAGGTATGGGTGCTCCCCATTCAGGGCTCAGCTCAGAGGGGCCAGGGCAGGCTGTTCCCCCCCTCTAGCCTACAGCCATCAGATCCCCAACAGATGGGACTGGAGCTGTGGCCACCTTGACAGAGAAGAGGATCGAGCACCAAGCTGCAGCTTTAGACTTAGCCCGTTTTGCGATCCCTCTAGGAGGTGCATCACCCCAAATCCTCAACACTGCCCTGTTCAGTCCTGGAGCCGGGGGGGGGGGAGTCAGAAGCTTGCACTCCCACCTTGAACCGTGCTTCAAGTTTTGCAAGGGTCCAAAAGCAGGCAGGCTGCAGTTTCCCTGGTGTGTCTCCCAGGGGATATGTGAGGCTGGGGCCCTCGCCCACCTGCCACCGGGGCCCCAGGCTGCCTCCGAAAACCCATCCACGCCATTACGCTTGCCCTGCGAGGGGTCCTGGCGCAATCAGGACATGGCGAGCCCGGCTTTTTAAGAGCCTGAACCGAGGCAACCCCTCACCTTCCTGGAAAAGGCTCAGGAGGCAACCCAGGATGCCTGGACCCCCTTTGCTGACCCAAGCACCCCTCTGCGGGACCCCCATGCTTCAGGAACTCTGAGGGACATGGAGGGCCAGGGATAGGGACAGCATCTTTCAAAGAAGGGATCCGCCACACCGGGGGGCCCAGGAAGCCCAGGAAGCCCAGTACCTCTAAGTGCTCCTGGCTGGTCCAGGAGCCCATTTCTGCCCTCCGAGTGCCAGGGCCCAGTTCCACGGAGCGAACTCTCTCAGCAAACTTGAGGGAGCAGAGCGTCTCGCTCGTATTCTTCTCAACCGGAGAAACCTGTGAAACGAGAGGAGGAATGGGCACTCACAGCCCAGAACCCACAAGTGGCCCGTACGGAAGAGAAGGCTGCCTCTGTGCCACCTCAGGTGCCCCCAAAGGGCCGGGCAGAGGAGATCTTGTGGCCGGGCAGCTGCCCTTCCTGGGGTCTTGGCTCAGTCTCCAGGCCAAGAGTGGCTGCTCGAGGGACCCCACTTCAGGAGTTGCTCAGGAAGCAAACAGGTGAGACAAGAAAACCAAATCCCAACAGACTTTGAAAAGGAATTGCCTACCGATGATGACCACGTTAATTGCTAAAAGGTATAAATTACAGTTGAGATTTGAAATGGAAGAAGAACAAGTTAAAGAATGCATGATAAAATAGGCTAGGAATTTTGGATACAATTACAGGTGGATCTGTGGGAAGGTATGAAGTTAAGAGGACTTAAATGGACGTTGTCTTACAATTCAAGAGAAATGTAAAATGATGTACCGTTGTTACCAGAAACGTGGAAAGCTGTGATCGCAATTTGTGGTCTTCCTTGCTTGCTTCCCACAAGCAAAGTCAATGGGGAAGCCAGCAGGGAAGTTGCAGAAACTGCTGGGAACCGTCTCCCTCGTCCTCCCCAGCCTCACTGCACTCGCCCTGGGCCCCCCCTTCAGGTGCTTGCAGGCACCCCACCATTCGCACACCAGCTAAAGCCACCTCACTGGCCTGGGACATGCAATTTCCTGCTGGCTTCCTCACCAACTTTGGTTTTTGGAAGCCAGCAGGAAGTTGCAAGGAGGTGCTAACATAAAAACCTGCCATTTTCACTTAGCGACGGCAATGAGGGATTGCTGTCACTAAGCAATGTGGTCACGTGACACCACACATTGGGACCACATCGTTCAGCCACAGAAATTTCGATCCCCATTGCCGTTTTAACCCAAGGACTCCCAGCATCGCCTTGAGAACAAGATGGGCGACATATAAATATAAATAAATAAATTGTACTGTAAGTGAGGCTACAATATGCACAAAGATGGACAATTACAGAAATACTCACAAGAGAGGAATGGATTGTGAAGATGGAAGAACTTACTGAAATGGCCAAATCACTTATCTGATTAGGGAAGGACAAGAACTACTTTTATAAAAGACTGAAAAACCTTTATGGAGGTTTTGCTGAAAATAGGGGGGGGGGAAATGAATTGATGATTCACTGATTAAATGAGGCTGCTTGTATGAAGAAAGGAACAATGGTTTTTAATTTGGGAGGTTGGAAATAGTAACGATTCCAGGAGGACACTCTGTGAATGAGATGGGCAGTTTTCAAGTTTTATTAAACAAACAAACAAATAACTGTGTTTATAAACACAGACATTTACTCCTTCTCACCCCTATGGTTTGGCCTGGGTTTTCCCCAACCTCCAGTCTCCACCAAAGGCGCTTCTGCGCAGTGCCTGGACAGAGAGTTCTAATCTCATTTTTGGGATCCGTTAGAGCCACCCCCAGCTTGGATTCTGTCAGTGTGGTAAACCACAACCAGCCCTGAACATTTTCCAAACCTGTAACCAGTCACCATCAGCCCCCCTCTGAGTTCCCTTTTGGCCACCCTGAGCAAACCAGAGAACTTGGCGTGGGATTCCCCCATCCAGGAGCAACATTTTATTCTCCACTAATTATTGTGGGGGTCGGAGGGGGTATCCCCTTTAAGGTTTCTTGAGATATTTTTGGAGACTTGGGAGTTACTTTGAGCTTTTACTTATTTATTATATTTATATGCTGCCCATCTCACTTTGGGAGCAACATTTGCAATGCCGCTTTGGATAAATAAAGATCCAAGTTCAGAAAACCAGATTTAGTGTGCATGTGGTCCTGTCCCCCGTTTGTGCTTTGTGGCCCACACCCCAACCGATGCAGACAATGGAACGCAGGCTCTGAGCTCTGGGAGGGGCCTTCAGTTGCTTTTTTCAAAGGAGGATTGGGTGATTGCCAAGAGCAGGGCAGGCATGCACAGTGGGGAGATTACCCAGCCCAGCTATAAAAGCATTTTTTGAATGATCCCAAAAGTGTCAGCTGGAGAGCAACATCGACCATTGCGGTACAGGACTCCTACACATCGTCTGACATAACCATCAAACAAGGAGCAAAGTAGCAGGCGCATCTGATGCAAAATCAGGACCCTGCATTTTGTCCCTGGATCACCTGAAAAATGGAAAACCCAAGTCCATCTTTCTCTGAAATACTCACCTGGACCATCATGAGGGTCTTGCTTTCACCACTGAGAGAATCCTGGAGGAGATAGGTCAGCTTGGAGTTGCGAAACGGCACATGGGACTGGCGGGAACGCAGCGCATAGATCACATCTCCCAAAGCCGAAAGCGACTTGTTGATGTATTGAGCCTCACGCAACCTGCTCCCTTCTGCACCAGATCTACCCACACGCTCAGATCCTGCCAGGTCTACTAAATTCAGCTTCCCTAGGAGATGAGAACGCAGACACTGAAGCTGTCGCCCACGGCTTATTTCTTTTAACTCTGGGGTCCATGGAGGACCAAGATATCAAAGGCTGTAATCTTTTGGGGAGGGGAGGGGAGGGGGACAGGCCAAGTGAGGAGCAAGGCTAAAGCACGGCTAAAGGTGGCGGCTGTGGCAATGCCCCCTTTCATCTTTCTGCCTCCCCTTCCCCGTCTGTGGAACAGACAGTTCTCATCAGAGGCTTGAACTGATCTTTTTGAAATGGACCTTTCAGATCAGACTTGGCTCTGGCTGCACTAATGTCCACTAATTCACCAAATGGACTGACTGAAATCAATCTTAACAATATCACACAATAGTAACAGCACTTAAGACTTTACAGCCTTCTTTGAGCAGTTTACAGAGTCAGCCTGTTGCCCCCAAGAATCTGGGTCCTCGTTTTACCAACCTCGGAGGGACAGAAGACTGAGTCAACCTTGAGCCGGTGAGACTCGAACTCCTGGCAGTGAGCAGTGAGTTAGCTTGCATTCTAAGCACTGCACACCATGGCAGACAAGATGGATGGATGTTCTTACTTGATAAAATCTCTCCTCTCCTCTCCCACCCACAAACACAAATGGATTTGCGTGTTCACGTGAAACCATCTAATTTGAACATCTAAAAAAGTAATGCAAGTTCTGGAAGGCAATTATCCTTTCCATCTGCACTTTTTTGGAATTTTGTAATGTAGTTCCTCAACCCTCCCCCCAAGCATACAAAATGGAAATATCAAAAAAATGGAGAAAACCCTTCGCAAAGAGCAGACCTTACAGACAAATGTAAAGAACTATTTACACCTTTTTGCTGATGTAACATTCAAGTGAATAGGAGTTCTTCTGGAGGACGTAAGCTTTCTAAGAAAATACTGAATAACAGAATAACAGAGCTGGAAGGGACCTTGGAGGTCTTCTAGCCCACCCCCCTGCTTGAGCAGGAGACCCTATTCCATTTCAGACAGATGGCTGTCCAGTCTCTTCTTAAAAACCTTCAGTGGCAATGTTAGTGTTATCGAAAACTAAAGAGAGGCAATTGTCAATTGTCATGTGACTGCAAAAGGACTGGCAACCAGGAGTGCAAATCCCACCTTTTTCTCTGCATACAGCCAGCTCAGCTACTGCAGGAGCGCCAACCAGGATCCCCCCGCCTGCCGTCAGTCACCCTGGCTAATGGTCATGATATTCCCCTGGTTCAGCAATTCATTCGGAATCAGAGGAGGAATCCATACCAACCTGTGGTTTTTATTCCTGTGCTGCAATCGGTTCCCCTCACTGTGATCATGAGGAGGGCATGAGATCTGGAGCTGTGTTCGTTCAGGTAGGTGCACTCCGTTGCTCGGTTGATATAACCAAACTCAAAGACCTGGAGAAAAGTGGAGGAACTGTAATGGAATTCCCTGAGCCTGGAAACGTTTGCAAAAGAAAGACACTGGCAAAATCCTGCATAGCCACCTCTTCCCTCCATCAAGGGGTGTTAGAAAGAGGATCAGAGGCATGAAGGAGGCTGTTGTGGTCTGTTGGCTGCCAGCCCCTCCAGCAGCCGAATCAGAGGAGGAGGAGGAATGGGAGTCAGGGTCAGCATCAAGGCAACCTGGGAGCTCCGAGGGAGAAGAGGGAATGGAGCTGGCAGAGAGAGAGAGAGAGAGAGAGAGAGAGAGAGAGAGAGGCGGAGCCTGGGCCGTCCGTCAGCCCTCAGATGGAGAGTCAACAGCCCCCAGGTCTGGAGGTGGTGGATGAAGAAGAGGAGGAACAGCTGGGTCCAGTGCCTGACGCGCAGATGTGCAGAAGGCAGAGGAGAGCAGTGGAAATCCATGGGCCGATCCTTGGGACGGAAGAGCCAGTGCTGCTAGCGAAGCCCCACCCTAGCTCTGGGGATAAAAGGCAGGGGGCGGAGATGAATAGATGTGGCAGACAACTATTCATCTCCCTGCCGGATTTGTTAACCTGAAACTTTTTGCCGGGGCTGCCGGAGTTCGCATCAGAAGGTTTGTCGTGTTTGAGGAGCTGGGTCAGAACAGAGGCCCTGCCCTACCAGATAGAGCTAAAGAGCATCTATGCAGCATCCAAGATTCTGTCGGACCTTTTCCCTGCAACAGATCTGATTGACAGGATTAATGGTTTGAGAATTTAGTGTTCCTGGTTGGGAGCAGCTTTGGGGGGAAGAGAGAATAAGCTGGATCTGCCATGTTCAGCTCCTGATCCTCCAGTTCTCATCCCTGTCTGGTAGAAGGACTGGGCACCCGGGATGTCTCTGCCCCTTTCCAGCCGTTCTTACCCGAGCACCAATTCATGGGGGAGCCCTCCACTCAAGGGCTAGCGACACAATTGGCGGCTGTCAAAATCCCCAGCAAACCGGCTGGGCCATTCTGGAAGCGCAGGCAGCTTGAAGTGGCTGAGTGGAAAACCTCGTCTTCGGCCCTCTGGCTTGCCCAAACTCCAGCTGAAGCTCCATCTCAGGAAGAGAACGGACTTCCCCTCCCAGACCCCTTGGGTGGGACTGGCACACCAGGAAGCCCCTCCTGTCCCCGCTAACCTGGTTGATGTCTTCCACGCTGTGGACAGGGAACTCGGTCAAGCCTGGAACATAAAGCTGCCCGCTGCCATCTGGGCACAGTCTGATCTCCAGCTTCTCCTGGGGCTCCTTTCCAAGCAGGTCTCTGAAAGGGGGACAGGGAGAGTGCCGCAGTCATGCAGGATGCCTTCATCCCGGGAGAAAGAACAGGGCTGTCAAATGGCGGGAGCAACTTCCTATTGTTAAGGTGCAAAAGGAAAGAGAAGAATCGGCCTCTGTTTTAAAGTGCGCAGCCCCAGGCCCCATTCAGCGCTTCGGGGAAGCTGCCATTTTGCTGGAAAACCCAGAATTAAGGCTCCCATTGTAGCCCAAAGACTTTACTTTCTAACCCAAATAAAGTCAGACAAACCACAATCAAGTATGGCTGCTGTGGCCTGAGGCAGCTTTGTGCACCGTTCACTTGTGTCCAGAGAGAGAGAGCTGGGTGATTTGGGGGGGGGGGAGGTGCTTTGGAAGCGCAACTCCGAAGCCCCCCCCCTTGAAAAAAGTGACTGTTGCTCCAACCGATGCAGGCAGGGGCTGCCCTTCCCACCCACCAAAGCCTCTCTTGCCAGCCATGTCCGAGGAGGGCACACCTGCCGGAGGGGCTGGTTCCCTGCTGTTACCTGAGAGCCTCATTATAGATTTCAGCCACGCTGACAGTGATGCTGTAATTCCAGTCAGGGGCCTTGGACCGAACCTCGGAGAAGAGAAGCCGCAGAGCCCGCTGGTTGATCCCGGGGTTTTCCGGGCTGCCCTGATGAGAAAGACAGACACGCGTCGTGTGGATGTTAAAAGTGAAGGAATTCCAAGAGAGAAAAATTTGGAAGTGGCCATTCTAGAGATACCCCCAAGGGGCGGCCTGAGGGGGACCCTGAAAAAACCCGGACCTTGGCATTCTCATGACCTGCCAACTCCATCCCTGCTCTTTTTTCCAAGTCCTAGAGGGGGGGAGCACCTCAGAAAGAAACTCGTGACTCGCCAAGGTCGAGGGTCTGGTGGAGGTCAAGCCCCCATCCTTTCATTTAAAAAAAAAAACACCGTATTTTTCGGAGTATAAGACGCACCTTAGTTTTGGGGGAGGAAAACAAGGGGGAAAAAATCTGCCTCTGCCTCCCAGCAATTTGCCTCCTTGCAGCAAACAGCAAACAGTACAGATGATATACACTGTTTGCTGTGTATTTCTGTGCATGTGTGCCTGACCCATAGAAATAGCAAAGAATTGGAGAAATGTACATTATGGCAGTATATTAATGCCAGAAAGTTTTCTTAAATGTGTGTCACACTAACTCCTCCCAATTATTTCAATAGATCTACTCCAAACATGACTAAGTCAGGGTTTAACGCAGCTGCCTTATCTTAATACTAAAACAGGTCACTGTTACATTTCAGATTATTACTTGTACAGATGCTGTTAAAATTGATGTGGCTTTCTGGAAGTATACATTATTCTCTGCTATTTAAAAGAAGATACAATAGCACTGGGCCTCTTCAGATCAAGCATTTATTTTAAAAAGCTTCTTCATTTTGTTAAGTTGTCTAGAACAATAATAAATCAGTCTTTAAAAAATAAACTAAATAATTTGAACATTCTATAGACATTTATAGTTATTGACTTACCTCCTTGCATCCAGTTTCAGCAGTCTGATTAGCACAAGAAAATAAAATTCTGCCTCCCAGCAATTTGCCTCCTTGCAGTTCTAGTTTCACTTTCATTTTAGCACCTGGGCCTGCCTGCAGCCTCTCAGCTGATGGTCGGGAGGCTGATAATCAGTTGCTTCTGCTAATCAGGCTCTGTGCTGTTTGCTGCAAGGAGGTAAATTGCTGGGAGGCAGAGGCCAAAGGGTGGGGGTGGCTGGGTGGGACTACATTCGGTGTATAAGACGCACCCAAGTTTTCACCCTCTTTTTGGGAGTAAAAGGTGCGTGAAAAATACAGTATGTGTTTATTTTCTTAAAGAAAAAAATAAAAGCAATTAAAAGTACAAACTAAGAAGAAAAAGACAAGAATCTATCTTATATTTTATACTCATCAATAGTCACTGGTTTACCAATGAATTTGCTATCATAAGAGGAACAATGAAAGAAATCATTGCAAGATATCCCAGAATCTCTGCCATAGTAACACACATTGTTCCATTCTCTGATTAGTAGAAAATATTGCCTTTCCCAAAACACAGAGATCACACATTGCAAGAACCATTCCTTGACATTTGGAATAATTCCAATTTCTTAATACAATTCTTTTTGCCACCACCCTTCCTGGAAATTGGTTTGGGTGCCTTTTGAACTTGGAACAGTTCAAAAAAGGCCAAGTCAATTATCTGATATATTTTCCAAAATATGTGTGGTTAATCTTGGTTTAAAAGATCTCTGTTTACTTTAGACAAGCTTCTCATCCAAGCATCACCCCAAAATAATGGATAAAATTTACTGCATCCAAAGTAATGTGAATGCTTTGTGCAAATTATTGGTTTCATTCTTCCTGACATCCCGAGCAAGTGGTCCATTAAACCAAGAGTTTAAAACTCTCCTTCTTTGTGGTAGGAGTGAATACACTTGCCAGCTCAGTGATGCCAAGACAATCACACATGCTATGGCGCTGCCCTTTCTCCTCAGGCTGGTGTTCAGACTTAACTGCTGCCTCCTAGGTAGCTTTCTACCAAGGACCTGAAGAGCTGACTTGGCCATCTGGCCTGGGGATCAGAAAGTGGTGTGGAACCCCTCAAATGGCTGTGCTTTCTTGAACGGCTGTGCTCTCCCAGTGACTGCACTGTATGGTTTTTAATTGTTTTAACGTTTTGAATTGTGTATTGTTCTTTTATTTTGGTTTTTTTTGGTACTGCTTATGTTTTGATTGCAAGCCACCCAAAGTCATGAAAGTGAAATAAGCAGTGTCAGGCCCTGTCCAAGAATGATGTAACACAATCCAAAATTAAGTCTTTATTTACTCACACCAATAGACAGACTCTTGCCAGACTTAACCCTTATTACTCTCACCCCAACAGAGATACTAGGGAGTGGCTATCCTAAATCTCTTCCTCTTCCCCTAATCGCAGCCCTGGCGTCTCTTGTCTCATCCCCCGCCCCTCCTTGGAATGTGCTCCCTCCTTCCTGGGCATCTGCCACTTTATTCCAGTAGTCCATCACAGGAGTCTATATAGAATGAATGAATGAATGAATGAATGAATGAATGAATGAATGAATGAATGAATGAATGAATGAATGAGTGAGTGAGTGAGTCAGTCAGTCAGTCAATGAATCAATCAATCAATCAATCAATAGTTCTGCCCTATTGCCACTGGAATGGGGAAATATGTCTGGAAACTAACTACTCAGGTCTCCCAGGCAGTGGTGGGATTCAATTTTTTTTTTACTACCGGTTCTGTGGGCGTGGCTTGGTGGGCGTGGCAGGGTAAGGATACTGCAAAATCTTCATTTCCTCCCAATCAGCTGGGACTCAGGAGGCAGAGAATAGATGGGGGCGGGACCAGTCAGAGGTGGTATTTACCAGTTCTCCGAACTACTCAAAATTTCCACTACCGGTTCTCCAGAACTGGTCAAAACCTGCTGAATCCCACCTCTGCTCCCAGGCCTTAAATGTACTTGTCATCAGAACACTGATGATGTTACCTAGTTTGGGTAATGAAACGTCTTCAAGAATGCAATGAAGCTCAGAGAGACCCAGGGACCTCTCATTCTTGTATTTCTCTCTCACCACTAAAACAACCGACCCTGTTAGCTTTTCTGGGTATTATTGTCCCCTTAGTTTTATATGCACTTTTGTGATGTTGATCTAGGCCTTCGTCAATGTTATCATCTGTTTCCCAAACACAATTGGCTGCAGATAAGCAACACACCCAGAAGGCTCCTTGGTGGGTTCATGGTGGACATTTGGGATTTCAGTGGCGCCCTGGACACAGAGCCCTGGGCCATCTGATTGACAAGCCAGCAAGCTCTGGGCTAGACCACTTGGCAATTACGTGGCTATGGAGTTGATTTGAAACCTGCGCTCAAGTAGAGCCGCTCAATGGCTTGGAAGAAGGGACAAGTGGATGACATGATACAAGAGGACAAATTTCTCTACTCTCCATTTTTCATTCATAACTTGGGTGAAGACGAGGAGAGCCTATTTACTGAATTTGCAGGCAACACTGGATGGGACAGCTAATATTCTAGAAGACAGAAAACCAACTGAAGTCTCTCTTGATACACTAGAGAAAAAGGGACTGAAATCTAAGAGAGAACAAGGCAAACGTCTTCGCTTAGGGTCCCAAAAATTAAATGTACAGGTACAGAAGGGGGATACCTGGCTTAAAAGTTTAGAAACTGAGGATGGGTCAACGGGGTATTGTGACTGCAAAAAAAAAAAAAAGCAAGACACGCAATTTTAGCTTGCATCAACAGAAATGGATTTTCCAGATTGTAGGCAGTAAAAGTTCCATCTTATGCAGCACTGGTGTGATTCCATCAATGGTAACATCTCCAATTCTGGATGCATTTTTAAAAACAGGATTCAGGTGAACTAGAATGAGTTCAGAGGAAGGCAACAGGGATGATCAGGGAACAGAAATTAAGTCCCAGGAAAGGAGCGTGGTGGAACTGGATATTGGCAGGTCAGCAAGGATAGTTTCCATCCCGGCTCCCCTCGGCAGCGTTTTTCCTGGCTCTCTGAAACCGGCCCGGCTGGTCTGCAGCAGGCCTGGCAGAACATCAAGGAAAGGAAAGCGGCTCACCTCCATGGTGTATGTCTTGCCAGCCCCCGTTTGTCCATAGGCAAAAATACAAACGTTGTAACCATCAATGCATGATGTGATCAGCGCCTGAACTTCTCGGAAGACCTTTGGGAAACAAGACAGGCTCAGAAATGCCCACGGCTGAAAAGAGGACCCAGAGGTACATTCGCATGAACTGTCCTTTTAACTAAGAGCTTCTTGATGCAGAAAGAAGAGAGATTACAGGGATGATCTGTCAGATAACAGGAGCACAGAAACCTCCCGTTATTTATATTTACTAGATTTCTATCCCACCTTTATTTTGTTTATAAATGACTCAAGGTGGCAAACATACCTAATACTCCTTCCTTCTCCCATTTTCCCCTCAACAAGAACCCCGTCAGTTGGGTTGAGCTGAAGGAGAATAACTGGCCCAAAGTCACTGACCTGGCTTTTGTGCCCAAGGCGGGACTAGAATTGACCATCTCCTCATTTCTAGCCTGGTGCTTTAACCACTAGACCAACTGGCTCTTACAGTTGAGGAACCCTGCAAATGGGAGTTTCCTTCCAGGCCCCCCTGATTCTCTAACCCAGACGATCCTCACTTACGTCTTCTTGTGTTGCTTCTGGACGGAAAACTTTGTCCAGTTCAAAAGATACCAGCTTCCCTTTGTGCATCAAATGTAGGATGGCGTCATCGTCAGGGTCAAAGGTCACTGCGCCCACAGCTTCTGGCCCTTCACCATCCTCTGCTTGTATTGGCCTAACACGGCCAAACACTCGGATATTACCTTTAACAGGAAATGAGACTGTTTAACGGTAACAGAGACAATCCAACACCGTCCCCAAATTATGCTGCTGCAGTGAACAAAACCAAAAGTTCATAGAATAGAATTGGAAGGGGCCTTGGAGATCTTCTAGTCCAACCCTTTTGCCCATGGCAGGATATCTTATACCATTCTGCGCAAATGACTGACCAGCCAATTTTTGAAAACTTCCAGTGAAGGAGCACTCACAACTTCTGAGGCAAGCCATTCCACTGATTAATTGTTCTCATTGTCAGGAAATTTCTCCCTAATTCTAGGTTGGATCTCTCTTTAATAATCTTTCACCCATTAGTTCTAGTTCTGCCCTCAGGTGCTTTGGAGAATAAGTTGACCCCCTCTTCTTTGTGACAGCCTCTCAGATATTGGAAGACTGCTGTTATGTCACCCCTCCTCCTTCACCTCATTAAACTAGCCATACCTAATGTCTTCCAATTGTTCATCATATGGTTTAGCCCCCAGACACCTTATCATCGTTGTGGTTCCTCTTCTGCACTCTTTCTAGTATCTCAACATCTTTTTGTATCGTGGTGACCAGAACTGGATGCAGGATTCCAAGTATGGTCTCACCAATGCTGTATAAAGTGGTACCATCACTTCATATGATCTTGAAACTAGCCCTTTGCTGATGCAACCTAGGACTGCATTAGCCTTTTTGACAGTATCAGCACACTGATGGCTCATACTTAACTGGTTGTCTACCAAGATCTCTCTCATAATTGCTACTGTTGATCCAGATGCCACCTTTTCTACTGTATACCTGTGCATTTGGCTCTTCTTGCCTATGAAGGATGTTACTTTTCTTGTCACTGAACTGCATTTTCTTGGGGTAGGGCCCAATGCTCAACTCTGCCAAGGTTCTTCTGAATCCTGAGTCTATCATCTAAAGCAGGGGTGTCAAACCCGTTGCCTACAGGCCGGATGCATCACGCGCTGGCCACGCCCACGCCCGGTTTAGCAAAGGGGAAAAAAAGTCATGATACATCACGTGACGACGCGAGTTTGACACCGCTGATCTAAAGTGTTAGCTATTCGTCCCCAACTTGATGTTGTCTACAAATCTGATAAGTTCCCCTTCTGTCCCCTCATCTAGATCATTTATGAAGATGTTGAAGAATAGTGGCCTAAGACAGAACCTTGAGGTACCCCACTGAATACTTCTCTCTGTGTAGATGTAGTTCCATTGAGGACTACATGTTGAGTATGGCTGGTCAGCCAGCTATGAATCCATTTGGTAGTGATGCTATCTATCCCACATTTTTCTCTTACTATAAAGTAGGTTTTGTCAAATGCCTTACTGAAGTCTAGGTAAACTATGTCACAGCATTTTTCTTATCCACTAATTTACCGTGTTTCCCCGAAAATAAGACAGGGGCTTATATTTTTTTGACCCCCCAAATATGGCCTCGGCCTTATTATCGGGGGGGGGGCTTATTATTTTGGGGGTGCAGTAGGCGGCGAGCGTGGGTCTGCATGTCCCATCGCCGCTGCCTCACCTCCCCTCCCTGCCGCCACCGCCTCGTGGAGCAGGACTCAGTAAGGCTTGTTGTGCCGTTGCATGCACGAACTGCAGGACTGCCGCAAACTTCATCATACTGGCACAGCTGGGGTCCTTCTGCCGTTGGTGCATGCAACGGCACAACAGGCCTTGCAGAGTCCTGCTCCACGAGGCAGCGGCGGTGGCGGGACGAGTCTCACAGAGACTCATTTCTGGCAGGTGGAACATGTTGGGCCATGAGACGCACGTCCTACCTGGGACTTGTAGCTCCATCACGTTCCTTGGCGTTGTGTCCAGAGAAGCCCATGGTAAAAGACAACTTCTCGCGAGTTCAATCAAACTTCTCGAACTCGCGAGAAGTTTTCTTTTACAATGAGCTTCTCTGGACACAATGCCGAGAACGTGACGGAGCTACAAGTGTCAGGTAGGACGTGCGTCTCGCGGTGGGGCGCAATTTGGGAGTGGCGGGACGGGCGGGGCGGGGCGGGCCGCGAGCCGTGCGTCCTACCTGGGACTTGTACCTCCGTTGCGTTCCCCGGCGTTGTGTCCACTGACCATCCCCCGCCTCCGGCACTCGAGCGAAGCGGGAGGGAGAAGAAACTCTCGCGGGCTGCCTGAGGAGGGGAGCCTCGATGCCTGCCTCGCCGCCCCATCGCAGGCAGGAGCGCTTCAAAACGCTGGCAGAGGCAGAGCCCAGAGGAGCCGAGGCAGTAA
>QLTV01000331.1:753658-776800 GCA_003457575.1 Thermophis baileyi
AAAGCGTTACAATATGGAAAATTGTAAAGCAGCCAAGACACCTATGCGTACTGAGTTCCAACATAGTGAGTTAAAAGAACCCAAATTTGGCAAAGAGATATATCAAGCATTGATTGGAAGCTTGTCATATCTAGCAAACTGGTCGAGACCAGATATCTCATATAGTGTCAATCAGTTGGCAAGATATAACGCAGATCCTTGTGAGAGACATTGGAATGCCGCAAAGCGAATACTTAGGTATTTGAAACAAACAATGTATTAGCCGAACTGCAGCTAAGTAGTCAGCTGAAGTAGACTGCAGTGCTGCACTATAACCACTGCGCCACCTCGGCTCTTATATAAGATATAATGCAGGATATAACAAGATTAACAAGATATAACGCAGATCCTTGTGAGAGACATTGGAATGCGGCAAAGCGAATACTTAGGTATTTGAAACAAACAATGTATTATTCGTTATATCTAGAACCGAGGTCTGAACTTGACTTAACAGCATATGAAGATGCTAGTTTTGCAACAGACGTAGTTACACGAAAATCAACCTCAGGAATCGTAATATTATTAGGTAATATGTTGATTGGTTGGAGATCTATCAGACAACAACATATCAGTTTGTCAACCATGGAGGCTGAATTTTCATGTTTGTCTCTAATGGGTACGGAACTTATATATTATAAGCAATTATGTAAAGATATGGGAATTGTTGTACATGAACCTATCACTGTATATGAGGATAACCAGGCAGCAATTAGTATGGCAACTAATTTGGGTGTAAAAACAAGATCAAAACATACGGATTTAAGGTATCTAAATGTGAGACAATGTGTACAATAAAATGATTAAGTTAGAGTATTGTATGAGTGATAACAATTTGGCAGATCATTTTACGAAGGCACAAGGTGCTATTCAACATAAGAAGAGTTGTGAAAGTTATAATTTAAGGATGTAAGAAGTTGTATATTAACCACCCAAAGGGGCGAATGTTAGGACTCTGTCCAAACGGCCGGGTTGGTTAATATAAACAAGCCTAATATTGCTTTAAATGCATTGTTGCATTCTGACTGGCAGTAACGGCCATAAGAGGGAGCTAGAGAACATGGTTAGTTCTCTCTCTCTTCTGCTGATTTATTGCTTAAGTGACTTCATGTCTGAGAGTAAGCTCTCTGTGTAGCTAGCTATCTGTGATAGATGAAATCTTTGCTTGCTGATTAAGACAAAGAAAGGCTGGTAAGGAGACTGCTATACTTCTAAACACTGACTGACTGAACGTGTATGATTCAGACTGTTATTTGGACTGTGCTATTTCTTTGAGTAAACTACTTTTCTACACTTTAACGTATCTGTTTATTGACTGAATCATTACTTATATCTACTGCAACATTATGGTGAACTGTGCAAGCCTTCAGGGCCCAGAGGTTACTCTGCACAATTCCTTAACAGGGGCGATTGCTCTGCCTCACCAGGTTTTAGGGAGGGAGGGAGGGCAGAGGAGGCAACCCCCTCCTGTGTCCTTCCTCAACTTTATTCTCATCTTTGCAAATGGCAATCACCTGATCATCTTTGTTAAGAAGGAATGCAATGGGCTAAGCAACGCTACTCCAACTGCAGCATTAGACAGCTGCCCTCCTACTAGAATCCAGGGATAAAATTGTCCCTACAGGAAGTCCTCAACTTACGATGGAAATTGGCACTATTTTTCTTCAGTAAGTGTGATATCACATGACCACATCACTTAACATCATGCAGTCCCGGTCGATTGTTACTGGGGAAGCTGGCAAGAAGTTACATGTCACAGACCAGCAGACAGGTAAGTGGCTGCAGCCAGGCGGGGGAGGGAGCGAGGGGCTTTGCAGTGAGGGTCCGGGAGGATGTGCAAGAGTATGGTGGAAGTCGGGGAGGGAGCGTGGAAGTGTGCAAATGGCTAGTGTGGCACAAGTGCTGTGCAAATGCAGAGGAATGGAAAGGATGCGCAGGTGGGGAGACTTACCCCAGGGACTGCTGGCTTCCCCACTGACTTTTTGGGGAAACCAGCAGGGAAGATTGCAAATGGCGATCACGTGATCACGGAGTGCTGCAAACAGTTATAATTTTGAGCCTGGTTGCCAAGGGCCCAACTCACAATGTGACAGCGAGGGGTGCTGGGATGGCGGGAACTCTGAGGACTGGTCATAACCACCATTCGTTCAGCACAACTTTGAACGGACGCTGAAAGAATACTTGTAGGTCGAGGACACTCTGCACTTTGGGGCACACCAGATTTAGGCTTGAGAATGGAAGGAACCACAGGGAGGGGGTGCCCTGCTGATTAAAGTTGCAGCAGCAAAGAGGAAGTGGAGCCGCACCATTTAGAACTTGGACTCGGGTCCTTCCCCGAGGGACCAGAAGCCAAAGAGAAAGAAGCACCAGTGGTGACCTGAGTCCTCCGAGCAAGAGTCCCCCTGGAAGGCCCTTCCTTCTTCTTCCCCTCCGTCTCCGACCTTCTTTCTCTTCCCAGTGTTCAGGAGGGCTTACCTGGGCCCTGAGCTGAGTCGCCGCCTTCTGGGAGCTCTGCAGCTGCTGTTCCATCTCCTTCAGCACCTGCCTCTGCATCCCAACCTGGTCCTGTAAGTACTGGTTCCGCGACTGGGCTTCGCTGAGGGCCTGCTTGGTCTTGGAGGATTCAACTTCCATCGTTTTGATGACATACTAAAGGAAGCAGAGCAGCCCAGACTGAGCCCTCCCCAGAGCTGGGAAGAGGGACAGAACTGGCCTTGGACCATGCAGCCTGTCAGTCCCCTGGGCGCTGCACAACGCCATCCTCACCTTGACCTGATGAGGCTGGGCCTTGAGGCTCGCTATCACTTCCTGGCTGTCCCGCAGTCTCCGGCTCAGCCGCTCCTCCTCCTCGGCCCTCTCTGCCAAGGAGTCCTTCAGCCGCAGCTCTACCTCCGCCAGGCGGTTGGTCTTCTGCTCCACCTCCAGGTCCAACTCCGAAAGGCGTCCTTTCACGTCTTCTGCTTCCTGCTTCACTTGTGCCAGCTTCTCCTGCAACTTTACGTTCTCCTGCGGGAGGAAGGTAAAAGGTCCCTAAGGAACAGGCCCACCTACAGGAGGGCCAACCGGAGGAGCGATGCCTCACCTGGCTGTGTGCACAGTTGGTGCATCTGATCGAATGCTTCCTCAGCTCCTGCAGCTGGGCCTCACACAGCTTTAACTCCTGCTTTAAGTGCATGTTTTCTGCAAGCAAGAGGTCTCTATGCTTCTCCAGGTCCGTCCCACCCTGTGAAGAGGCAGGAAAAGAAGAGAGGTCAGGTTTATTCTTTCAATGCTAATAAAAGAGAATATTTGTAGCTCAGGGTTGACATGAGGGAGCCTTGGTGCTCTTGCAGACGTTTCATTACCCAAACTAGGTAACATCATCAGTGCTAGTGATGATGTTACCTAGTTTGGGTAATGAAACATCTGCAAGAACACAAGCAAGCTCAGAGAACATCAAGGACCCCTCACTCTTTCAAAGGCCAGGCAGTAAGAGAAGAGGTCCTTGGCAAAAATATTGGAAATATTAAGAGCATATTTCATCTCATCAGTGGTTCCACGTCCAAGACATAGTACCATCCCTCATCTAACTGAATTTAATTATAAATACTGTGCATGGATGAAGATTTAGACGTAATTCAGTCCAAAGTTCTTTTGCTTATTTGAATGCAGCATTCATTTCTAATGCATTTACCGGGGGCAAAACATTACAATCTGAAACTATGGAAAGCTGAATTAAATTATTCCTATAACCTAAACGCACTGCTTCTCTTTGTGTGCGCACAGATAGCAAATAATGAGAGGAGGAGGAGAGCACAGCCTGTGCCCTGCTAAATAGAAAGAAGGGCCAGAGGACAAGGGAGCCTCTCTCAGACAATCTTTGGAAGACATCAGGAGGCTCAGCAAAGGCCTGCAGAGGGAGGAGGAAAGGCTCCGATGATTCACAGTCAAAGCCAAGATGGACTCGCTATAAACAAGCCCAGCAAATTAGGCGGAACTCTGTAGCGTCCGACTGCGCAACGCACCTCCTGTTGGTGTCATCCGTTGGGCAGAGAGCCAACCCAAATGAAGGCAACAAAGTAAACAAACCCCAACTGATCTAGCAATCAAAAGTATGTGTGTGTGTGTGTTGGGGGGGGGTGTTAATTATTGTTTTTCCTGCAGACCAACACCCTCATAATTTGTACAAATGAGCGCTGCATTGTATAGCACATTGCTTTTATGATCAGGTATTAACCTACACACGGCAGGGAGAGACTTTGGTTTCCTGTACCTATTTTCTCAGGCAGAGCTCCTGCTCTTCAGGCTCAGAGAAGGCAGGCCAGAGTCCTCCAGGCGGGGCACTTGCCCACGGGAGGCTCAAAGCAAAGCTGGCACCAACTTCTCCCCTCCTGGCAACTCCTCCGCTCTAGCCATGCCCTTCTTTTTAAAATAAAAATAAAACCCTGACAAAAAAGGTTTTCTCCTGACCAGACCAGTTCATAGCTTCCTCCAAATTGGTCCACAACTGCCCAAAGTCCTGTCAGTTGTAGACGATGGAATTTGTAGTCCAGTACCTCTTGAAGGCTCAAAGAAGGGCTTGTGAAGGATCCGGGGGCCAGAGAGGCAGGGGAGGAAGAGGGTTTATCCGCCATGGAGCAATGCCAACGGCAGGCCTGAGCGGAGCTGTTCCTCGAAAGACCAGCACAAGAGCACTGACGCAGACACATCTGCCTAAATCTGAGTAGGATGTGGCTGTTTCAAACCAGGTTTTGTGAGTTTCAGAAATAACGCAAGGTTAGCAATTCAGTGTGCTGCACTTCCCATAAGACACATCGCTCTTTGGAAGCTTTGGCACACAAATGCAATGGTCAGTTGGCTAACGACAACTGTTGAGGTTGTCAAACTATTACCAAAGTCCAACCTTGCAGCGAGTTTCAGAAAACTACTGGACACACTATCTGGAATTCCTTCCCTTATTTAAGGCTTGCATCGTACAGGTAAGTTGAATTTAACTGATGCCGCAAGACCTTGGAAGTCCTGACTGGAACCAAGCAAGAGGCTCTCCAACTCACCAGCGTAGAATGAAGCCTATTCATCTCTTGAGCCGGCTTTGGGAGTCTGTCCTTCAGGCTTCCTGTCTGCCAATACAAAAGAGGGACTGAAATACAACATTCATTTATTACACAAGGAGCATGGAAATGGTAAGTTAAATTCCACCCGTCAACTTCTGCTTTACAAGTTGCTCAGTTGTTTGAAGTTTGCCTTTGGCCTCTCAGCTCCAGTTCTCTACTTCTGCACTTCATAGTCAACACAGCTCAGTTTTTAGCTTCTAAATTTGTAATTCTGACTGGCATATCCCAAACATCAGACTCATGAACTGAATTCTGTCAGCCAGCCTCTTGCAAAAGTCATCTTAAGCTGCAGCTGCCACTTCCTTGGTGAGCCAAGAGGAAACACGGATGGAAGCGTGGAAATGCCCGTCTTGCATACCCAGCCGGCAAAGGGCGCCGTGCACTATGAGGTCAGCCATGAGAGCAACTCTTCCAGTGTTTATTAAAAGAACGGGAAGCACAACACACAACTGGGTTTCACCAGAAACTGAGTAAAGGGGAATTTTTCCACATCTTTCCATCTGTAGCGGAGTCATAAGATCCTGCGCAATAAGGAACAAGCCAAGCCCACAAATAGTATCAAAGTGCTGAGAAAGTTTCATGCAAACAGAGCAGGAGACGACAGACCTGGGAAAGGCATTGGGGGGGAAAGCTGAAACTCCTTTGCAGGGAAGGCAGCCTCACACCTTTTGGCATTTTCTAAGCTCAGTTCCTGCAACCAAGGCCAGCTGCAGATCCAAAGGGCCATTTCTCTTCAAGCCACGGCTGGAATTGAGCTAACTCAAGTCCCCCTTTCTGGGCCAGAAAGCGACAAGATTCAACATACGTCCGGAGGTTCCTATCTGCTGCAGATTAACCAAAAGGGACCCAATTATGTGCTGATTAAACACTTAGGCATGCTGGCAAGCTGGAATTGTTTTGGAGAGAGAGGGAGGGAGAGGGAGGGAAGGAGGGAGGGAGAAGGAAAGAGAGAGAGAGAGAGAGAGAGAGAGAGAGAGAGAGAGAGAGAGAGAGAGAGAGAGAGAGAGAGAGAGAGAGAGAGAGCTCTCATTTCTTAGTTGCATTTATTTATGCATGCATGCATGCATGCACGCTGTTTTCAATGTGGTTTTGGATAGTATGCCAGGACACATAGACACATTGGCCCATGTTAAAATGAAACAAGCTCGACATATTACACAAATGCAGGTGTTTTGCCTTTGGTCACGGTGATTAAGCGTATTGTACAAACACAGCCTTTGGGTCTTGGCATTAGACTCACACAACCATCAGAGTGACGTTGAGCCACAGAGAAGGCGAAGAGGAGGAGGAGGAGGGTGCAGGAGATACTAGGATGATACTAGGATGATACTAGGATGATACTAGCATGGGGCGGAAGGGTGGGCAGGAGGCAAGACTCCTCCGGTCCTCTCCAGCCACGGGGGGATGCATGGGGGGGGAGGGGGGAGAAAGGAAGGCTGGTCAGGGATGCCAGCAAAGGGCACCGAAGCCGTCTGGATTTCTCCTGTGAAAGGAAAGTACCTTGTTCTGCAGCTGCGCAGCCTGGGGGAGGGGGCCGCTCTCTCGCACAGCAAGTTTCTCCTGCAGCAGCAGTAACTGTTGCTGCAGCTGCAGCTTCTCCTCCTGCAGTTGAGCGCGGGACTCCACCAGCTTCTGCACCACCGGGAGACGATGGGGCCCCCCCGGAAAGTTGCTCCGCTTCCCACCAAAGACTCTTCCTCCTGCCAGAAAAGAGGGAATTGAGCACAGCCCCCCCCCCCAAGCAGCGGCCAGCCTGGTCAGCAGCCTCAGAGCCAGAAGTGAAATCAGGAAGGGCGGCAGGCGGAAAGCGACCTTCCCTGCAGCAAGGGCCCCAACAGAAGATCCTGGGGGGGGGGGGGTGGACAGCAACGACAGTCCCCTCCTAGAGGACAAGAGGGATTTGCTTGCTGCTGCCGGGAGATGGGTGGGGGTGAGCTGCCCGACCCACCTGAGCCAAGAAGGCCCACCCTGCCTGGAACAAATGGAGGGACTGAAAAAAATATTACACTGACGTATTTGTTTGAGACGCTGCCAGAGGCAGATTCAAGCTTTTCTGACATTTATATTCTCAAAATCAAACGGGGCTTTTCACCTCCCTTCCATCCCAGGAGCCCGGGGGGGGGGGGTCCATCTGGCAGGAACAAATGCGAAGGGCAGGTAATTCTGGCCATTTCTTCCAGAAGGAGACATTCCAATGGGAAGTAGCCACAAGGAACCTTTGGCCAAACTGTTTTCCATCAAAGACAGCGAAGTGGTACATTTTGAGAATGTTCCCTTCCCTGAAATTCCATTTGTTTTCTTCATCAGATCAATCCATTTTTAAAAAAAAATTAAATGTTGAATTCAAGTGAAGAGAATTTGAATCTTATCCTTCGGCCATAATTTAGCAATTGCTGGATCAACATTCCTGTATGTCTTTCACCTCACAATCAATGTAGCTACTCCAATTTGTAAACACGAGTGTGCTGGAGAGAAACTTGAATAGTTCAATCTATTATCAAACCACAATTCATTCGAACAAGGGCACAGGACCTCTGATTAATCAAGAGTACAAAAATACAACTTTCCAAAGGCAGCACCGTAATCTGAGAGGGACACAAAATAACACAAAAGACAGAGAAAGGCAGCATCACACTGGCTTCCTCAAACTCCCCAACGGAACACCTGCAGCGGGATGCACACCACAACCACACAAGTGGAGATAAGCCTTTGCGTCTGCCCTTCTAGCCCACAGCACTCTAATTCCTGTCCCCAAAAGTGAGAGAGAGAGAAAAAAAAGAACACTAAAGCAGAATTCTGGATTTTAAGACACAAAAGACCCTAGAGCAGGGGTCTCAAACGCAATTTCATTGGGGGCCGCTTTAGGGTTGTATTTGACCTCGGAGGGCCGGGGTGGGCGTGGCTAGCTTGATGTCACTCATGTCAGGGGCATCTGTGGTGGCCTGAGCGCTCTGCCAGTGAAAACGGAGCTCAGGGGGGGGTTGCGCGCGGCCCCCGAGCTTTGTTTTCACTGGCACAGGCACCGCCGGCTAGTCCTTTGCTGTTTCTAGGGCAGCCCCGTGGGCCGGATCTAAGCACCCCGCAGGCTGGATCCGGCCCCCGGGCCTTGAGCCCTAGAGTACCTTAGCGGGAATTTGAGATAAATAAGATGAGAACAGCCGATAGCCAACAAATACGAAAACCTCTCTGACAAATAGCCAAATGGTGAGCAACACAGAAATGTTCTCCCAGAAGGGGTTCCCTGTGCTGAAACCAGTTGGCAGAGCAGGAAAGGTTACGGTGAGGCTTCTTCCAGTCACAACACCTTCTTGCAAGCACAAATTTAGCAAGCAACCCCAGTGTTTAGCCTGGCTGTGCAGCACAACCGTTCTTCCGTGGACCGCAATCAGCTCCAGGGACCACCCTGAAATGGGGTGGGGGGGGATGTCACAGTTTGTTTCCTCAGCCTCTTAAAACTGCAGGAAAACGGGGCTTGAAGGGACACTTCAAACAGCTCCAAGTTTCTCCCTGATTCTCTGAAGCGCCAGAGCCAGGATAATGTCCGTGCCCCTGCGCTCACTGCATTGCCAATAGGCTGGGCTACCTTGGCCTTGACAGGGAGACCGAGGAGGGAGGGGAAAGAAGGAACAGGGTCCTTTTCTGCAGGAACATGCTGTGCTTGACCAAAGGAGCTTCTTTGCAAGACTGTCCTCCAAGTCCCAACCCCACAGAAAGCTGTTTTTTTCCCCTGCCTTCTGGGCAGTCAGGAGAATTACTTAAGGAACCCGAACTTATAAGTAACTCTGCTCATTTGTTAAGTTCAGGATTAAAATCAGTTGAAGTGCAGAAAAGTCAATTGAACGGGAAGGGAAGGGGGGGGCAGGCGGGGAGGGATTTGAGCTTCTAAAATTTGCTGCCGCAGAGGTGGTGAAACTGACGTTGCTCTTCCCATGAAGTCGTCTGGTGCAAGTTGGGAACTAATTCCCAGAGAGCCCAGGAAAAGGGGCCATGGGGTGGGGGGGGCACAGAGGGAAAAGGTTCTTGGGAAGCCATCAATTGTGTGTCAAGCTTCCCACTGCAAGCCATGTCAGTCCAGAGGAGGAGGAGGAGGAGGAGGAGGAGGAGGGCAGGGCGGCTGGGAGCGACCATCATTTTTGTCACTGTCCCCCAAATGCATTTGTTTAAGGCAAGTTTGAAATGTTAATGTATTTTAGATATTTATAATTATAGAATCAGCATCACTTTTATGCTAAACACAATTCAATTTACCTTTAGCCTCCAACTGAGGCTAACAACCACCCGTCTTCCAAAGTTGTATACCTACAACTTGGGACAATCGCAGCCATACAAGCAGAAAAAACGATAAGCAGCGAAATTCACTTGTCATTCATTGCTTCTCTACTACACACTCCATGCAGCTGACGGACAAGAGATCCCCAGCCCTTCTCCTGGCTCCCAACACAGCCGCAGCATCCAAAGAGAACTAGAAACCTCCTGAGCAGTTCACCGGATCTGAGGGACCGTGGGAACTCATTCTACTGTCCAAGCAACGTGTAGATCCAAATGGCATTCTGGATTTCTACCCTTCCAATTTCTGGTCTAAAATAGCAGTAAGTGGCTTGCTACTGACTAAAACGAACTCTTTCAGAAGCAAGTTCTCACTGCCGTGTTAAAAACACCCAGAATGTGTAAACCCTGTCCTTCCCCATTCCTCACCACTTAATTGTGTGCCTTGCTTCCAATTATCCATGCCCTCCTTATAAATGTCACACCCAGGTGATTTTACTAGAAGGAAAAGACCAGTGTGCTCACAACTGCACGGCGTGGCACATGTCAAGCAGCAGGTGTCACCTGCCTGCGGAAAATCCGATCCCCCCCCCCCAGGCTTTCCGCCCCTTGTTGAGAGGAGCCGTCTCAGTATTTCCCTCAAACCTTAATGCTGGGGAGGATTTCAATTTCTCCTCTGCTCTTCACTGCCTGACGTGGCGGCCCCCCCCCCCCAAAATGAGCCCTCTGACAGCAGAACGGCAGGCGCATCTGCCACAGGCCCACAGCAAGCCCCGTGCACAAGCCACGGAACTGCGCAGAATCCCACATGCAAGGCTTGTATCATGGGGAGCTTTGAAGCGCTGGAGGAAGACCGGCAGCCATCCTGGGTTTTGCTGCACGAGGACCCCCCAATGAATACCCAGACGAGGCAGGGGCTTCCAGCCCGGTCCTCCTCCTTTAAACCTCCTCCGCCTGCCTCCTGGCAACCTCTTCCGCCAAGGAAAAATCATGCCAGGCTCAGCTGATTGGAGCGGCTACGGCACTTACAGATCTCCGTTCCTGCTGCCAGAAGGAGCCGTGGCTCTCTAAGTCTCCCCCGGCCCTTTGCTCACTAGAGGTGCCTCCTCCGATGCTTCCCCATCCTTTCCAGAGCCCCCTATTCCCAGCCTGCTTTCCGAAGACGTCTCTGCACATCGAGAGCTTCCTCACCTGGCTGCGAAGCCCCAGAGCAGGAAAAAAAGAGGCTTGTTGCAGCCTGCAAGCCAGAACCGACTCGGGGCTGCCTCCTCCTCCTCCCCCGGAGAGGCCTCGACAAGCTCAAGCCGGCTCTGAAGAGCAGAGCAAGAAGCAACCTGCAGACCTCCCTGTCTGGCTTCTCTCTGAGAAAAAAGCAAATGAGCAAGAAGACCCCATCGATGCTACCCTGACAGCCGACGGAGGGGCCAGCCGAGACAGAGGAAACCAGGGCTGAGAGCAGCAAAGGGATCCTGCCAGATCTGTGGGCAGGAAGGGGGGAAGGACCCTCTGGCTGGCATTTCTAGCCAGGAGCCAGAATGGTTGGCACTGCTTTCCCAGGGAGCCCTGGGGAGGGGGACGGTGGGAAGCCAAAGATGATGCCACAAGCATGTGGAGTATCCCCCATGCCACCCATCCAAAGGCTGCTTGCCTGCCTTCCGGCTGCCCTTCCAGCCTGTCTTCTCGGGCTCCACAGACTCCAGAGGGAGGTTAAGAAAACCAAACCACACAACTGAAACGCTGCCCCTTTTTCTAGGTTGCCTACTTTGGTAACGACATGTTTGCAAGGAGAAAACCGAACCCAATTTATTTCCTTTTTGTTTACCAAACTCAGCAGGGTGTGGTAGGCAAAGGTGGCTCTCCTCCAGCAGGGGATCTGAAGGATCTCCCTGGGGCCACTCAGTCTTGCCAAGGCAGCTTGAAGGCCACATTCGGGGAGGATAATGGGGATTAACACCTGGAGCTACAGTATATCCAGGATACCTGCAGAATTTGGTGAAAAAAGTCAAGACGGCGACCACAACAGTGCGACCAAAGCTGTGTTGCATGTAAAAAAACAAGCACTGTGTGAAGTTTCCGAAAGATGCCCTAATTAATTCATGAGCCAAACTCCAAAAGAAATATAAAGATTTATTAGGAGCGACATTTCGGAACCCTCTTTCTGACTCCGGTAACCTAGGACACAATCAGTAAAAGAAACATTTGTGGAATGTAGTTTCAGTTAGTACAATCAGCCACTCCGTCAGCTCTCCCCCCCGCCTCCTGCTTATGGCAACTGGAAAGCTTTGCAAGTTGACACACTGGTCACATAGCCACCATGATTTTATTGACCAATCCCGTGGACAGCCCGCGTCCGATTTTGCTCTAGGTGGAACAGTGGGAGACGGGAGAGCAAAGGGGGTTTTCAATACATTCTGGAAAAGCAGAAAAGATGCTGAAACAAGCAACAATAAGCAACAAATCGGAGGGCTTGGAAAGCATTGGAATGTCCTCTTTGAAGGATGCTTCCAATGCATGAAACTTGGGGCAACAAGATATTCCCCGCACCTAGAACCTCTCTGCACCCAAAGCCATGCCAGTCCTGAGTTGCTCCAAAGGACTCCAACGGTCAAATTAGTCTTAACCCTCTGGAGATGCTAGAGAACAGGGTTCCGATTCTCCCCCCAGAACCTCCACCAGCAACTCGAAAGGTTTGGGAAGATCCGTTAGTCACATCTCAGTACCTGTGTTCTCCATGTTCCTCCTGTCTTCAGCTTTCCGCTCTGGGACGCTGCAGCTACCAGTCCAGCGTTTCTGTGGCTGCCAAGGTGGCCCTCAATCTTCGTCTGTCAGCTGGTTTTGCACACCTTTGTGGAGCTGCTGGCAAAACAGAAATCCTCAGCTGAAGGTGGAACCTCTTCTGACTCACTGTTTTGTCACAGCCAAGAGAAACGCTTTGGAAATGAAGCGCTTTTTCCCCTTGGAGCCTTAAGCAAGTCAGGAAGAAGAAGTCCCTGATTCTGGAGAGCAATTCAAGCATTGTTGTGAGCCTGCGCTTCGATTCACGGACTTTGCAATGGCCCCCCAAGCCTCTTCCCAGTAAACTGTTCAACATGCAAGCATTTGAGTTCTGGGCAGAGGGTTTCTCTTGGCTGCAGGCACCCTGGAGGAGTCTGCCAGGGCCAAGTTGCCGTTTCCTCCTGTTCACCTCAAGAACAGAATGCTTGAAACACATACACACACACCAGGTTTTTCTGAAAAGCAACCTCTCAACACCTGCAGCATCCCAGCCAGAAGGAAGGAGGGTTTGAGAGAAGGGCACATCCAGCCTGTCACCGCTGGCCATTCCCTCCTGCCAACGCCAAGGAGTAGCACCAAAAGAGGCATTTCCTGTCCAGCTGGTTATTTGCTAATATTTATGGAGGTCCAACGGCTCTGACAAACCAGGACAGCCTTTATAGCAATAGGAAACTGTACATCCCAGGAGAGGGGAGGGGAGGGGAGGGGAGGGGAAGGCCAGTTCAGCTGCACCGCAGGCTTTCTTTGTGGAAGGAAGTCATTCTGAGCTATAGTGTCAAGCATCAATGCCGTAAATACTCGTAAACCAAAAAACATCCGTCCAATATTCACCTATCGAGAGATACTCGGTGACGTCTCACACGGCCCTTCTCCCCGTGGCTTTTCCTTCTTAGAGGCCCTGCTCTGTTAAGCAACCGACCTCAGGATCTCCCCAGATGCCATTCACAAGGCTCAGAACGCTCTGCAGCCCCTGAAACAATTTGGTTCTTTGGCAAATTCATCCAACATTCACCCTTCTTCCTGGCTGGCAGGTAATCTGGCTGAAGGTGGGCCCAGCTGGCTGACGGAGGGCGCCTCTGTAGATGACAAGAGCAGCACAGGTGGCCCCAACCGTCTGGCATCCATAAAATGGGCTGCTCGGTGGTCCCAGTACCAGCTTCAGCAGGACCCAATTCCTGAAAGCTGGGAACTGATGGAGGAGAGCCACGTTCCTCAATCACAGAGGCTTCCATGTTCTGCCAACAACCTGAAGCCATTCCTACGGTGCTAACACCCCCCACCCCACCCCCAAGAATGGCTGTTTGGACAGGTTCACTTTTCTGAAAGTACTTTTTAAAAGAACAAGGCAAGGTGAAGTGCAATGAAGTTCATTTCTCCCCCAGCTTAAATAGCTCCTTGTTGGAAGGAGTGGAAAATACCATCACCTCAATTCACAGAATGTTTTCCTCCCAATCAGTTCCAAGAGAAGTTTGTCAATTTTGGATCCCTTCAACTGCATTTTGGGGAGCCAAATTCTTGCAGGTGTAAAACCACAAGAACTGAGGCCCGTACAGCGCTTTCCAGGATGTAAGAAAGGGCCACCCTGATCCAGGAGTTGGTCAGCAGGGCCTTCTAGCAGGGCCAGAATAAGCTGAGGAGGAAGGTGCATTCCGGAAGTGGAAGGAGTCGAAAGAGGCCAAATTGCCAGGAAAAGTGTGCAGTGGTTCGGGGTTGCCCAAAAAGAAAGAGCAGGAGGGCCTGCTGCAAGGATGATCGTAGACGGCAAAAAAGATCAAGGGGAAGCCCGAAGTTCCGAACTGCAGAATTCCTTTAAATCTGCTTGAAGCAGAGAAGCAGCTGAAATGAAGAGGAGCAAAGAGGCCCTCAAGGCAGAGACGGCAGAGAAACCGAAGGCACACCTGCCTTTACTGGGGTGGGGGGGGGCGCACAGGCAGTTAACTGGGCCTGCAGTGACTTTCTGGGACACCTAAAGAGGCAACATACTCTGGGACATCTTGAGAGGCCACAACACACGGACCAATCACCAGTCCCCAGGGCCTCCACCTGAGACTTTGTAAAGGATTCCAGAGTGAGATTTTTATTTATCTATTTATTCAATTTCTATAGCCACCCTACTCATAGCAAAATAGGCCACCTAAAATTGGCATCATTCCAGAGGATGAGCAGACAGACAATGCGACACCAGTTTTTCCAGAGGGGCCCAGGGGAGAAGCTTGGCAATCTTTGCACAAGTAGCTTGCCAATACCTTCTTCCTAGGGCTGAGAGAAAGTGACTGGCACCCAGCCAGCTTCCGTGCCGAAGAGAGGGCCAGAACTCTGGTTTCCCCACTGCTAGCCTTAAATGTGAGACGTAAACAAATAAAATGTTCAAACCTGAGTATTCCTCCAACCTTGAGTTGAACTAATGAAAGCCAACGAGCAAACGGCAATTTTAAAGCATGTAACTGCAGGTTACTGTGAATACCGGGCTGCAACTGTGTTCTGGAAAACTTTCATCTCGCTCACAGAATGCCAACTGGCCAGATCCCCCCCCCCTAAATGACAAGGCCGAGGCTGCATTTCTGGAAAGCTCCCTAAGCATCACCAGGAGCAAAGGTCAGATTTCCAGACCAGACAGGAAACACCACCAGATGAGCTACCGGTAATTGATGCTTTATTATAAGGCTACATTAACAGAATCTTGCGAGTCTGAAAATGCAATTCTCCCACCGTCCCCTTTGCAGCCCGAGAACTTAGGGAGCGTCCCTCTGGAGCCTCTTGCCTGCCCGTTGTCCAGCTGCAGGCTCAGCTGTCTCTTATCTGCCCCTTCCATGGGCAGCGTCTCTTGGCCCAGCTTCTCAAGGTCTTTCTCACAGCGCCTGACAGAAAATGAACCACAGAACTGCAATGTCAGAAGGGACTCTTCAAGTCATGCACGAGCAAATCCTTGTTTCCTCATTAGCAGTAGTTTAAAATAAACAACCCTCAGTTACTCTGATTAAATCTCATCAAAGATAAATGTTCTCTAACCCAGTGTAACCATATTACATTTACCATATTAATATTTAAAAGTGGCTTACAGGCTCTTCCGCTTTGGGATTTCCCAGAGTCCTAAATCCCTAACCCTTCAGCCTAAAATAGTCAGACAGAGAAATACTGTTTATCACATACTTAGAAGAGGAAGAATAATTCAAGAGTAGAACCACTTACTCAGGACGCACTGATTCACTTATGAAGTGAGCAGCAGTGTTAGGAAAAAATCAGTCACATTTTCTTTGGTGAGCTGCACCTGAAGAAGGAAGCCGCAGCTCATGAAAACAAGCCTTTTAATAAAACCGGTTAGTCAGCAAAAGCCCTGCCAGACTCCTTCAGCTAGCCATGGATACCCTTTACTCAGAGGTGGGTTCCTCCCGGTTCGGACCGGTTCGCCTGAACCGGTAGCGACCCGCTGGTGATGTCACGATGATGCCACAGAGCCGGTTCAGTCGGTGCCGGTCCGTGGACACCGCCATCTTTTTTTAAAAAAAATTTGGAAATTTTTTTTGGGATTTTTTTTTGGGGGGGGGGGAGATTTTTTTCTGGGTTTTTTTTCTTCTGCGCATGCGCAGAAGCCGAGTTTCCGGCACTGTGCATGCATCGCCATCTTGTTTTTGGCTTTTTTGGGGGGGTATTGTTTTTGATTTTTTTGCACTGCGCATGCACGGCGCAGCCACGCGGCGCGGGAGGAAGCGAACCGGCAGCGAGGTAATTTAGAACCCACCCCTGCCTTTACTGCATGCGTCACACAAGGATACCTGCCTGTCTGAGGTGATTTTGAGTTCCCAAATAAGTAAAACAAAATAAGTAATTTTATTTTAGAGCAACAAGTTGAACCCAACAGCCTAAGCAGTCCTCCCAAATCTGGGATTGCATTGTGCTGTAATCCTGACAACTACTCAGGAAAACTGATCAATTTTATTCACTACATTGTTAAGAGAACTTACATGTGTTAAATTAAAGAACAAACGAAAATATACAATATCATCAAGCGAGTAAAAGAATTGAAATGGAAATGGGCTGGTCACATAGCAAGAAGAACTGAGGGCAGGTGGACCAAGTCGGTCACAGAATGGATCCCGCTTGATAAAAAACATCCACGAAAGAGACCTAAAACAAGATGGAGTGACGACATCAGTAACTATTGTGGGTTCAATTGGCAAAAGAAAACTCAGGACTGAATTGGTTGGACAGACTTCATCCTGCAGTGGATGGATAATGGCTAGGATGATGATGATGTGTTAAAAGTTTGTTTGCTGCATGGCGGAAATACTACCTTATATCATTTTCTTCTTAAATGTTACAGCCATTTTTTTTTAAAATAACATTATCAGCTTTTTATGGTTTTGTTACAAACTTTTAAAGATTTTGTGTTATGGATGGACATCGGATTTACTATGTAGGTGTAAAAAAAATTGAGGGTCCACAGACCTATACCATATGGTCATGTGATCGTTTGATATTTTGGGGGGACAGCTTCTTAATGTACATAAGCAGATTTATGGGAAAGTTTTTAAATGTTAAAAATGTTAATGTCATGTTGAACTATACACCAAAGTTTTGGAATATGATTATCAGGAATTATGTTTGTATTGAGCATGGGAGTTGCTAAAAGAAATTGGAGAAGTGGTATTATTCCTGATGTCAAGCAAAGGTTGTCAGAAATATGCCTTTTTAGAAAAGGCATATTTCTTACTACCATAATTAAATTTTACTTATTAGAGGATAGTAATGTATTTATTAGTAAACCAGTGAATGCTGATAGGAAAAATGTAGGTTTTTTTCCTCATTTGTATTTTTAGTTTGTTGTCTCTTTTCTATTTCTTTAAAGGGTTTTCTTTGTAATTGTGTATGCATAAATATTTTAGAGAAATTAAATATTTAAAAAAGGTAGTTACTTTCTGAAATAATCCAATACTACATAAAACATTTATTTATTTATTTATTTATTTATTTATTTATTTATTTATTTATTTATTTATTTACTTACTTACTTACTTACTTACTTACTTACTTACTTACTTACCATACTTACGGTACTTACTGGACTGTTATGGCCACCTACCTCAAAGGACCCTAGGTTGCTCACAACAGTCCACAAAACATAGTTTAAAACATGCTTAGGGAAAACCCCAAGCATCTTTACAGTTCAACCCCCTCTTGGCCCAGCATTGGTGGGAAGAGCCAGGTCTTCACAGGAGGGGTCCTGTGGGGTCCCTCCATCTCCAGTGGGAGGCTGTTCCAGAGGGCTGGGCTGGCCACAAGAAGGCAGGGCCCTGTGCCCCCCCCCAGGTGTCACCATTTAAGGGAGGGGGCCTGGTGTACAGCCACCTCCCTATCTAATTTAGTAGGATGAGCTGATAGCCTCAGGGAGAGGCAGTCCCAGAAATAACTGTCCTGGCCCTATATATTTTAATACATTCTTTTTTCCTTCTCCTTAGATCTGCTTGATGATGTTCTATTCCTTTCAAATTCCTTTGCAAAGGAATTGTTTTGCATTCTTTTTGCATTCTACTTTTCCTCTCTTTACTTCAGGTGGAAATATAAGGGACCTGGAAGGAAAAACTATCAGGCCTGAGTATGCTAAGCCGGGAGGGGAGGGGAGGGGAGAGAGGAGAGGAGAGTAACAGACAATACAGACTTTCTCAGCATTGTTCAGGAAGGCTGAACAAGGAACCAGGGGCTGAAAGTTCAGGAACGGAGATTTCAGAAGGATATCAGGGTTAACGGCTGCCTTGGGAGATGGTAGATTCTCCTTCATTGGAACTATATATTTATTACCCTGTTATTATTTTTATAAATAACTCAAAGCAGTGAACATACCTAATACTCCTCCCTCTTCCTATTTCCCCATCACAACCCGGTGAGGTGAGAAGGTCCTTTCTAATTGTTCCATTCTATTATTCTTGCCCCATTTCTCACCTTTCTGCTATCACATGGGTTGGCGTTATAATTTATATAACACAATCGTTGTACATGGATCTTTTAAGTTAGAGAAACAACCGGAGGGGAGAAACAGAAACCTAAATAATCTGACGTATTTGGGTCATCTACCATTATAGTCCAGGCACTGCTGCCTGCATCAAAGGTGAGCTTTGGCAGGAGGCCCAAAAGAGACGTTTTGGGATGGCAGCCTAGTAAGAAAGGCAGAATGGACTCACGCGTTGCAGAGCTGAGGACGGAGGAGCCATCCAGGAAGCGTCACAGTGTTGGGCAGAGCAAGTTTGTGCAAGACACAGCAATGCCCAGGAAGGCAGCAAAGGACTTCAGCTCAAGAGAGGCAAACAAACTTTGCATTCTGGGGTTGTGGCACACTTAGGGACAAGAGTTGGGCTGAAGAAAGATCAGAAAAAAGCAGCAGTTTGTGTAATGACAAGACAGAATCTGGCAACAGACTGAACTTGAGAGGGCAAAAAAGGACTCAAAAAGTCAATGTCACACCTGAGCAGCAAAGTGTGTGGCTGATGGGTAAGGAGAATGAAAGGTGTATCTGTGGGACTCATTTAACACTCAGTGCAAGGGACTCCAGTCTGTTCACAATGACATACAATGAATAAAGATGGCATTTAGTACAAATGATATTGCTGAGCGATTCCCAGCACCAACAGCTCTGCCCAAAATTGGTCCTCAAAGGCCTTGCAAAGGACCCAGAGCTGCCGCCCTCCTCGCCTCGGGAGGCGGGCTGTTCTAAAGGAGGGGAGCCCCTGAGGAAGCCTCCTGCTGGGGTGCTGGAAATAAGGGGGGCTTTCAACAGGAGCAGACAGATCCCACCTAGGAAAGGTGATCTGCTGGATCCCACCCAAGGCTTTCTGCAGAATTCTGCACCTTGTTGTGTACTCAGAATACGCCACCAGACAATACAGCCCCCACTTGGCTGCAGGGAGCCCTGGAGGGTGGCCGATCTGTGTCAGCCTGATGCACGCACATTTACTTGACTGCCTTGCTGATGGAATACCCAGCTGTGGGTCCAGCCAGTTATCCCGGCACAGCTTTTCCTCAAAATGAGCCCCCAAATGCTTTGATTGTTTCAGGGCTTCAGAGTTGTAGTAAACAATTCACACCTTTTCCTATCGACAAATCTCATTATGTAAAAGCAGAGGCCTTCGTGAGCTATAGCCCGCTTCATCCCAGCTCTGGCCATTCAACAAAATCCGCCCATGAGGAGAGATGCTGCCAGGCTCCTTGGCTGCTGTGCTGTTTCCATGGCTGGTGGGATCGGCTGAGGAGCACAGAAACCCTGGCTCAAAAGGAAAGGGAAGGCAAGCCAGGGAGCTGTCAACAAGCCTTTGAAACACAACTCAAATGGATTAACATTGGCTTCACTAGAAAGCAGGTGAAGTGCCCTGGGAAGGGGGGGCCTTCCCTGCTGCTACCCCACAAGGAGTCTGGTGGTTTTTAAAAAGAGCCACAGCAAATGAACAGCAACCTCCACACAGAGAACACTTGGTGACAGCTTAAAAATAGACTGCAGCAACTGCAGCCTGTAACAACAGCCCTCTCTGTTGCCCAAAAGCACCTGGCCCTCTGGCCTCTCCTCCTAGTCCTTAAAGGAGCCCCGGGAAGAGGTGAGGACCACCAAGGGGCAAACCCAAACGGGACCGAGGGAAGGCAACAGCAGGACAGCCTGGTAAACAGCCAGAAAACCTGCTAGGAGCTGCACCGGGAAACCCTGAGCCAGAGCCTCTGGGGTAAGTTCATCAGAGGAGGGGTCTGGCAGAGGGGAGGGTCCTCTTTCAGAACTTGGGAAGTTCCTGGAGAAACTGGCTGGACTCTGGAGGAGAAAAGCCCGCCTGAAGAGGGCAAGAGTTAGACCTTGACAGGGAGGGAGGGAGGGAGGGAGAAATGGGAAAAGGGAAAAGGGAAAAGGGAAAAGGGAAAAGGGAAAAGGGAAAAGGGAAAAGGGAAAAGGGAAAAGGGAAAAGGGAAAGGAAGGAAGGAAGGAAGGAAGGAAGGAAGGAAGGAAGGAAGGAAGGAAGGAAGGAAGGAAGGAGTCAATTAACAGGAAACTGAAGAGGTAGAGCTACCAGAAGATAAAATCCGGAGTCAATATACGGGCAATCTACCTGGGCACACAGGTTATTTACAGCTGCAAACAAATCTGGCATTCCTCAGATGCGGCGAGGGTTAGACAGCCGCTCTCCTGGAAGAGCTGAAATGCCAGGCAGCCCTGATCCACCCACCTACACAACGCAGAGACTCACAGGAGACCCCGACTATGGCATTGTCTGAAATGATTCTGTTGATCCTTTGCCAAAAACTATTTCTGTTATTGCTTGGATTCTGAGCTTTCTGGCATAAAATGTTTGTAACAAATAGATACTTAATTAGGAATAAAAATATGCTTTTCCCCCCCTCAAGGTAGCACAACCACTTTCATCCAGTCTCATTCTCTAAATGCCAACTTCATTTGGGCTACCTGGCAAATACATCCTGGTAACCAAATTTCTGTATTTTGAACCGGGAGGAGCTCCTAAACTTCCAGCTCGTCGTGGCTGCAGGTACCCAAGTACCCACTGCCATGAGGTATGCTTCACCACAACAGCCTCTCTCATTACTGAGTGGCCTCTTGTTTTCCTCCTCCTCCTGCCAAATTCAGCCCCTGACTCCCTGCCCTGCCAGAGCCTCAGCAGCTACCCGGGCCCTTTGCTCCTCCTCTCCATGGTGCCTGCCCAGAAGCCGTCGCTGTGTCTGTGGAAGATGGGAGAGTTAAATTCACATTTACTGGCAGTCTCAGCAAAAGCAGCTGGCATAAATAAGTGAAGTAATTTTTGCTGCATACATTTTATCGGCAAAGAAAGCCTGAATGTTCCAAATAAATACTCGAATGGGCTCCAAGAACCTGGTCAAAAAAAACCTTTTCCTTATTCTCCACTGGGCAGAAGCCCAAGAATTCTGCAAGAGAATGAAAACCATTAGCAGCAACCAAAGAGAAATCAGCCTGGCAGCTGTGCTAGATTTCTGCCCTCTGAAAGCGGCATAACCATCAATAGAGTGGGCCGAATCACGGGGAAGAAAAGAGGCTTTGGTTCCTGACTCAGACAAATGGGGCCCAAGACTGGCAAAGGTCTGGCCGGGTTCCCTACAACAGGGGTCTCCAACCTTGGCAACTTTAAGACTTGTGGACTTAAAACTCCCAGAATTCCTCAGCCAGCAAAGCCAGCAAAAGTCCACAAGTCTTAAAGTTGCCCAGGTTGGAGACCCCTGCCCTACAAGGCCGGTCCGTTGAGCCAGGTCAGTGTCCAGGTGAACTCAGAGAGACAAAGAAGAGCCAACCTTCTGCACTCAAGATCCAACCTGGCCTTGACACTGGAATGTGTACACACACACACACACAGCAGTGGCCACAAGATTGTTTCGTTTGTTGTTCTATTCTTGCAAGTTTTATTACGTGCTCGTCTTGTCTCTCAGCGCAGCGGAACAAACTTGCAGAATAAAAGAGTTGCAAGGGACCTTGTAGGTCATCTAGTCCAACCCCCCCAAGCCCGAGGCCCTACACCATTTCAGACAAATGGGTGTCCAGTCTCTTCTTAAGCACCTCCAGTGATGAAGCACCCACAACTTCTGAAGGCAAGCGGTTCCACTGGTTAATGGTTCTCACTCTCAGGAAAGTTCTAGATTGGTTCTCTCCTTGATTAGTTTCCATCCATTGCTTCTTGTTCTGCCTTCTGGTAAATAAGTTGACCCCCCCCCTCTTCTTTGTGGCAGCCCCTCAAATATTGGAACACTGCTATCATGTCACTCCTGGGCCTTCTCTTCACTAGACTAACCATGCCCAGTTCCTGCAACTGTTCTTCATACGTTTTAGCCTCCAGCCACCTAATCATCTTTGTTGCTCTTCTTTGCACTCTTTCTAGAGTCTCGACATCTTTTTTGTATCATGGTGACCAAAACTGGATGCAGTATCCAGGTGTGGTTTTATCCAAGGCATTATAAAGTGATATTAAGACGTCAAGTGATCATTTGTCTGCAATGGTATAGGGCAGAGGTCTTCAAACTTGGCAACTTTAAGACTTAGCAATAGCAATAGCCCTTAGACTTATATACCGCTTTACAGTGCTTTACAGCCCTCTCTAAGCGGTTTACAGAGTCAGCATATTGCCCCCAACAATCTGTGTCCTCATTTTACCCACCTCGGAAGGATGAAAGGATGAATCAACTTTGAGCAGCTCAAGAAGTCAGCTGAAGTAGCCTGCAGTGCTGCACTCTAACCACTGCGCCACCTCGGCTCTGACTTGTGGACTTCAACTCCCAGAATTCTCCAGCCAGCATAGCTGGCTGGAGAATTCTGGGAGTTGAAGTCCACAAGTCTTAAAGTTGCCAAGTTTGAGGACCCCTGGTATAGGGTCTCCTGATTGAGCAGGCGGTTGGACTAGAAGACCTCCAAGGTCCCTTCCAACTCTGTTATTCTGTTATTCAAGCGCAGATCATAGACAGAGATCTACAACCACCCCAAGGACGTAAGGCCCAACCGGGGAATGGGAAGGTAGCCCTTCTTTCACTGAGGGTCCCGGCCCTGCCGGAGAAGGGGCTGCTTTTCCCTCTCCATCTTGCCGACTTTGGCCGTGACCAGATGCCCCCACCGCGCCCCCCTCGCTCGCCTTTCCTTCTAACGAAAAGGCTCGAAACTTCGCCCAGCCGATGCAGCCCTCGCCCTTTTTGGCCAATTCTCCCATCGAAAAGCCACGAGGGGCCCCTCCAGGTTTCCTTATTAGCACCCAAAGGCAATTCGGGTCCTGAAACGGGAACGGCGGCACGACTGGCCGGGAGAACCGGGTGTCCTCGCGTCCCGGCACCCTCTGCCCTGGAGAGGCGCGAAGCGGCCTCGGGGCCTGCAGGCCCTCCGACCCCACCAGGCTCCCCCGGGCCCTGTCAGCAGCCCTGTCACCCGGACAACCGCGAGAGGGCGGCCGAGGCGCCGAAAGCGCCGACGGGGCAGCGGCCCAGGCCCGACACGACC
>QLTV01000331.1:785449-797225 GCA_003457575.1 Thermophis baileyi
GTGCCATTCAGTTGAGAGAAGGGGGGGCCTTGGGATTGATTTATTAGCATTGCCTGTGTCAATTGACGATTTACAATCCATGCCCAGGCGCCAAAAATCCTGAGATCTCTTCACTTTTGGAGAAGGTTTATGAGGGGCAATGTGGGATGTTTCACTTCAATGGATAACAGAAGATGGTCAGAGAAATGTATGTTTATCCGGTTCCCAGAGCAGTTGATAAAGAAAACATTTTCACACTTGTGTATTGGCTAGAATCTGCATTCTGGCTAATGGGAGGGGTCTCTACTGCTTTAACTCTACCTGCGTTGCCTAAGGGTATTCAGACGTTGCTTTGAATGGAATGCTTTCACTTCTGCTTAATAAAAGATCCTTTTGAACTACCTTGGCTCAGAAGTTCTCGCTTTCTTAAGTTAGATGTAGAGGCATTCCTTACAGATGTGGTCGAATGCCTTACTGAAGTCTAAGTACACTATGTCCACAGCATTTCACTGGCCCACTACTTTAGTCACTTTGTCAAAGAATTAAATAAAATTTGTTTGGCATAATGTTGTTTGACAAACCTATGTCAAAACAAACCCAGTACTCCAAGTGTGGTCCTACCAGTGCATTATAAAAAGTGGGGAAAGTGCAGTGTGTGTGTGTAAATTAGTTGGGCTCATATTGCAAGTTTGCTGTAAAGGAACTGCTGAATGATCTTCGTAGAGGGGAAGTGAGGGAGCTCAGGTGGGTCTTGATCCTTCCCTTTCAGGCAGGTGCATGAGGAAAGGGGGAAGGTGCAACTTGGTCAGGTAATGGAGAAGAACATATCAGTACTGAAGCTGTGCCCAGTTGAAATGAAATAGTTGTGCCGGAGATGGCTCTGTACCTCCTTGGTATCTTCCCTCACTTTTATCTGTCATCTGCCATTTCTAACTGTCTTTTCATGTGATGTGCTAGTGGAAATACGAGAATTTTCACATTCAGTTATTTCAGTCTTTTTACTCTTACGATGTGATGGAATGTAATAAGGAGGTGGATTCCCAGGAGGGAGGGGTGCATTTCCGAGGAATAAGAGTAACTCAGTGTGGATGTTACGTGTGAGGGAAAGAGGTGGAAGTCAGCCCCTCCCTAATACTAGTTCCCAGATCGTACGGTAGATACAAATAGTAGACTGCTCATCTGGCAAAAATTTGTCTATAGGTATGAATAAAGAATTCAGCTTGGAAGAATCACCATGTATCATTCTTGGTTTTGGACCTGACATATTTCCATCTAGCAATAGTAGAGGGTCTTCTCTACCAGCTAGAGTCCCCAGGGCTATCAACGGCCCTGTTTTCTCCCGGCATCCCAGGATTTCCTGCAGTCTCTGGTTATGATGTTGTTGCTGCCTCTTGCCATAATCTGAGAAATTCCTTGGCTGGTCTGGCTGGCCCTCCTCAGCTGGGGATCCACAAAAGTCCCACCGATTCCTATAGGTTGCAGTCAACGTTGAGCTTGCTAAAGAGACACATTGATTGTATTCATCCCAAATGACAGCTGGCCATGTCTCCTCTGACCCCGAGAACATGGCTTATTCAAATCCCTGTCAGAACCTGTATCATGTTTCAATATTTTTGTTTCTGAAGAAAAATGGTTGTTTTAAAATTCAGGAAAGCCAGTTTAATCAACTTCATGCTTGAAGACTCACGGTTCAAGCTCTTAATTTTCCCAGTCCAGCTTCTGAATGTTTGGCTCTGTGGTAAATAGAGCACGGAAGACCTAAGTCACAGTTTGCTATTATGATTGTGAAGAAGGTTCAGGAAGGCAAAGCTTTTACAGCAGCTCAGTCAGTTCTGCCTCTTCATTCCTTTCATTCTTGGCCTCAGAAGACAAGGGGTGCTTTTCTCCATCCACTGTGGGAGCGTCCGTGTCCCAAAGTCTCAGGCAGGTCTCTTTCCTTCAGTAGGAGCCCACCTGCAGGCCTGTCCACTCGCTCAGGTTGCCCAAGCCAGAAGAAGGAGATGTGAGGAGGAGCTCCTCCCATAACGCTGAACCCAGAGCCCTCACCCCAAAGGACACTTTTGAGGAAACTCTGCTGAAGCAGCAGTTACTTTCCCAGCCTGACTCGGCTCCAAGGGACATAAGCGGCTGGATCATTAATCTCAGAGCAGCCATCTCTGGACCCAGGGCAAGCCCCAAAGCCCTCAGAATGTGGGGATGAGCTTTGACAAAGGCCGCAGCCGGGGCCACTCAGCTCACTCCAGGGCATCCAGATAGAGTCGCAATAGGACTTAACACCTGTCTTCTGGCTAGCTGAAGCCTTTTTATGCACGGCCATCCAGGCAGTTCCTCTACCCCAGAACCATTATGCTATCTTGCAGGGCCATCTCCTTCCAGTCAAGCTCAACAGTTTGTGGACACGTCCCTGCTTATATTTTTCTTGGAAATAAGGCAGAAGTGCTTTGCCTTTGCCTTCCGGCATGAGGGGTTGGGGTTTTGGATCTTTGTTTGGCTTCTTAGCCTAACCTCTAATCTCAGGATTTTATCCTATCCAACCAAGCAGGCCTGAGGCTGCTGACTTTTTCCAGATCAGCCAAGGCCAACCTTCTGTTGCCATCTAGCTGGGCATCTTGTATAGGCAAAAAAAAGCCAGTGGCATTAAAGGAAGGCGTTTGCTGAGTAAACACAGAGCCTAGGGTTAGAAGAGACTCTTTCTCCATGGAGCTGTGAGGGGTCATTTCCACCTGGTGGGCATCCCCTGTCTCCACAGACGTTCCGCCACAGTGGCATCACTCAGAAATGGTACTTTGCCATTCTTTTATGTACAAGCTGATGAATGGTGCCACGATGGCTTTCTTCCCATTGTGTCAACATCAGCAAATTTACAAACAAGCTCCAGCTGGGACCAATTTTTGCATTTTCCTGTTGTCAGCTGTTTGGACTCTGGTTGATGGTGGTGCTTTCAGCAGTTCAAGAGCCAAGGTGGCAAGGAGGGTCGTAGCCAACTTGAAACCACTCTGAGGGCCCCGGATGCAGACATTTGGAGCAACGACTTCCCAGGCTCACATTGGCAAATAGCTGCAGGTGTCATCAGGGTTTTACCCAAGGAGGAGATATGAGGAATAATTATTCTGCTTTAGAGGCACTCTTGAGACAGAGGCCTCATTACTGCCATAACCAAAAATACATCTAGAGCAGTGGTTCCCAACCTTCTTGGCACCAGGGACTGGTTTCGGGGAAGACAATTTTTCCATGGACCTGGGGAGGGGGAAATGGTTTCAGCTTCACTCACTTGCCCACCCCTCACCTCCAGCTGTGCAGCCTGGGGGGGGGGGTTGGGGACTCCTGATTCAGTGCCAGGCCGTAGCCTGTTGGGGACTGGGCTGTGGAAGTGGTGGGTGTGTGCAGAGCTGCATTTGTGAAAGTGGCATGTGCATGCGAGCAAAACCATCCCCTCTTCTCCCCCCCCACCCCCCGGCCACTGCTGCGTCCGCCAATTCACTGAGCCAGAAAGGTTGGGAACCGTTGATCTGGAGTATCTGGCTCCAAACTGTAAAGGGGCTGACACTTTGGGAGTCCTTGCGTTCAAATTGCCAAGGCAGGAGCAACAGAGAAGCCACATGCAGTGAGGGTGACGGAGAGCCCACGCTCTCCCTCCTGTATCTCACAAGACGACGGCCACACACGGCTTTGAGGAGCAGATCTTGGAAGAGGAGGAGGAAGAGGAGGAGGAAGGCGAGGCGAGGCGAGGCAAGGCGAAGGAGCCCAGACATGCCGCTCCCCTCTGGGACCCCAGCGGTGGGGAAGATTTCCTTTGCTGAAAGATGTACCAAGTGCAAGAACTTTTCTGTTGACCTTTGGACTAATTTAAGTTTTATTTTCATTATTGCTTTAAGTTCCATTTTAATGGGTTTGGATGGTTAATTTTGATGTACCTGATTGTTAATTGGACTATTTCAAATGAGTGCCTGTGGATTCACTAGAGATCCATGGAGTAAAAAGGTAGATTAAAAGTATTCCTATACAAGTAATTTAATGACTGAATCCTGAATAGAACAAAGTTGCCTGGGGCATATGTGCGTGAGAATGACAAAATGTGTGTTGCGATGCAAAAACCATGACTGACGTCTTTGTGTCTGGTAGTGTCACCTTTCTGACCTTCATCCACCTCAGGTGTTATAGAGATCCTTGACAAGACTCACAGCCCTCCGGCTCCTTCTTCAAAAGCTTTCTGCTCATCCCAATCTGTTTGCCCATCTGTCTATCCTGCTGAACCTAGAGATAGAACAATAGGGTTGGAAAGGGCCCTGCTCAAGCAGGAGACCCTACCCCATTCTGGACAATGGCTGTCCAGGCAGGTCCTGCCTGAGGCAGGACTGCATTCCTGGTCATTCTTTGTCACCTGAAGTTCTCTACCGCCGGTGAGGAACTCAGACAAACAGTGAAAAGAAGAACACCTTCCTTGCCAAGTGCTTGCTTGGAACCTGCTGACTAGATCCCTTTGATCCTTTGGCCTCTCTTGACTCAGACTGACTGGTTTGACTGACCTGACCGGCTGTGATGCGGATTCCCTGTCCTAACTGAGTTTCGCCTTCCTTGCTCAGCAACATCATCACACACTTCTGACATCCTCCCCCAAATCTTAAATGCTGACAGGTGGGAGAGAACGAGACTAGAAACAGAAGCCCAGACATCTTCACACAAAAAGAAAATGCAAACCAGCTTACCAAAAACAGATCCGTAAATGACAAGTTAGGAATGCAAATTAAAATAAGCAAAAATAAGGTAAGGGAACACCTGTCAGTTCTAGACAGATTCAAATCACTGGGTCCTGACAGATCGTGACAAGGACACGACCTTGTAGACGACCCTCATTCTGTCAAGGATCTTGGAGTACTCATATCTAATGATCTAAGTGCCAAAGCCCACTGTAACAACATTGCCAAAAAGGCACTAAGAGTAGTCAACTTAATCCTGCGTAGCTTCTTCTCTGGCAACATTACACTGCTAACTAGAGCATACAAAACGTTCGCTAGACCAATTCTCGAATACAGCTCACCTGTCTGGAACCCGCACTGCATATCGGACATTAATACAATTGAGAGAGTCCAAAAATATTTCACGAGAAGAGTCCTCCACTCCTCCACTTGCAACAGAATACCTTATTCCACAAGACTTGAAATTTTGGGCTTAGACAACTTAGAACTACGTCGCCTTAGAACCGATCCAACAGAGTGATCAATGCCTGGAATTCACTACCTGACTCTGTGGTTTCTTCCCCAAACCCAAAAAACTTTAACCTTAGACTGTCTACTGTCGACCTCACCCCATTCCTAAGAGGTCTGTAAGGGGCGTGCATAAGCGCACCAGCGTGCCTACCGTCCCTGTCCTACTGTCCTATTGTCCTCATCTATCTGTATTCACTTTGATTATGTTTATGTTTATACCTATACCTGCTATCTTGTACATGTTTGACAAACAAATAAAATAAATAAATAAATAAATAAATAAATAAACATCCCAGAGTTCTGAAGGAGCTGGCAGATGTGATCTCAGAATCTTTGAATCACATCTTTCAAAGTTCTTGGAGCAAGGACTGAAAAAAAGCTGACGTGGTTCCCATCTTGAAAAAAAGGGGGGGAAATCAGATCCAGGAAATTACAGACCAATCAGCCTAACATCAATACTTGGGAAGATCTTGGAAAAGATAATCAAGCAACAAATTTGCAAACACCTTGAAGCAAACAGTTATAACCCAGGGGTGAAATCCAGCAGGTTCTGACAGGTTCTGGAGAACCGGTAGCGGAAATTTTGAGTAGTTCGGAGAATCAGCAAATACCACCTCTGGCTGGCCCCAGAGTGGGGTGGGAATGGAGCCACGCCCACAGAACCGGTAGGGAAAAATTTTGAATTTCACCCCTGTTATAACCAGTAGCCAACATAAATTCATCAAAAACAGATCATGCCAAACAAATCTTATTTTATTCTTCAACAAAGTAATTAAATTAGTGGCTCAATGAAATGCTAAATATACTTAGATTTCAATAACGCATTTGATAAAGGGGACCACAACCTACTTCTTGGCAAGCTAGAAAAATGTGGGGTAGACAGCATCACCACCAGATGGGTTTGTAATTGGCTGACAAATCGTACTCAACGAGTAGTTCTTAATGGTACTACATCTACATGGAGGGAAATAAGCAGTGGGGTACCACAAGATTCCATCTTAGGCCCAAGACAATAGCTTCATAAATGATCTAGATGAAGGGATAGAAGGGGAACTCATCAAATCTGCAGATGACACTAAACTGGCAGGAATAGCCAACACCCCAAAAGACAAGCTCAGGATCCAAAAAGATCTTGACAGACTTGAACACTGAGCCCTATCAAAATGAAATTCAACATAGAGAAAAGTGAGTTTTTACATTTAGGCAAGAAAAAGCGACTGTATAGGTACAGGCTAGGTAGAACCTGGCTTAATGCCAGTAACTGTGTGAGAAGGATCTAGGAGTCCTAGTGGACAATTGCTTAAATATGAGCCAACATGTGCAGCAGCAGCCAAAAAAGGCAATGCAATCCTAGGCAGCATTAATGGAGGGATAGAATCAAGACCACATGAAGTTCTAGTACCTCTTTACAAAGCCTTGGTAAGGCCACACTTGGAATACTTCATCCAGTTCTGGTCACCACAATATAAAAGTGACGCTGAGACTCTGAAGAGAGTGCAGCGAAGAGCAACAAGAATGATTGGGGTCTGGCAGCTAAAACCTATGAAGATTGGTCACAGGAATTGGGTATGGCTAGCCTAATAAAAAGAAGGACTAGGGGAGACATGATAGCAGTGTTCCAATATTTGAGGGGCTCCTACAAAAAGACAAGCGGGGGTGTCAAACTATTTTCCAAAGTGCCAAAAGGCAAGACAAGAAACAATGGATGGAAACTAAATGAGGAGAGAAGCAACCTAGAACTAAGGAGAAAATTCCTAATGGTGAGAACAATTAACCAGTGGAACGGCTTGTCTCCAGAAGTTGTGGGTGCTCCATCATTGGAGGTTCTCAAGAAGAGATTGGATATCTATTTGTCTGAAATGGTATAGGTGTCCTGCTTGAGCAGGGGGTTGGACTAGAAGACCCCCAAGGTCCCTTCCAACTCTATTATTCTATGTTCTATTTTTTGTTTATCAGAATAAGATCCCCAGCCCAAATACTATAATTAGTTAGTGAAGGAAGGGAGAGGAGAGGCTTCATAAAGTAGGAAAAGGCCAACCAGTGCGGATCACCTGGGCATGAAACTGGCCTAAGAAATCCTGGTCCAGATTTCAGCCCTTTCATTCTCTTTGGGTTTTTTAAAATTTATTTTTATTATACAATTTTTCTTCATTTTACCTTACAATTTCCATTTTGCAACAGTTCTGTACCAGTATGTATTTACAGTTTTTTACTTTTATATATACTATGTATACAATATATAATTATCATTCTAAATATTTCTTAAATCATTCATTTTTGTAATCTTACCATAATATATATAATAAATATTCTTCATCTATTCTTATACTTATTTCTCATTTCTAATTCGTTAATAATCTTTCCTCATTTGTTTTCTAATCTTTGCATCTACTATCTATCCAATTGTACCATAAATCCCCAATTAAATAATATACTGTCTCTCCTTTGTCCTTAATTTCCATTGTCAGCCTGTCCATCTCAGCGCAATATAATATTTTCTTTATTACCATTTCTTCAGAGGGTATATTTCCATTTCCCCAGTTTTGAGCATATACAATTCTGGCTGCCGTTATTACATGTAGCATTAAGTATTGAGGTTTTTTTTGTTATATTTCCCTGTTAGTATGCCTAATAAAAATAGCTCCTTCATTCTCTTGGGGGGGGGGAGAGGGGGGGTGCTGAAGTTCTATCCTGCCCATGATCTGTGGGCTCCCCACTGCTTTACTCTCTCATTCATCGCTTTCACTTGAAGGGCTGGGCTGACAGATGTTTTGAAAAACTTAATGTCACTTAAAGTTTAAGGCATCATTAAAGCGTCATTCGGACGCAGGTATAGCAACCAGCTTTAAAATAAAAGTTATTTATTTTTCCAGATTCGGCCATCTGGTTTCTGCTTTGGGTTTTCCTACACGGCTTCCTCCTGGAGCAGAGTGGTTATATTTATTTCAGGCGCGAAAAGTCCCCGGTTCGAAATTGGGCAGAAACGTTTATTTTTCTGAAACGTTTACTTCTTCCGAAATCGGCTTCCCAAGTCAGTTAAAGGTGAGCTGGACTGGTCCTGGGAATTCACCCCCTTGAAGGAGTTAGTGGAAGGATTGGGGGTCGGGGGAGGGGGAGGGGGAATGAGATTAAATGGTTGTGGCTCCCAGTGGCCGGCAGGGGGCGCTCCCGTTCACCCATCCCAGCAGAGGTGTTTTGCCCCCGCTGCTCCCTCGGTCAGAAGGGGGCGTGGGAAAACACGCGTGGAGGCCGCGGTTGCTGCCAGCCGGGCCCGCCCGCCTTCTCCGGATGGCGGGTGGCCGATGCTTGCAATGGCGCAAGCAGGACTGCAGCTCCGCCCCCGGCCTGTAAAGGCGCCTCTCAGGAGCGGAGGCTTGGGAGAGACCAACGGAACCCTCCTCCCTTCCTTATGATGGGCTGCTTTCCAAAGGGCGCCTGCAACCCGCGGCTGAAGGAGCTGGAGCTGCGATCGGGCTCGGCGCCTGCAAACGCCGCGAGGGGGAATCGCCCGCGGATCCCGGGTTTCCTCCTCACTGCGCTCCGAGGGAGCCAGGAAGGGAGCGCCAGGACCCCGGCCGCGCTGCGCTCTCCCCCGAGGCAGCCCCGGCTGGAACGCGGCCCCGCCCGGCCCGGCGAGCAGAGAGCGGAGGGGCGGCGTCTCGGTCCAGCCCGGCACCCGCTCCCTGCTCTGAGGACCCGCTGCTGGCTTTAGGAGCAGTGCCGAGCCGAGCTGCCCCGGGAGAAGCGCCCGCGAACCGGCGCTGCGCTCTTGGCCTCAGCCCTCTCCGTGGGGAAACCCACAGCCACATGCGGGGAGAGGCAACCCGGTGCGAGGCGGCGGCCCCGAGGCTGGACTCGAGGCTTGCCAGCCTTTTAGGGAACGTGGAGCTTCGGTTCCCGGCTGCGGCTGCTTGTTGGAGGGCTCGGGCCCCGAGCGACGGCAGCTCCCGGCCTCGCTGGCGTGGGGCAGAGGGAGCGCGGGGGAGTGTGCGAGGGCCGCTCAGAGGGGCCTTTGGAGAGGTTTCAGCAGCCGGAGATCGAATGAAAAAATCTGGAGATGCTAATAAACTAAACAATTGATCTGATACAGACATTCGGGGCTTGTGATGCATCCATTGAGATTCTTTCAAATTAATATTTCTACAGCTGCAATTGTGGTTTCATTTCATCTTCATGTCAGTAAGCAAATACCACAAAGAGTCACTGAAGGGAAAACAGATCAATATTATGAACCTTTTCCTTCTACTATGTGGTAGCTAGCGGTGGAAATGACTTGATAGCCTATAATCAATCTTCTACATGGCCTGCATCTTCTACTACTGTGTGTAGATGTCCTTAATGTGGTTTTCTAATCTCTAACACACTTTTTTTTGCATTTTTGTGCTGTGCAATACATTAAAAGACCACACAACAGAAGGTGTTTTAAACAAATCAAATATATTTACTGTATATTTAGAACCTGTAAAAAGCCAATATTGCTTAATAGAGATTTCACTTGCTCTAATTTCTCTTGGATTTTTGGTGAAATTCTTCTAAAGATACAGTTAAATAGCTCGGTGTGTAAAAAAGTTTTTTTTTCTCTGTTCAGTCATGTCCAATTCTCACAGACTATCACAAGTCCCTGCAGTTTTCTTGGCAAGGTTTTTCAGGAGTGGTTTGCCATTACCTTCTTCCGAGGGCTGAGACAGAGTGACTGGCCCAGGATCACCCAACTGGCTTTGTGCCTAAAGTGAGACTAGAACTCACAGTCTCCTGGTTTCTAGCCTGATGCCTCAGCCATGACACCAAACGGGTTCTCTAAATAAAGTGTAAAAAATGATAGGGATCTCTTAATTGCCAAGACTCCGTCTCAGCCCACTGAGCACAACATTAGAGATTATTTTGAATGGCTGCACACAATCCAAGCAAATGTGACCAGCAAGGACTTGCACAGATATGGAGGCTCATCTGGTTCTTCTACTTAGGTTCCTCTTTTTCTAAGACTTCCACCAAGAGAACCTCTTCATCCCCAGTAGGGGTTGGACTCATGGAAACCCGAACAGGATGGTCGGGACTCTTGGAGATCTTCGTCTCTGGTCCGCAGTCGTTGGGCTTGGGGGAACCAGCTAGTGAAGCATGGCTAGCTGGTGACTTGGGGACAACTGGTGTGGAACTGGCATCCTGAAAGAAAAGTCAGTCAGATTGGGAATGTATAAGGGGCCTTGATAGGAAAAAGATGCTTGCCTTAAAACTGGGGGAGGCAACATCTTAGTTCTAGAGTCCTAGATAGGGCCCTATCATGTCCATGGGCATGAATATGCTCAGAGATATATCACCCACTTGGTTCCCTTGAGTTTGCTTTGGGTTACTTTAATTAAAATGAGATCGACACGGGAACTGGAATGCTGCAGAGCAAAATGTCCATTGAGCAGCAGAAGTATTCCTAGAAGATAAAATTGACCTAGCCCCACAAAGTCCCTTCATAGCCCCTTCATAGTCAATAAAAGAGTAGGAAAAGCAATACTGGGATACAATCCCCAAAATGACAGAATGATCTCAGTTCGAATCCAAGGCGAACCATTCAATATCACAGTAGTCCAAGTCTATGCCCCAACAACTGGTGCTGAAGAGGATGAAATTGACCGGTTCTATGAAGCCCTACAGCACCTTATAGAATTAACACCAAAAAATGATGAACTTATCATCATGGGGGATTGGAATGCTAAAGTAGAAAGCCAAAAGACAACCGGAATAACAGGCAAGTTTGGCCTTGGAGTACAAAATGAAGCAGGGCATAGGATGATAGAATTTTGTCAAGAGAATACGATGGTCATAGCCAACACTCTTTTCCAACACCCCAAGAGACGACTCTACACATGGACATCACCAGACGGTCAACACAGAAATCAGATTGACTATGTGCTCTGCAGCCAAAGATGGAGAAACTCTATACAGTCAGTAAAAACAAGACCAGGAGCCGACTGTGGCTCAGATCATGATTTCTCATTGCAAAATTTAGAATTTAAATTGAAGAAAGTAGGGGAAAGCACTAGGCCACTCAGGTATGAACTAAATCATATCCCTGATGAATATAAAGTAGAGGTAACAAATAGATTTAAGGAATTAGATCTGATAGACAGAGTGCCTGAAGAACTATGGACGGAGGTTCGCAACATTGTACAAGAGGTAGCAACTAAAAAGAAAAAGAAATGCAAGAAAGCAAAATGGCTGTCTGAGGAAGCTTTGCAAATAGCTGAGGAAAGAAAGGAAGCGAAAGGCAAGGGAGAAAGAGAAAGATACACCCAATTGAATGCAGAATTCCAGAGAATAGCTAGAAGAGATAAGAATGTATTCTTAAATGAACAGTGCAAAGAAATAGAAGAAAACAATAGAATAGGGAGGATCAGAGATCTCTTCAAGAAAATTGGAGATATGAAGGGAACGTTTCATGCAAAGATGGGCATGATAAAGGACCAAAATGGCAGGGACCTAACAGAGGCAGAAGAGATTAAGAAGAGATGGCAAAATTACACAGAAGAACTATACAAGAACGAGCTTAACGTCCCTGATAACCACGATGGGGTGGTCACTGACCTTGAGCCAGACATACT
>QLTV01000331.1:798101-827378 GCA_003457575.1 Thermophis baileyi
AGCTATGGCAAATCTAGACAGCATACTAAAAAGCAGAGACATCACCCTGCCAAAAAAAGTGCATATAGTCAAGGCTATGGTTTTCCCAGTTGCAATGTATGGCTGTGAAAGTTGGACCATAAGGAAGGCTGAGCGCCAAAGAATTGAGGCCTTTGAACTATGGTGCTGGAGAAGACTCCTGCGAGTCCCTTGGACTGCAAGGCGATCCAACCGGTCAGTCCTAGAGGAGATCAACCCTGACTGCTGTTTAGAAGGCCAGATCCTGAAGAGGAAACCCAAATACTTTGGCCACCTAATGAGAAGGAAGGACTCATTGGAGAAGAGCCTAATGCTGGGAACGATTGAGGGCAAAAGAAGAAGGGGACGGCAGAGAATGAGGTGGCTGGATGGAGTCACTGAAGCAGTAGGCATGAGCTTAAATGGACTCCAGAGGATGGTAGAGGACAGGAAGGCCTGGAGGAACCTTGTCCATGGGGTTGCGATGGGTCGGATACGACTTCATGACTAACAACAACAAGCCCCACAAAAGATTTGCTCACAAAACAATCAAGAGGAACAAATGTGGTGGAATCCACCTTAATGGCTGATAGGGGGCAAAGTGAAGAATCATCAGCATCGTCCCGGTCAATGGTGATTTGGGACTGGCCATGCTCAGCTCTTTTGTGAAAAGCACCGGACATGCACTCCCAATATATGTGCCCACCAGCTCCGAATAGTGGGAACTTCCTTCTCATCTCACGAAACTACCCATTCAAGGTTCAGCTATGATTTCCTCCAGAGTGCCGTAAGCCATTTTCCCCATCTTGGTGTCTCCCAGGGGTTTACTGTACAAGCTGCAATTTTCATGTAATGCTTGAGCCAAATAAATGTTTGGCTTGCTGAGCCACAACCATGATTTAAAAGTTGTAGCAATTAGATCCCCTAGTGGACCAAGCCAAAGGTGAAGAAGGCTACATGGCTCCAGCCCAGCCCACCCTGGCCTTCCCAGGCAGGTTTCCACAACGCTCCCCTCTCGCCAGGCCGCTTGGAGGGTTTCGAGCACACCTGGATTGCTTTCAGCTCCTTCAGTTTCCAGCGGAGGTGAGCCAGTCTGCCCTTGCCCCCCATTCTCCCTGCAGCCACCAGGGCGGCTTGGAAGAGCTTTGGGGTCCCAGCTCTGGGAGGGATGATGAGGACGTCTTTGGGCAGCCCCTTCTCTTCTTTGGGCTTGGTGTTGTTCTTCAGCATTCGCCTAGAACAGAACAAAAGCACAGAATGGAAATGGGCCAGATCTGTGAGAATAAACTGCATGTGTGAATGCAACAGAATGACTGTGAATATCATGGCCCTTCTCTGATCTTCCTTCAGAGGCTCCTCTTCTAAAATGTGTGTTTCTGCTTCTTTGGAGTTTCCTTTTAAAGTGACAAATGGGAGGCCCTTCTGGATGATGACTGCCCCATGTCAGTCCCCAGAATCACCTTGGATAGTGAGAAGTGTGGCACATTTAATTACGGTAATTCTTTAATTAATGAAAAGTGTTGTGCAGTATCTGCAGTGAGAAAACACAGGAAGATTGCAAACAGAAGAAACATCTATTTCCCACTTAAAACTCTCAGGGCAAAGAGCTGTACAGTCAAACCTCATATGAAAGCTGTGGTAGTCCACAGAATTGTGCCAATCAAGAGCAGCCTTGTCGTTTCCATAAAATTGGGGAAATCATCCAAGGTATCAAAACATGGATAATTGAAGAAAATAATTTAAGCACCATCTGAAGTGAATCGTAGCTTCTCATAGTGCTGTCAAAACTCTTAAATATGACTCATTCACTGCCATTCATATATTGAATCCCTTCCCTGTCTTAATCTGTTAGTCCTTTCCCTGACCAGTAGAGAACCCCCTCCCCAAATTTGTCTTGTTTCATGGCAGGCATGGGGAACAAAATAAAACCCGAAGGGCTGAATGCCTATTATCTGAACTGTGTTAGGCAGAGCCATGTATTCTTGGGCAAGGAAGTTACCCCAGGAGGACAAGAGTGTCCTCATGACAGATTTCCAGGGAAAAACTCAACCCAACACCTAGAGGAGAGGGGAAGAGAGGAGGGGAGAGGAGAGGGGAGGGGCTGGAGTGAAGGAAAAAGTTGAGGAGAGGAGAGGAGACCAGACCACACAAAGCCAGACCAGATCAGGCCAGGCAGGAGAGGGCATATTTCACCACCAACTGATCCTGACCACAGACATGGCCCCCATCGCACATCAGCTAGCACGAGCCTCTCGAAATTGGACTGACTGGCATGCCGTAGAAGGGAGAGCAAACTGATTAATCAATTAAAGTAAACCTTTGATCATCCTATATCTCACCTGGCTTTCTTCCGCAGCAGCTTTTGGGACTCCGGATAGTGCACCAGAATTTCATTCAAATCCTTCTTATCCAGAATGAAAAGGTTAGTAAATCCATGTGCCACAACATTAGCGGTACGTCGATTTCCACCTCCCACAGCCAGTAAACTGATAGAAACAGCAAAAATACAAACTCAGCAGCCAATTTCTCCTCTCCTATTCCACAGAAAGGGGCAGCAACTTCATTCTCCCCGTCTCCCCCGTATCTTCCAAGACTATCATTCGGTAACAACTAAACAAATGTCAGATCCAGCAATCCAAACATTTCTTCAATCCGATAGTACAAAACCACTGTGCCAGGCTGTAATGTCCCTGCAGCCTCAAGATAACCTGAGCAGGAGGTGGGGAAAGAGCATCCTAGATTTGTGGGGAGAAATGGAACTCAGAAGCTTAACCAAGATCTTAGAGTCTTTGCTGCCGGTGTTCTTCTCAGCCAGGGTTAAACCTTTTGCCTCTTGGCAGTCATCCAGGTAGCAGGCTAATCGAGGCTATTTTGCCCAATATCTAAGAATGGCCACGGCAAGATTTCATTTCCCTCAGTTTCTCCCTATTTATTCCAGCTACCAAGACTGGTTTCCTCCAGGCAAGATTGTTTAAGAGTCAGTGCAGCTTCATTCAAAGTATTTCTTTTATTAGGTTTATGACCTGCCTTTCTCTACTTGTATAAATGCTCAAGGCAGCTTATCAATTTAAAAATGTTCAAAGCAAACATTAAAATTAATTATTAAAGGCTAAGTGAAAGGATGTGTCTTTGTATTTTTCCGATACTGGAGATATGGGATTAAGTGCACTTTCCTGGGGAGAGCCCCTCGTGCGCCCCAGGGAGGTGAGACTGTCTACAGAAGGGCTCCTCTGGTGATGGAGAGGTGCTTCCCCCCCCCCCCAGCAGATCAAGCTGCTAGAACCACTCGTTTTGCCTGGAAAGCCATGGGGAGCAGCATCACGGGTTCCTGGTTGTTGCCCCTGTCAAGGGTTGCTCACACAAACTATGTCTCGAGATGAGATGCCTAAAGATCAGTCTGGTGGCTTAGATGCTGGAATTGAAAGGGGAGAGTTCAGAGGATGGCTGCCCTCCTTGCCCACGCTGGACCTGTCACCTCACAGGCTTGTTGCTGCGAAATGCCTTTGGAGAAGAAGCTCCCCTGAGCCTCAGAGAAAAGGCGGAAGAGAAGAGAAAAGGAACTCCTCCTGCGGTGGGCCTGACCTTATTTCTCCAAACACAGAGCCGGCTTTCAGTGTCACGAGCACCGTTTTCCCATCCGGTCCCCCAAGCACTTGGACTTGTCCCACCTGAATGATGTACATCTCGCGGCCGATCTCTCCCTAAGGAAAAATGAAGGGAAAAATGGATCTGAGCAGTTCTGCCCCCTCGGCTCCTTTCGCTCTGCAGAGTTGAGGGTTAGTGGCCTGAACTTCATTAAGGTTGCCCGCAAAAGGGATTCAAAGGGAAGAATAATTGGGACAACTTTTTCTTTTGAAAATTTTGCACAAATTATTCTTGTTGTTGTTCATCGCAGTCAGCCAGATGTTCAGACTGGATTTGGCATTTTTATCCCCCTATCGAGTCCTTCCCAAAGACCTGGGATAGACAGATGTGGACGTTTGATGGTGTTACAGATATCGTCGCAGGATGTAAGCCGTTCCGCGTCAAGCCGCCTTTTGCAATTGATGGTGAATTTGTCAATCCTAATGGCGTTCAAGTGGTGCTCCAGTTGTTTTGGGATTGCACCCACGGCACCTATGACTATTGGTGCTACCTTTGCTTCCCTTTGCCACCCATCTCGTGATTCAAGGTGACTTTGAGTGGAGTTGCCTTGAAATTACAACTTGTGCATCCTAGAAAGTTGCATCTGCAGTTGCAAAGCGGAAATGGAGTATTTCTGTGGGCTGGGGTAGAGGTTTTAATAAGGGAGGCGTTATCAGAGCAGCTTAAGGCTTTAAAAGGCTTAAAGAGATGGTGCAGTCTTAAAGGGAAAGGGCTGAGCTCCCATCCTTCCCAATGTAGGCCCTGGAGAAGTTACCCTATCTAGTTTGAGAGGAAAATTTCTGGGTTGAATATTGTCTGGCACCAAGACTGGCTCTCTCCCACTTAGACGGGAAAGGAGCTAATTTGCCATCTCTTCATTCTTGTGAATTTAGAGTCAGCAACTAAATGGCAAATAATGACCAGGAAAATGAATAATGCCCCATATTGGTATATTTGCAGATAATCCTCCATTTGATGTTTTTTGTCCTATTTTCATTCGTGACTTTTGATTTTCAGAGGAAAAGGAAGAACTGAATTCCCTTTTAAAGAAACCAAGCTCTTCCTCCAAAACCTGTGTGTATTTTTTTTAGCTCTGTTTTGTTTTGCCATTATTTTAGTTACTGGCTTGAATGCTGCTTCCCCTGACATCTAATAACTAGGAATCGTGTAATGGCTGTGATGATGGCCAACTAGATTTGGCTACCACAACCAAGCAGATCTAGTTCAGCGGTGGGTTGCGCCCGGTTCAGCCCGGTTTGGCGAACCGGTAGCGGCGGCAGCGGGAGGCTCCGCCCACCTGCCCGGGACGCTTCTACGCATGCGAGCGTGTGCACACGAGCGAACCGGTAGCGATGGGATTTACAACCCACTACTGATCTAGTTCCACTGACATTCCCACACTTAAAAGCAAACACCCCGGAGAACCCTCTTTGTATCGGCTTCAGTGGCATTACCCCAAAAAAAGCATAATGCGGGGACTCCCCGCATGTGATGAAGAACATCCTCTCTATGCTTGGAACCTCCCTTACCAGCGTGACTGAATTCTGCTGCAGCATTGCTCGCTGGTTACCTTTTTGCACACGTAGTCGTTAGGTAAGTACACCACGGATCGCAGCCTCTTCAGCATGTCAAAAATCATTTGCCGATCACAGCCCTGCCCCAAAGGAAGGAAAGAAGGCTTGGACTCTGCTCTTCTGGCCAGGTAAGAAAGAGGAGCCTCGAGTCAGCCGGCAGTACCTGGAAGAGCGGCACTTTGCTCACAATGCGGTAGTTTACGTCGATGGCGATGTCCAGCTTCATCTTTTCGGGCAGCTGCGTGAGCAGCTCTGATTCATCTGCAAGCCAGGGAGAGAACAGCTTGTCTTCTGGCCTCGTGGTCCAATGGAAGAGAATTGGGCCGGGGTATCCGTGATGAGCCCCATCCCTGAATTCCCCATCCTGAGCAGCCTTGCATTTGCTCGCATGGGGATACAAGCCTCCCGTGATCAGAAGCTTCTCAAGGGTTGGTGGCTCTTTTTGCCTCCAGATGACCCCACCCTGGGAGAAGGTCAGCAATGGGCTGGGGTGTGAATTCAGCCAATGCTCATGTGATGGGCAGAGAACAAGACTCAAGTGCCAACTGGATAGAGGGAGATAAAGGCTGGATATCTTCCCCCCACCCCCCGCTCAAAATGCTCCCTCAGTTTAGGGAGCAGAGGAGGCCAAGCAAGGCCTGCTTCTAAAGGCATCTTGTATTATTGCCTTAAATTATTATTTTAAATAATATTTTCACCCCAAGAAGAATTGAATGACATACAGTATATTGGATGTGCACTACAATAAGGTAAAGGTTTCTCTGTCCAGTCATGTCCAATTCTCATGGAGATGCTCATCTCCCTTTCTTAGCCAAACAGCCAGCATTGGCCGAAGACATTTCCATGGTCATGTGGCCAGCATGACTATACGCCAAAGGCGCGTGAAACACTGTTACCTTCCCACCAAAATGGTACCTGTTACTCAGAGGTGGGTTCTAACTTACCTCGCTCCCGGTTTGCTTCCTCCTGCGCTTTGCGCGTGCGCACATGCACAGTGCCAAAAATTCCAAAAAAATTCCCCCCAAAAAAGCCAAAAACAAGATGGTGGCGCACGCGCAGTACCGGCAACTCGGCTTCTGCGCATGCGCAGAAGAAAAAAAATTTTTAACCCCCCCCCCAAAAATTCCCCCCCCCAAAAAAAATTCCCAAAAGATGGCAGCGTCCATGGACCGATACCAACCGAACCAGCTCCGTGATGTCACCAGCGGGTTGATACCGGTTTGGGCGAACCGGTCCGAACCAGGAGGAACCCACCTCTGCTGTTACTCTTCTTGCATTTGCAGGCTTTCGAACTGCTAGATGGGCAGGAGCTGGGGCGAGTGATGGGAGCTCACCCCTTTGCCTGGCTCTCAGGTCTCGAACCCAGGCTGTCAGCTTTCCAGCTGACAAGCTCAGCCTCTTTAACCACTGAGCCATTGCACCCCCTCCACAAAACAAGATAAAACGGGAATGCCAGGAGGCACAAAAGTATTTTTCCCCAGCTTGTGCAAATAAAATGTTTTCAGCTGTGACTCTTCTCAGCAAACAGCAACAGCTACTTTTTCACAGATGATTAACCGAAAGTGGAGAACGAATCCTCGGAGGATCCTTTGAGCCCTAAGCCTACAGCCTTCACGTGTGAATAATAAAGACGAGGGCCGGGCTGTTTGTCTCAATGGCACAATTTAGAAAATTGACTAGAATTTTGCATTGCTGGAGCTTCTGCGCCATTATCGAGGGTGGCATCCCATTACAGGAATCCTGCCAGGGATTGCAAGAATCACTGCAGTGAACCCCCCACCCCACCCCCGGTAGCTGGAAAAGATGATCAACCACTTTCCTAAGCCACGCAGCTTCCTCAAGATCTTGTGACCTACTGGAGGACAAGAAGGCAGCTTCAAATGGTGGATCTAACCGTACAGAGGAAGAAGCGTCTCCAGAACAGACAAGGGGAATGTGTTTTAGGGGAGTGCAGGTTCTCAGGATAAGAACCCCCCCCCTTGCAGGTTCTCTGGTGGATGGGAGACTGTCTCCCCCCCCCCCCAAGCAGGGGCTTCCTTCCTCTGCTGACAATCAGAGCAGCTGGAAGCCTGTTGGGCAAGACTGGGGAGGGAGGAGAAGACTGCCTTGCCCTCCAGTTCCTGCTCTCAGGGTTTGCTTAAATGCGTAGATTTGAGGTTAAAATGCATTTCATGCTACATTTAGTCTGCAGCAAGGAGTGTTTGCCAGAGAGGATCAAAAAGGCAAGATGGCAGCAACATTTATGATGCACATAAAAAATGGGCAGGACTTAGGGTTGCCATGACAGCCGCCATGTTGACTTTATACCTCCACTTGTAACCACCAATAATTGTAATTACACAACAGAGAAAGAGCAAAGAAATCCTTTTGTCTCTGAAAGTAAGGTACTTACCCAGCATGCCTTGGGAATGCCAAGTATATTCATACCAAGTTTTGATTCTGTTCTGAACCGAACGGGGAATTCTGTACAAAGCCATATATTTTACGGTGTTATCCATGCAGCTCCGATAGTACGATTGTCCTGCTGTGGCAGCACCAACAACATCCCTCATCTGTATAGGATTTAAAGAAAAGAGCAAACGGAAGGAGATTATTCCACGTTGCCAACAGTCATGACTCATCTGATGGAATTCCCTGGGATACGGCAGGTGATTCAGAGGCCCAAAAGGCCTCCGATGCTGAAATGGAATCCATTAGACACACCTGAAAAGCTAAACCTGACAGGCTGAGAATCTGGCTTGTTTTTGTTAGGCTGGGACACAATATCTGAAGGGCCACTCTTCATTTAATGATAGTTCAAAGTTATTATGGTCTCAAAAAAAGTGATTTATGACCTGTACTTACACTTAAGACCGTTGCATTCCCCCCCCCCACATCACAACTGAGGCGCCTGGCAATTGCCCTGCATTTATGACCAAGGGTCCTGTGGACAGGTGATTGCAATTTGCAACCATTTTTGCCAATTTCTGGCAAAAAAAAATCACCCATTGGAAAACCTGGATTTGCTCAACAACCATGCTGATTTGCTTAACATCTGCCATAAAAATTGTCAAAAAATCAGGTCCAACTCAACTTACAACGCCTATGGCTTACGATGAAAATTGGCACTTCCATAAAAACGGTGGTGTGCAGCAAATGAGAAAAGAAGGCAGCAATTTTTGTAACCCAGAGAAGGTGTGAAGTGAGAGCTCACCTGGCCGATCATCACAGAGAAAGCAAAGACGCCTGTGAAGTAATTGAGAAGCTGAAAAACGATCTCGAAGAGGTTGTGGGGCTCCGGCAGCCCCCCGATGGTGATGAGCGTCTTGACAGCCCAGTAATAACAGCGGATGTAACTGCCAAAGACGAAGCACAGGGGATACACAAAGGTTGTGCACGACTTCCTCCTTGCCCCTTCTCCGGAGATGGCTGCCCGGCTGCCCATGGTGCCTACCTGTTTCCTCTGCCGTCGTACACCCAGGCGGTGGAGCCAATCCCCTGGAAGGAGGAGGCCCAGTAGTACAAGCAGGAGTTCAGGTGCAGGCTGAAGAGCAGGTAGGCCGTGATCCTTACGACTCTGCCAAAACAATAACCCTGCTAAGGAGGGGCTGCTAAAGTCCCTGCAGGACCCGAGACCGCCTGTGCCCTGCTCCTCTGCTGCTGCTAATGCTGCTGCTTCCCCATTCCCCCCTCTCCCCTCCCCCTGCCCAGGAGGGCATTGCTTGCCCTGCGTTGCTCCCAGAGGGAATGCAAGAAGCAGGAACCTCAGAGGGTGCACTAGGAATCAGGTATGGCTGGAGAGGAGCAGCCCGGCTCTTCTCAGCCAGCCAGGATAGCGGGATTGTCTGCAGGCAAAGGGCCAAGATGGCCCCCCACGACAATGCACTCAAAGCTCTGCCTGGCTGCTATGTAAATTGTGCAACACACACACACAACATAGGCACTGCTTCGATTGCATATCACAGCTGCCATCTTGACTTTGCTCTGCAGACAAATATTGGGGGGGGGGCTGTTTTGAGTCTGGAAGTTGCTCCTGAGAGTTTAGTGCCTTTTCCCTCTTGCTGGGCTTAGGGGGTTCCTCCTCCTCCCCCTGGTCAGTGGCAGGTCGTGACCCTTTCCTTCTATAGTTACTGTGCATACAGTCACTCGCACAATGTTATGAGGGGACGGGGGGGGGTTAATGCTCAGAAAGGGGTGCAGGAAAACCAGTGACCTCCTTCTCTTGTTTCCCCTTGCTCAACCCTTTCAGTCAGTGCATCCCACCCCACAGCAAGGAGAAGGCCTCCGAGGCAGAGGCTAAAGGCCAGGTAGGCTCAGGTACGTGTATAAATATTCAGGCTTTAAAACTGGTCTGGAGTTTATGCTCAAACAGGTCACAGACTGTACAATCATTTATGGGTCAACATATCCATCTCCCAGCAGCTCCTCCAGCCTCCATGTCAGCAGAGCTTCCCAAGCTGTTTCTGGAGGTGGCCCTGCGCAAACTGCCTTATTTATTCTGCCTGAGGAGTTCTGCTTTAAGTTCAGTTACCTCAGTGTGCCATAAAATTAATAAATAAGAATGCTGGCCTTTAAAGTAGAAATCTCTGCTATAAAGCCTTAGTTAGACCACACCTAGAGTACTGCATCCAGTTTTGGTCACCACACTACAAAAAAGACATCGAGACTCTAGAGCAGCGGTTCTCAACCTGTGGGTCGCGACCCCTTTGGGGGTCGAACGACCTTTTCACGGGTCACCGCGCGCGCTAGCCCACCATCATGGTGCCATCGTCAGCAGGGGTGAAATGCTCCCGGTTCGGCCGTGCCTGCGGGTCGCCGGACAGCCGGTAGCGACGGAAGCGGGAGACTTCGCCCACCTGCCCAGACGCCGCCATTTGGGTTCTTTTACCCTCTGCGCATGCGCAAAGCGTTCTGTGCATGCGCAGAGGGTAAAAGAACCCAAATGGCGGGTGGGCGAAGTCTCCCGCTTCCGTCGCTATCAGCTGTCCGGCGACCCGCAGGCAAGCCCGAACCGGGAGCATTTCACCCCTGATGCCACGCCCCCTTTGTCACCTCATCGCGGCATTACAAAGGTTGAGAACCATAACAGTGTTCCAATACTTGAGGGGCTGCCACAGAGAGGAGGGGGGGTCAGGCTATTTCCCAAGGCACCTGAAGGCCAGACAAGGAATAATGGATGGAAACTGACCAAGGAGAGATTCAACCTGGAAATAAGGAGAAACTTTCTGACAGTGAGAGCGATCAACCAGTGGAACAGCTTGCCTTCGGAGGTTGTGAGAGCTCCAACACTTGAGACTTTCAAGAGGAAATTGGACTGCCATTTGTCGGAAATGATGTAGGGACTCCTGCTTGAGCAGGGGGTTGGACTAGATGACCTACAAGGTCCCTTCCAACTCTGTTACTCTGTTACTCTGTTACTCTGCTCTTTGGCTGCCATGTGGCTTGCAACATTGGAAATAAAGGGGATGTACAGTTTGATTCTACAAAACCATTGTGTAGATTTTGTTGTTGTTGCTGTTTCCTTTAGAAAGGTTGCATGTCAGGCAGACATGTGAGAGAAGGGCCAGCAGAAGCTGCCCAGGAGGACAGAACCTCACCTGTAAACATAGGCCTTGCTCAAAATAGCTTCAAGACGATTGTTAAACTCAAAGAAGGCCAGGTACTGTGAACAAGAAATAAAAGTCCCGGTGAGCTCCAGAGAAGATACTGCCCGCAGTTCACAAAGGAAAGGAAAAACCCTCCCCAAGGAAGCAATGGATGAAGTCTTCGGGGGGGAGCACGGAGAGGGACCACCGATCCCTTGGGAGCTGCTCTGTGTTGACCTCCAGGGTTAAGCCAGCACCTCCTTTTCCAGCCCTTCCCTAAAGATACGAAATCAGGATGGAGGAGGGTTCACCTTTAGGCAGCGAGGCAAGCGCAGGAGAGGATGCACGCCAACCTTGAAGTACAGGAAATCCAGGGGGAGAAGGCAGAGGGCATCCATCTGAAAGAGAGAGAAGGCAGGAAGCACTTGGCTCTCTGGAATCCCACTGACAGAGGCATTCGAGCCAGGTGATTCATTTGCAAAGGTTAAACAAAATTACAAACAAAAATGTATATATCTGAGGAAATATGCATAATAACATAAACGTGTTTGAGCAAACTTTTAAAAAATGATCAAGTGCAATTAATCAAATTTTACCATTTCACAAACAAAGAGAGCAATTAACAGAAACTAATTTTGAAAAAGATAGACTCACCCATCTCCTCATCATTCAAAAGATATCAGTGACCTGATATTCCCAAATTATATATGTATAGTATATACAATTTTACTGCATATAATGAGAATTACATTGGTAAACTTTCTATGCCATTGTTACAACAGCCACCCAAGCAGATAAGATCTCTACTATGACAAAGAATTCAGCGTCCAGAATATTATTTAAGGACCATATGACGGAGAACGCTGTTTCACTCAGATGATCTGGTGGTCATTTTAATTAGGAGTAAATTAAACAAAACACTACACACCTTAAAGCGATGGGACTTCAGGTAATTCTTCCTCATGGCTCTCTTATCAGTCTAGAAGAAGAAAGAAAATGCAAAAGGGTACCACCCGAAACTCAGAAGGGAAACTGAGACACAGCCAGCAGAATTTATGTCTCTTGGCCTGGCATGGAAACAGGCACACTATCAAAATCTGCCGCACAAGAATCGCTGCTCTTCGGAAGCTTCTTAGGTCTTGCACATTGTTTACACTTGGGGTGGTTACCTCCCCTTTACAGACGGATACCTTATGTTATAAACCTAAAATAAGTGTCCTGGCTGCATCTTGGGAAAGGCTGAGTGGTCACTGAGATTTTTGCAGCCCGGATCTGCTTATTTATGGAGGAAGGGCGTATCTGGTTTGGGTTATCAAGCTCTCAAATCAAAACTCAGACATGGCTTGGCTTGCTGTGTGCCACTTACAATAATATCTCCTTGATGGACAAACTGCAGGCGGACCTGAAAGACGGCGATGTCCAGAAAGTAGATGAAATCACAGAGGTAGTCAATAGCCATCCAGTAATAGACGTTCTCGGGTGATTGATATGGGAAAGCCCAGCGGACCGGAATCAGCCAACAGTTCCAGTTCCACGCCAGGACCACAAGTAAGAGCCACAACACGTACATCAGATCTAGAAGAGGAGAGAAGCCCAGGAGATACTCAGGACTCTCGTGGAGCTTCCCTCAAACTCCCATTTCAAACTCCTCAGTGGGAGAGCCAGCCTTGCACTCTGCTTGCCCACGGAGCAAGAGGGAAGGACAACTTGCAGATCAGAGGATCAGAGATCAGGCAACAGTTGTCACACAATGTGCCACATAGCCTGTGAAGCAAGTGGGCTAAGAGGTGGAACTAGTCCTCTCAAAGTCAGTTCAGCATGAACGTGCTGGCAGGCCATGTCCCAGCATCTTTCTCAGCTTCAGAAAGTGATAAAGATGGAGATGATCATCTTGGCCTCCCCATCAAATATGGAACCCAAGATAGAATCAGAAGACTGGAAGGAACCTCAGAGGTCTTCTACTCCAAGCCTCTGCTCAAGGCAGGAGACTTTATACCATCCCAATCTAACAGTTGTCTAGTCTATCCTTGAAAACCTCCAGTGATGGAGCACCCACAACTCTGGGAGGCAAGCCATTCCATTGATTAATTGTTCTCACTGTCAGAAAATTTCTCCTTACTTCTAGGTTGGCTCTCTCTTTAACAAGCTTCCATTCAATACTTCTTGTCCTGCCCTCTGATGCTTTAGAGAATAAGTCAACCCCCTCATCTCTGTGACTGCCCCTCAAGTATGGAAGACAGTTATTATACCCTCCCCCCCAATCCTTCTCTTCGATAGGCTAGGTCCCCCAACCGTTATTATACAATTTAACCTCCAGATCCCTTATCAGCTTTGTTGGTCTCCTCTGCACACTTTCTAGCGTCTCAGCATCATTTTTCTATCACTGGGACCAGATACAATTTTTATGCAGTACACAGTATCCCTAGTTATACTCCATTCACTACTACAAAGCGGTACAATTACTTCTTGTTGTCTTGACGCTATCCCTCTGTTGATGCAGTCCAGGACTTGCATTGGGTTTTTTTGGCAGCTGCAGCACATTTCTGGCTCATACTTCAATCGTGGTCTACTGGGACTCCTAGATCCCTCTCATAGTTATTACTTTTGAGCTAGGTACTGCCTATTCTATACCCATGCATTTGGTATATCCTACCTAAGTGCAGGACTGACTTTTCTCACCAATGAACTGCATTTTTTGGGATAGGGCCCAGTGTTGAAGTCTGTCAAGATCCTTCTGAATCTTGACTCTATGATCTAAAGTGCTATTCCCAGCTTACACCTGATTTCATCTGCAAATTTGATGAGTTCTCCTTCTATTCCCCTCATCTAGATAATTTATAAAGGCATTAAAGAGTACTAGGCCCAAGACAAAACCTTGGAGTACCCCTGCATGCTTCCTTCCATGTAGATGTAGTTCCATTAAGAACTACACATTGAGTGCAATTTACTTATTTATTTGTTCACCTTCTATGGCCGCCCATCTCATCAATAATTTTGGGTGGCTTACAATTAAATTAGTCAGCCAATTGTGAATCCATCTGGTGGTGATACTCTCTATCCCACATTTGTCTATCTTATGAATAAGTAGGCTGTGGTCTATTTTGTCAAACACCTTACTGAGATGTGGAGCTCTCAGGAAGAGCCCGCAACAGTCCCTACCACTTGCTTCAGGGAAGTGTGTTTGGAGCTTAAGAGAGGCTTACGGATGGTTGTCCACAATCAGTTTGCAGCTTAACAGATTTAACAGAGTTGGAAGGGACCTTGCAGGTCATCTAGTCCAACCCCCTGCCCAAGCAGGAGACCCTACATCTGCCTCTACCCAGGATCAAACTCACAACCTCCTGATTGTGAGGCAAGAGCTCCACCTCTAGGCCACAGCAGAGTTTATTTATTTTATTTAATTTATTTAATTTATTTAACCTACACTGCAAGAATACCATTGTGGTGGGTTATGAGTATCTCCACTTTTTGGACTATATTTGCAATAATTAAAAATGTCACTTGTGAAAGACCTGAAGTGCCTTGCTGTATTTAAGGGTCCATACAAATTATTTGGCATTTCAAGGGATAAGAATTAGCTAATTGCTTGAGTGGACCATCAAGTTTCCTGGGGATTTCCAACAGGTCTGCATTCCTCACAGGCACGAAAGACCATGAAGTTCCCAATTGAACTGATTTATTGCTCATGCCTATGCACAGGAATCTACTCAGCTAGTAATTAGCACTACTTTGGTACTAGATACGGGTTGATGGAATTCAAGGAGAGTTGGTCTTAGTGTATTTGTGGCTATGTAGAGATTCTAGACTGATTTCTCTTTTGACTCTGCCCCCAGGTTCGGCCACTCTTTCTCCCACAATTCCCTTCACAAAGTCCCTCCTGCTCATCCTTCCCTTCTCTCTCGGAGTGCAGTTGCCTTTTCAGTCCAAAGCCCTCCCTGTTACTTACTGGAGGAAGGGTCAATACTGCTGGGGAACTGGACTTTCTTCATGTGGCAGAGGAAGGGGTGATACTTAAACCTGCAGCAAAGGATTTCGTGGAAACGCCCCTCTCCATCTTCCTCGGCTTCTTTGCCTTTCTCCTCTGAGATTTTCTCTTTGGAAGGAGCTGAGAGAATAAATCAAATTGGTGAAATTGAAACAAAATGTTTTGCCCATTATTTGGAGCCAAATGGAGAGAAAGTTCAGAAACACCCTCTCTAGTAAGAATGGACAACCCATATCGCAGCTTGCACCTGGCCCCCAATCCTAATTGGCAGCCCCCCCCCAATCAACCAGGATTGCTTTTCTCCGGTTAGGGCTGGAATATCTTGTGCCTAAGAGTGCAGGGCTGGTGGAACCTCAAGAATGCTGAAGTTGTTCTGAAACACGTTTGCTACATTACTAAAATAATATTATCTCCCCTTAAAAACAACAACAAACAGAAGGAAGATTCAGACGCAGAAGGTCTGGGAGGGCAGGAGACAGTCTGGCTGCTGGGCTCATGCATCCCATATCACAGCATAAAATAAGGGTCTACTATGTCAACATGCCAAGGCCGGGGCTGCGTTCCCCCTGTGAGCTGAACATTCCCCCTGCAAACCCCAGCTGGGAGGCCAAGGCTCTCTCGCGGGCCCCTTGGGACACGAGAGTCCCAGCCCTTGCCTCCCGGACTCACTCACAGGCTGCAGGGGTCTCATCCTCGGAGGAGGCGTCAGGGTCCATCAGCTTCTCCTTGACTTTCTCAGTTCGGTCCTTGAAGAGCCGCACCAGCTCCTGCAGCCGATCATTGATGATGGTACTACTCTGGCTGGCGGCTGAGCTGCCCCGTCTGGGTGAGCTGTGGAGCAACCGAGAGGGGGAATCGGGTCCTGCCTTCCCAGGGACTCTGAAGGGCCCTTTAGCTCCCCATTCTCTGCTCTCAAGATTTATTCAGTGGCTCAGAGAACAGCTGGTCCCTTTTTGACCTGCAACAGGCTGGACAGGTTAAAAAGGCTGGCTAGAAAAGTAACCAAAATAAGGTTTTTGGTTGCCTACATTGTGGGACCCTTCCCGATTGGCTGGTAGAAGAAATGGGGCAAGGGGGTGAGTTCTCTGGTAAAGCTGCCCCCTCTCGCCTGGGGGGGGGCAGGGGGAAGAAGCAATTTTATAGATGACCTTGCCTTTGGATCGGCTGCTGAGCCTGCTCTGCAAGACTGGGAGGTTCTACCCAGTTAAAGCAATAGCTGATCAATTTGTGTGTGTGTGTTTTACCTGGTGCACTGCCTCCTTTTGAGGCACAACCATTAATTCATCAGCTCCCCCCTCAAAGCTGCCCCATAGATGCCTTTGACTGAAGAGCAGTGAGAGAAGGCGCTGCTTATCAAGGCAAGAGGTGAGAAAAATAAAAATGGGTCAGACTACATCCAGTCTTCCCACCCTCTGGTCATCCCTGGATGGGCCCCCAAACATTGACCCCTGATACCTGTCAGTTTTAGTCAGGTTGGGCTTTCTTGCAACACTTTCTGTAAGGAAGGAAAGATTAGTCCAGGCTGAGTAGTAGTTGTGCCTCGTGCAGCATTGCCTCCACCTGAGAGACAGGACCAGTTAGGGGCCCCCCCGCACCATGAAAATGCAGATTTACCCCGGTTAGTCAATGCAATTCTCTGCAAACTAGGCTCTCTTTCCTGGAAACTATCTAGGCCCGTGATGATGAACCTATGGCACGCGTGCCAGAAGTGGCACACAGAGCCATCTCTCCGGGCATGTGAGCCGTAGCCCGTTGCTCTTCCGGGTCCTGGCGTGCCAGCCAGCTGGTCTTGATACGTGCGGGAGTGCCGGAAACTGGAAGAGCAGCCGCCCGGTGCGCATGCGCGCGCCGGGAAAATGTTCTTCCAGTTTCCAGCTCGTGCATGCACACCGGCCACCTGGTCTTCCGGTTTCTGGTGCGCATACACACATGCGAAGACCAGCTGGTCGGTGTGCATGCATGCGCCGGAAACCAGAAGATCATCTTCCCGGTGTGTGCATGCGCATCGGGCAGCTGCTCTTCCAGTTTCCGGCACGCAGTTTCGGGCACTCAGTGCCGAAAAGGTCCGCCAACACTGATCTAGGCCAATATATTGTTGGACATTTTGCACCCAGGAGGGACTCCATGCAATGTACCGAGAGGCCGACTCTCTACAGCAGCCTTTAGTTTTCTGTGTCCATCATTGCATAGCAACATCCCTATCTATGATGGAGGGTTTGAGGCCTTCAAGGCAGGGGTGGGTTCCTCCCGGTTCGGACTGGATCGCCCGAACCGGTAGCAACCCGCTGGTGACGTCACGGATCCGGTTCGGTCGGTGCCGGTCCGTGGGCACCGCCATCTTTTTTTGTGAATTTTTTGCGAATTCTTTTACTGTTTGGAAGGTTTTTTCTCTTCTGCTGCTTGAAAAAGGGCCCTCCCGCCCGCCCCTGGGTTTATACTGACCTTTATTCCTTCGCCCGAAGCACAGCTGATCAGCTCCTCAGCTGTGTTTCAGGCTGATTGCAGCTACTGAGCATGTGCGGAAGCAAAATTGTACGAGGGAACGCATGCGCGCATACGAGCAGAGCAAGTGTGTGCGCACAAAACGTCGCGATGCGAACCGGTGGAGAAGGTAAGTGGAACCCACCCCTGCTTCAAGGAGATATTTTTCTGAAATTTCTGCATACTTTTCCCATAGGCATGTAGAGTACAAAAGTATGGTTTGTGCAGTACCAGAGTGTACCATGGTATTCTAGAGTTTGTAGATTTTCTTTTTTCCAAAACATTATTTTTCTCCATAATTACATAGGCTTCAGTTTTTCTGCATCCTCTGTCAGGCCACTATTAGGCAACTGCAGCAGCCCTGGCTATGCCATCCTTAGGAGGGCAGAGTGGGATGCTGTCCTGGCAAAAGGTTGAAGTCTGACCCAACTACCAGCCCAGTCGTCTGTGGTAAGTGATGGGCCATTCATGCGGTCTCCATCAAATCTTGCAGCAATGACCTGGGAGAAGTCCCCGATCTGCTGAGGTAGGAGGCTTTGGGATTATACCTGCTGGGTTCTTCCTGTGGACTGGACTGGTCTGGCCAGGCATTGACTGGGGACAGTTTCAGCTCTTCCACATTTACTTCTTGGGAAGAGGATTTCCTCCTAAGGTGGGGAAAGGATTTGGAAAAACAAAGCACAGCACAGTAATTGCTATATACTATCTGAGTACTCAAAGGAATAAGATTAAGATACCGCCCAATAAATGATGCTTTCATAGACCAATTGGAGAAAGATACTCTAAATCAGGGGTCTCCAACCTTGGCAACTTTAAGACCTGTGGACTTCAACTCCCAGAATTCCTCAGCCAGCAAAGCTGGCTGAGGAATTCTGGGAATTGAAGTCCACAAGTCTTAAAGTTGCCAAGGTTGGAGACCCCTGCTCTAAATTACTCTTTCAGACTGCTGTTCCTATCCGTTAATTGCATTAAACCAAATAGCATTGAGATTTGATGAAGTAATGAAAAAAATACATCAGCAAGGCAACTCCTGCAGAAAGAAGAAAGGAAACTTTGAAGAATGTACCGTAGTTGACTTTAGAGACTAGTTGCAGGACGCAATCTGAGTCAGTCAGTCATCGGGATCAGAGGTTTGTTCTTGCAAGCTTGAGGACCCAGATTGTTGGGGGCAATATGCTAACTCTGTAAACCGCTTAGAGAGGGCTGTAAAAGCACTATGGAGCGGTATATAAGTGCTATTGCTATTGCTATTTCAGACTCATGCTGGAGCCCATCCTCAGGGAACTTCACTCTCTCTCTAGGACCGTGATGGCAAACCTATGGCATCTCTGCGGGCACGTGAGCTGTTGCCCTATGTCAGCTCCAGCGCGCATGTGTGCACGCCGGCCAGCTGATTTTTGGCTGGCCCTGCCCACACCACCCCTCCCCTCCCAGGAGTCTCCATGTGGACCGTTTTGGATGCCAGGTAACTACAGGGCTCGCACGGAGGCTCTGGGAAGGTGAAAAACAGGCCTACCCGAAGTCCGGAAACAGGCCATTTCCGGCCTCCGGGGGCTTCAGGGAGGCCTGCTAGGCCCAAAACGGGGTGCAGGGGGGTCATGCGCGCATGCGTGGGAGGGGAGCACAGGGGGGTCGTGCGCGCACGCTTTCGGCACCCGAGGAAAAAAAGGTTAGCCATCACTGCTCTAGGAGAAGATGATGGCTGGCTATTAAGTCTTTGATTGTTGTTTCCTTGTGCTGCTGGGCCCTCGGCTCCTAAGTATCTGGTAAGTTAGGGATAAATCAGCACTTTGTCAGTCCATAGGAGTGCTGATTTACCACCAGCTTACCAAGGATTTAGGAACTGAGGGTGCAGCAGCACAAGGAAACAACAATCAAAGACTTTAATAAGCGTCCATCAATACCCCAATCAACAACTAAAAGCCACACACAACCAGGCACCACATAAATGCCACAAATAGAACAGCCTACATCCTGGATATTAAGAAGTTCCCTGTGGATGGGCTCCAGCACGAGCCCGAAACCTCTGGTCCTGATGACCGACTCAGATTGGATCCTGCAACATTATCCTGGGACACGTATATTTGCCTTCAATCATTAGAGACTAGTGGACAAATTCAGGGCTGTGAATAGGAAGGGGAACTAAGAATAATTTTGCAAGAGGCATCAAAGTACAATTATTATCTTTGCCAGGACAGACAGAATGGTTGTGTAACAGCTCCAAGGCTGAGAAGCACAAGGCAAAAAGGACTGCTTATATCAAGGGAAAGGCAGGAAAAAGAAGCAGAGTATTTAAACTGGGTACAAGAAGAATCACTTTGTGGTGACCGAGGACAAGCAACTCATTCTATGAGACAGAGAAGATTTCTATCTGTAAAAGCTGAGCCTGCCTGCCAAGGTCAGAAGAGTCGGGGGCCTGTAGACTAGGGAGAGAGGAAGCAAAACGAAACATGTTAAGAAAACATGTCTTAGTCAGCCATGATCATCTAGGGGTCAACCAAGCCTTTGTTAAGTTGGAAGAAGCCAAGTGTCTTAACTTCTAGACGTGTCTCTGGTGTCTTTGCAATGCAGTGGGCAATCAGGGGTTGAGTATAAAGCTGCATTCTGGTCTGTAGCCATGTCTGAAACTTTTCTACTAGTCTCATCTGCAACAGAATTAAGGGTTAATTATTTGGAGACTCCTGTTTGCTAAGTCTCAGTTGGAAGCCTGACATTATCTAGCTTTACCCTGGCAAGGATCCAGGTAGTTCGGCCAAGTTTAGCTGGGATCTGCTAGTTCTAAGGAAATGGTCCCAGAATTTGCTGAATTAGTTCCAGAAACTCCTGACAGGAGTTGAGGACATATATAATCCAGTGAGGATCTGGTGGGATGGTAGAGCTAGGTAGTCACAGAAGTGTAATTCAGGCCCAGGTCCAGGTTCTCACAGAATACCAAACTCTGCATAGACACAGGCTTCATACCTCTTGGGAGCCTTTGGCGTAGGTGGCACAGCGAGGGTGTGCAAGCTCTTTGGGGCTGATGGCCGAGCTTGGGAGGCAGGTATTGGCAGCCTGGAAGAGCCAGAATCTACCTTTGGAAACTTCACCGTAGGGTATTTGCCTGTTGGTTGTCCTTGGGCAGGAAAGAAAAGTGGGTTACTGACAATATGGGTTCTTGACCTCAAGCAAATTCCAAAATGCTAAAAAACATGGCTGTAGGTTACAATCAAAAATCTCTGGCAGCTTCCTCTTCTTTGCTCAGTTATGCCGTTGTTTCTAGATTATTTTCTGAAGAAAATTCAAGTCATCTTTTGAAGGCATCAGAATTTTTTTTATAAAATGTCTATATAACTCAACATCTATGGCAGCCAGAAAATGGAAAGAGTCGGGTTAAGAAATGTAGTGAAATCAGATGTTGCTATTATTTTCATAAGCAAGATATCCCATACGCCATTAGAAGATGCTTCTCTAGAATCTTTCACCATGTATTCATGATTCAGTATTGGCTAACTTATTATTGTTATTGTTGTTGGCATACTAGTATCACAGATTCTTATTGAAGTTCTTTCTTATTAGTTTCATTAGTTGTCTTGGCCACCATTTTGAGAGCTTTTGACCACACTTTGCGAACCCCCATGGTGGCCTGAAAATATTTCATTTCCAGATAATGCTAAAATGACTATTAAATGCAAATAACACCTGAATCTTTACGTAGATTTAATCTAGGATTGAAGTCCCTTTCTGAAATTGATGCAATGTTTAGGTTGGTTTATTTTATTTATTTTTGACATTATTGCCAAACAGCTTTCTCACCAGTCTTTCCTTAACTTCTGTCTCAGAGCTGCAAACCTTCTGGCTGACAAGGCCCATTGCCCACTCTCAATTTTCAGGAGCCCTGAGGGATGGATTAATCCCTTCTCATTCCTGTATCACTTTTAATGAATGTCTGCCCCCAAAATTGTGCACTTTTGGAGGCGACGTATGTTACTCCCTCTGGAAATAACGCCCTATTTGGAACTAAACCCCAAAGTGCAGGAAGGTCAGCCAGGAAAGCCGCAAGCACTAAAATCTTGGCAGGTGCTACGTTACCCCCGATGCCCAAGCGGGAAGCTTCTTCCTTCCGAAAACCGGGGTTGCTCAGGCCAGCCTTCGGTTTCCTAGGGACGAGGACGGGGATGTGGGAGGGAGGAGCAGAGCTGTGGTAGCTGGGGACATTGGGCAACTCTTCCACGACGGCTGAGCAGGAAAGGGAGGCATGCAGATGACGGCGCGGCTTCTTGGGCACCAGGCGAACCAGCTCCACAGCGCGGGTTGGCCTGGGCATGGCGGCACTAGGGAGCCAGGTGCTTCAGGGCGAGGCTGTGGGGCTGGGAACTGCAAGAAGAAACAGACAACCGCCCAGTGAGGAGGGGCGACACTCCACCCTCAGGGAGGCCCTTTCCTGGCCAAGAGGGGAAGGCGGCCTCCTCCGGGAGCCAAAGAAGGCCCAGCAGGTGGGAACTCTCCCCAAGAGAGTGGGGCCTTGATGCCCACACCTAACTCTGGTCTGAGGCACCGAGGAGCCCAAATTCAGCACCAAAACAGCCTTTTTCAGAGCAGTATCTGCCGTTAAAACTAGCATACGACTCTTTACATACATCCCTTCCAAACCACCACCAACCCTCAGTGCAAAAGAAAACAAGAAAAACGGCAGAGGCTGAATGCTGAACTTTGGCCAGTGGAATTTCTGAGGGTGTCACTGGTTTATGACACCCCCTGTAGTCCTCAGAGACCAAATAATTGGGGGTGGGGGATATGAGTGGGTTGAAAACATTGCCATGGAACAGTCTTCATTTGTAAGCACATCTGAAGTATCTGGAGATAACCATTCATTTTTACAGTTGTTTAACCCTGGTTTCTAGGCCTCTCCATAGGTTGTGATCAAAAAAGTCAAGATGGCAGCTGCATTGGCCTGATCAGTCTCCCCCCTTGATTATTATGTGCACCAATTGCACTGGCAGAGGGCATGACTTTTTTGACCAAGCCCTGCAGGCACCCTGTTAGCTTCTGTGCACCAAATGCTGCCCTTGCACTCCCTGGAGGGAAGAGAACCCAGTGGCCCACCTGGTGGAATCGTGGGCCTGCGGGGCTGCCCTGCACGGAGAGGGGGCAGACCGTCCTGGGTGAGGTGCACGGAACCTGCAGGTGCCACCAAGGTGGCAGCAGCTGCTGCCGCCTCCTTTCTCTGAAAACAAACAAACAAACATTATTCTAGAGAACATTCACATGGAAAAGCATCCCATCACCCCAAAATAGCAGGAGTGCTGATTTTCTAACATATACTATAAAGATTTTGGAATCAACTTTTATTCCATTGAATTATTTATCAATGTATAAAACATAATTGATGAATTACTATGCTCTCAATTGGCCCAGCAATCAACCAAATATGTGCATTCACTACTGGATCTCTACACAGCTTTATTAAACAATGGTAGAATTCTTAACAACAACATATTTAATTGGCTAAATATCACATTACACTACACAAGAATGCAAGAATGTGGTTTGTCTAGCTTAGCCTTAGCCTGTCTTGCAAACTTATCTCTCTTGGCTATAAACCATGGCTTGTGACTTACCTCTATACCAATTCAACAAATCAGGCTTAATGTGATGTATGAACCCTATATCCAATTGGCTGTAAGACTTGTTGAACTAAAAATGGTTTTGTGGAGATCCTTCTGTTTGAACAAAACGAAGTTAGCAGAAGATCCTCCCAGGTCTCAGTGCTAGAAAGGCATCAACCTTTCCCAAGCCCAAGCAGTCTGAAGCCAAAGGCTCTGAAGGCCACGTACAAAATGTTCTTCAACAATGATTTGGAATAGTAGTAGTAGTAGTAGTAGTAGTAGTAGTAGTAGTAGTAGTAGTAGTAGTAGTATTCATATAATATTTCCGATAATTTCAATTATAGGAAAGCTCATTTCAGTTGAGAGTTAAGAAATGTTTCCTAACAATAAGAGCAGTTTTATTATTGTGAAAGTAATTACTGAGAGGATAAATAAATGAATAAACATAGAAATACATAAACAGACACCAACCTGAATTAAGGGATTTGCACTGTCTCTCCTTGCCTCAACTTTTGCTGAAGTCAGTTGTCCCAACGTGCCACCATTTGAAGCTTCCCTGGGACAAAAACCGAGTCATCGGGATCAGATGGGAAGTCACAATGGAATCTTACAATCCTCTGGATCCGACTGCAGCATTCACACAGCTCATGTTAGCCAAGACCTTTAACTGGAGGGCACCGCAACCCAGAACTACCTGAATATCATCGCCAGGGCTTACTCCTGGCACTGCCGTGAAGGTTATTTGCCTGGCTAGTAAACTTGCTGAAGTTGCAAACCTAGCGGCCATTCAGGTGAGCTGCCCACTCTGCACAGCATAAAGACGTGGTATAAATCAAACAGATGAATAAACCGGGGGGGGGGAAGGGGCACGTTTTGCAGTTGCACATGGGAAGTTTGAGTATGCACCAAATGCTCCCCAACCTCTTGGGTTACATCCTGATGTAACAAATGGGCGAGAGGAGGAGGAGGGTCCCGAGGTCTCCTCTCTCTCCTCTGGGTCCCAGCAGGTGCCTTGCCTATCCCAGATTCCTTCTGGAGATCTCTAGGCAAAGACGTTCAACAAAGTATCAGACAACCTGAGCTCTGTATATTCGGCCTTCTCACAAGACATGGAAATTCCCCATCACAAGGTAGGAGGAATTCATGAATTGGAAGGGCCGGTGTACAGAGTGAAAGGTGTGTTGTTCATAAGAAATTTTTAAAAAATGGCCTCCTCTCTTCCCCACTGAAGGCCATCCTTCGCTACTTTTCCAGAATCTGGACTTAAGCAAGTACCTTTGACTCATGAGCCTGACATCAAATGAGCCCAGTTGAATTTATAATGGGAAGCATCACAAAAAAAACCAAAAAAACCCAAGCCCAGAACAAGGAAGCAGCAGCTGAAGACACGCACCTACTCACCTCTTTGGAGCACTTCATCTCGCCCTTCCATCCACCCTCGGGATTCGCTCCATCCTTCCAAAAGGCTTCCCCTGGCTGATGGTGCTACAATAATCCGCAACAGCTTCAGAGCCAGAATTTTGCCACTCTTTTAGATGCTGTTGGTTTAACTGCCTGTCCCTTTTCCTCCTTACGTGGGGTGTGTGTGTGTGTGTGTGTGTTGCTGTGTGGGACCTGCCCCCATCCACCCAGCCTGCAGCCGAGCAGTGCTTGGGGACCGACAGGGCAGTTGCTAGGAAGGAAAACGGGTCACCAGGAGGCTCGGATGGTTACTAAGCATCACTGCAAGCCCTCGGAAACGCTAAGAGAGGCTCTTTCAGAGCGCTGCCTTTGATGTGGTGCTTTGGCGACTTCAAAAACGAATGCAGAAACAATGCAAGGGGAGGCCTCTGGCACTTCTCTTTTTCAGCTACAATGCAACCTTCTGCTCTTTTTTGGGAAGTCAAAAGGTTTAGAAAGTATTTAATTTCTTTTACTGCAACAAATGCCTGAAGCTGTTCTTTTAGAAACACGATTCGTTTGAGCTCCTGGGAGGCAGTAACCTTGCTTGAAGCCAAGGATTTATTTTTCACATCTGTTTGAGGAAGGATGATGTGAAGAATCATCCAGAAGAAGGGCTGATCTTCTTACCCCTAACTCTGAATGCAAAGGAGACTTTGGCTCACAGGTACTCAGACAAGATCAACATGGAGATGGGAATAAAAGCAAACGCAAAGGAAATGCAGGATCTGCTACTCTGCCATGGCCAAAACCTTCAGTCTGGCAAGGGCTTCTTTCCATCATAGGTTCTATTGCTATTTATTTCTATTCTATCCCCTTTGTCTACAGGAGCTGAAGGGCACACATAACGCCCCTGTCCCTGTTTGACCCCATGGCAGCTCTCTGGGGAAGGCGCTTGGGCTGAGAGGGCCAAAGGAAAGGCCAGATCCTGGACTGGAACCAGGTCCACCCTGGGCTGAGAGGGAGGCCTACCCCAAAGTCGCCCAGGGAGCTTCTAGCACTGAGGAGGACTAGAACCTGGCTCTCCCTGCTCCTAGTCCAGCACCTTCAGCACAGAACCACCCTGGCTGTGGGGTCCAGAAAGACTCCCTCAAAGCCCCCAGGAAATGTCCAAGGACGCAGGGGGGGATAGAACCCCAGTCTCCCTGATCTGACTTCAACACTTTAATCGTCATCCTGCTCTGGCTCTTGAACTGAGCAAGGGCCAGCCTTTCAAGGTGGGCCAGACGAGGAAACCAAAGTCAGGCAGGCTAATAATGCTTTTATTACAGAGCTTGCCAGGCCGAATGTGCCTTCCTCACTTTATCTTTGTGGGAGAAGCAGGGACGGTCCTGCCTGCGGTGCTTTCTCCATTACCTTTCGGCCATGGATTCCTTTGATCTAACCATTGTCTTGGCAGTGGTTCTTCCACCTGCACCACAAGGTTCTTCCCTCTGCCCAAGGTCCCCAGGGAGCTTCTAGCACTGAGGAGGACTAGAACCTGGCTCTCCCTGCTCCTAGCCCAGCACCTTCAGCCCCAACCACATGGGTTTTCCCAAGGAACCGTCCAGCTCTGCCCATTGCTGTTTGGGTCCTTCCTTGAAGGGGCAGTGGAAGAAGCAAGAAGAGTCCGCAGCTCAGGAAAAATGCTCTGGAGAATCTGGGATCCCATCCAGCCTTTGCTAGGCAGGCACTGTCCAGGCCCCCAAACCAGTGGTGGGTTGCTACCGGTTCGCACCGGTTCAGGCGAACCGGTAGCGGCGGTGGCAGGAGGCTCTGCCCACCCGCCCGGATATCATCAAAAACGCTCTGCGCATGCACAGAAGTTTCTATGCATGCGCAGAAGTATTGCACATGCGCCCGCATGCTCCCATTCCCGAACCGGTAGCAAAGGTAAGTGGAACCCACTACTGCCCCAGACCCCCTCTGCCCCCCACCAGGCAAGGCCTTGGTTTCTGTGGCCACAGCTCTCCCATCATCTCCCATCTGTCTTGAAGGACCGTTCCTTAGTGTCTACCTCCTTCTTTCCTGCTGGCCTCCATAGTGCTTCCTCCCTGGGCTGGGGGGAGAGCCCAGATGATACTCGGGTAGGTAGGACCAACATCTCACTTCCACCTGAATCTCACCATCATCTTCTGCATCCCTCTCCATGGAAAAGGTACGGGCTGAAAAAGAGAAAGCAAGGCTAAGCGGTTTTACAGAGGCAGGGGAAGAAATGGCTTCTAAAATAGCTTTAGGAAAGAAAGAGGCATCAGTTTTCACAGAAGGGAATGTGGAATACTTGTGGCTCCAGACTGAATAGCCCTGCCTGATTCAGACTCTTCTCTTGCTCATTAAACAACCTAGATGGCATCTGGACCAGGGGTGGGTTCTAACTTACCTCGCTGCCGGTTTGCTTCCTCCCGCGCCGCGTGGCCGCGCCTCATGGCCACGCGCGTGCAGTAAAATTTTTTTTAAAAAAATTTAAAAAATAAAATAAAAAACTGCCAAAAACAAGATAGCAATGCATGCGCAGTGCTGGAAACTCGGCTTCTGCGCATGTGCAGAAGAAAAATAAAAATAAAAATAATCCAAAAAAGAATTAAAAAAATTCAAAAAAAAGAAAAAGAAAAGATGGCGGCGCCCACGGACCGGCACCGACCGAAGCGGATCGGTGATGTCATCGTGACATCACCAGAGGGTCGCTACCGGTTCGGGAGAACCGGTCCGAACCGGGAGGAACCCATCTCTGATCTGGACTCACAAGACTCAGAAGTCACCTGAATGGCTGCACGTCTTTCTCTCGGCAATTGCCAGGGGACTCTGGCACGAAGGACCCTCACTTCAAGTCCCAGTTACAGAAAAGGTTAAGGGTCCTGGCCTGTTTCAGCTGGCTGTCTTTCCTTGGGAACAAATCTCTTGCGTGCCTACAATGCAGCTTCTTCCAGAGACAACAACAGCTTCCAGTTTCATTCCATCATGAATCTTCCTGGACAATCGGGGCTCCATCTTGACCTATTTTGTGGCTTATTATGGGAAGATAATATTCTGGAGAGCATACCACCATCTTTTCATCCCTGGGCTCCACAGGTTCTTTGTGGAGATCTTCTATTTATAGAACCTAAAAATGTTGAGTGATTATGAGAGTTTGCTTGAAAAGGTGTTCACAGTCTAGAAAAAAGAAAGAAGTAAAAGTAAGCTGAGGTAATTGATGCCATCTGGTATCCAGAAAATTGCTGGGGAGCTTGATTTCCAAAACATGCATTCTGTGGCCTGGACATGCCCACTGCTGTGGGAACTTTCTCTTTCATGGGTAGTGCTCCTCCATCCAGAGAAGCATCAACAAAGAGCCCAGATGTTCAAACAGCAACTCCATCTTCATATTTTCCTCACCGTAAATAAGCCTGCTGAGCCATAAGGAAGATATTGTTGCAGGCTCATCAGTGGGGAACATTCCTGACTCTCCAAGGCTGGCTAGAACTGCAGATGCTCCCTGCTGGATGCTCCTGCAATGCCCAGCAAGAGTCCCGGGAAGCAGTTAAGCTGGAGCTGATTTCACAGGCGCACCACCAGCCAAGCATCAAGTTGGTGCCAAATGGGAAATCTTCACAAAGATCATAAACTGCTGTCTCTGGTTGCTCCAGGATTGCCCTTTTCCAGGGCCATAATTGGCTGTAGTTGTTTTGGTACTCAGACCCCATGCTCAGCTGGGTCATCTTAGGATGTAGCATGTTGTGCAGACAAGACAGTACAAAGGGCACTGGGCCAAGAGCACGGATTAACCCCAATCCGCAGTTAGGAGCCCAGGATGAATCAGACTGCCTTGTTCACTGAGAAACCAGATCCGATCAATTGGCAAGTAGTATCCAAGCCCCAAATGGTTGGTCAGCTCTCCAGGAAAAATGGATGGAGCCATACAAGGCCAACAGAATGACAGAGCTGGAAGGGACCTTGGTGGTGGTCTAATCTGCACAAGCAGGAGACCCTATGCCACTCCAGACAAGTGGCTGTCCAGTCTCTTCTTAAAAGCCTCCAGTGATGGAGCACCCACAACTTCTGGAGGGAAGCCGTTCCACTGAGTAATTGTTCTCTGTCGGGAAATTTCTCCTTAGTTCTAGGTGGCTTCTCTCCTTGATTAGTTTCCATCCGTTGCTTCTTGTTTTGCCTTCTGGTCCTTTGGAAAATAGGTTCACCCCTTCATCGCTGTAGGAGCCCCTCAAATATTGGAACACTGCTATCATGTCTGCCCTGGGCCTTCTTTTCATTAAACTAGACCTATCCGATTCCTGCAACCGTTCTTTGTGCATTTTAGCCTCAAGTCCCCTCATCATCTTGGTTGCTCTTCTCTGCACTTTTTCTAGAGTCTCAACATCTTTTTTATATTGTGGCGACCAAAACTGGATGCAGTATTCCAAGTGTGGCCTTACCAAGGCCTTATAAACCGATACTAACACTTTATGTGATCTTGTTCTGGCACTCACTGCTAAAGCCTGCCAAGGTGAAGGGCCCGTGTCCAGATGAGCACCGTAATCTGATGCCAGAAGAGGGAAATTTGATTGGCTTTGGACTGACCGTGTTTGGAGTGACATGTGATCCCAGCTATTGAGAAACCTGTGGCAACTTAAGCCATTTTATTATGACATAGATTTTTTGGGGAGAAGATTTGTTAGATAGTGGGTAGAGATGACAGGAGACAGACTTCCAAAGCAGCTCTTTATTTCAGCTCTTGTATCTGTAACCAGCAGAGAGCAGTCTGACAGCTTGCCCTTTTATAGGGAGCTGTCAGACAGACCAGCCAATAGCGTTTGAGCTTTTTCCCGCTCAAACGCTGGACCTGGTTGGAACCATGCAACATAGTTTAAACAGTTAGAACATAACACCCCTCCCCTCCTGGATGGAGCTGTCCAGCATACGTAATCACGCAGGTAGGCGGGGCGTTTTGAAGCCCTACTAGACCTGCGCAATTCAGTTGGTGGTGAGGCAGCGGCCTGTGCGGACAGGTCTGCTGCCGCTCCGGGGCTCGAGCATGGAAGCTCCTGGAAGGTACTGGGTGTGGCCTCCACGGCCGA
>QLTV01000331.1:866266-878966 GCA_003457575.1 Thermophis baileyi
CCCCCCCGCGAGCGCTGCTGCAGCCGCCCCGCTTCCCCCCCCCTCTCGCCAGGGCAGGTCGGAGCTGCGCCAGTCGCTGGCCGGCCGGTACCGCGCAGGGAAGCTGGCTCCGCTGCCGCCCAGCACCAACCAGGAGGAGTGGCCCAGCTACACGCGCGCCATGCAGGACTGGTCCCGCTTCGTCTCCGCCGCCGGCGAGTTGGCGCTGCCCAGCCTCCACGGCAAAGGTAGGGCGGAGGCTCCGCGCAGCCTGGGCGGGCAGGCTGAGCTTCCCGGGACCTTCCGCCGGGGACGCGGAGCTGCGCGCTCGGCGGTGCTGCGGCCAGTCCGCGGCGGGCTCCAGGGCGCCAAGTTCTGGCCGGACTCCCGCGCTGTTTCCCGGGCAGGAGCTGCGGGAACGGGGCGGAAGGCTCGCCTCTACCCCCGGCCACACTCCGCCCCGCCCCTCTGGGGCTCAAATGGGGGGGGCTCCTTTGGGGGCAGATGGAAGAGCCGGCCCCTTTGTCTCCCCCTCCTCCTCCTCCTCCTGCCCCCTATGACCGGATGCCCAGCTCTGCTTCTCTCCTGCCCCACTAGTGGGACACCCCCCCCCCAACTCTTCTCCTTCATGAGCGGCAGGGCAAGCCTGGGTGGGTGTAACCCTGCTGTCCCAGCCAGGCCCAGCTCTTGAGTAACGGGCGCCTGGCAGAGAGAGGCCGCTGCCCTTCTGAGCCAGGGGAGAGCATAGCTGGGCTGAGCCCAGGTTGCCCCACCAAGGGGGGCCTTTCCGGCTACTTGATTGAGTCAGATGTACCAACAGTGCCAACCACTAGCACTGATGCTGTTACCTAGTTTGCTAATGAAATGTCTGCAAGAAAACAACCAAGCTCAGAGCGTACCAGGGACTCATTTCAACCCTGAGCTACAAATATTCTCCTTATATTGGTCTTTTTTCTTTCCCTTTCCTTTTCTTTTTCCTCTCCTCTCCTGTCCTCTTTTCATCTTTCTCAGTTCTTGGTTTCAGCTGTTATGCCGTCAGATACTTAAAACCAGATGTCACTCAAACCTGGAGGGTAAGCAAGAAGTTCTCCTTGGGGGGGGGGAAAGGCAATCTTGTTTGGGGGGGGTGCTCAAAAGACATTTTTTAAAGGGCAAAGGGCACCTCTGCCAGGAGAATCCAACTTGATTGCAATTAAGGCGTTATCACAAGGTGGTTTGGGGGAACTCTGGAAAAAGGAGTTTTGGTTTTCAATCCAACTATTGAATCCTCAACTCCTTAAGAACGGTGCAATTATTTCCTCTAGTCTCCGTTTGTTTCGTTGGCCAGGAAAGGGCTCTGTTAGCCAAAGAATTGCCAAGACCACAATGTGGACATGACATTTAGATCCTAATGTTTTAATTGGACATTTTTATTTTTTAATCAAGTTTACATTTTTCAAGCTACTCTCTATCAGAATAGACTGAGATTATACCATTAATTTGTGGCAGAAAAATACAATACTTCACACATTTAAAAAAACCTCTTTAAATGAGAAGTCCCTGCTCAAAACACCAACTCACCAAACATAACTTAATGCAGCTATTAAAATACACCTACTAAAATTTGGGGGCAGAAAAACTGTTCTGGGAAGTTTACTGTTTTGCCCTCTGCAGACTTTGGAGGCAAACAAAAGGGTTGCTATTTTTTAATGAAAAAAAGTACACACACCCCTGGCCAAGAACAGCTGGGTCCTGGGTTCTCAGCACAATTTGCACCATGTCCTAAGCAAAAGCGAAAGCGCGTCAATGATGGTTTAATTCCTTCTGAGTCTGTTGCAACGTTCAGGTGCTCCAAGTGTGTCCAGAATCTCAGAGCAACCCAGGGATCTCACAGCTGAAAAGGATCCCTGTTATTTGACAAGGGAGCCTCCCAAGTCCTAACCTGAGGCTGATGGCCAAACTTGCCTGCTCAGCTGCCCTGCAAGACTCCCCCACACAGGAGAGCCCTACATCTGCCCCCCCCTCTGCGGCAGGTGAAGAGCAAGTGCAAAGAGGGCCTGGGCCCCTGCCTGGCAGCAGGAAGAGGCGGGGGCTTCACAGAAAGGGAGAAACATGGGCGTCCTTAGTTTTAACATAAGGCATCTTCTTCCGTTTTTTTCATGCTAGTATTGCCTCAATCAGAATCCCAGCCTGGATCGATACGGACCAAAGCCTCTTCCTTACAACACCGTGTAAGTATCGCCCCTGCACTGCCCCTTGCTTGGGGCTCATCACCCCACCCCCCTTGTGACTTCCCAGCAACTCACGTGATGTTCTGCTCTTTGGCTACAGGAACACCTACAGGACCTTTGGAACTGCCCACAGGTACCTGACTCTTTGGGGGAACCAAAAGCAGTGTGGGGGGGGGAGGCCTCTGCTCTCTCCACAGCCCCGGGTGGAATTGGCTCTTAGAGGAGGGAGGTGGCTGGAGAGTTGCAAGAATTTTGTTAGCTGAGGGCAATGCAAAACCCGATAGGATCACACTATGTGGGAGGAGGTACCAATTTTGCAAAAGGCTCTTTTGAAGATGCTAGAGTAGAAGGTTCAGCCGGCTGGAAGGGACCTTGGAGGTCTTCTAGTCCAGCCCCCTGCTCAAGCAGGAGACCCTATTCCATTTCAGACAAGTGACTGTCCAGTCTCTTCTTAAAAACCTCCAGTGATGGAGCACCCACAACGTCTGACGGCAAGAGAGTGCAAGAAATGTCAGGGTTGCAGGCTGGGCTGCTGTGGAGAAATCTCATCCTCCAGGCCGTTCAAACGAACATGCCATCCCCAGGCGGCTGCCTGCCAGGGAGAATCTGAGAGTCGATGGTTCCCACATGGAGAAGCTCCTGCTCCCCAGTCATTCCTCTCTCGGACTCGGGCAAATCTCTTCTGCAGGGATCCCAGAATAGCCAATGCCGTCTCCAGCCTGGGGAGGGATCCATGGGGAAGATCCTCAAGGAGCCCTAGCAGACGTGGAGCAAACGTGTCCTCCTTCCTTTCAGCCGCTCGCACTACCTTGAGCCCTGGCGCTAAGGAGCCGATCCGTGACGAGGCCTGAGGCCTGGCATGAGCCTTTGCCCAGCTTTGGGACATCCAGAAACAATAAAAGCTACTAGCTGCCTCAAGAGGAGACGTGGCCGAAGAAGGCATCTCCCAGGCAGGCAAATCATGTTTTCGGCCTTTTGCTTTAAGTCTCAAGGATGCAGACAAAGAGGAAAGGCCTCCGGGTCGTTTCTCCAGCCCCCCCCCCCAGGTGTGATGAAAAGAGCATCCCCAGCATCAAAGCACCTCCCGAAACAAACTAGGATCTGACCAACCTATAAAGGCTGGTCTGTCTTTCACCACATGGAAAAATGGGGGACCGAGAAGTCCTTATTCTCATGGAGCTCACAGAGGCATTTCTGCCACAAAGCCAAACCAGCTGTGTGTGTGTGTGTGTCTCCATCCATCCAAGGCCCAAAGACGGCTCTCCAGAGTGACCCAGGAATGGGAACCTGCTCAGCAGATGCAGACCCAGTGAAAATGGTCAGGCCATTGGCTGCATCCATGCAAGACCCTCAACAGTTTACAGGTGGTCCTTATCTTACAAGCCTTAGTTTAGTGACTGTGATATGGAGGCACTGAAAATAGTTGCTCATGACTTGCACTTACAACCGTTGCAGCATCCCCATGATCATGTGATCAAAATTCAGGCACTTTGCAACTAGCGTGTATTTATGATGATTGTGGCGTTCTGGGGTTATGTGATCCCTATCTGTGACCTTCCCAGCTGGCTTTTGACAAGCCAAGTCAATGGAGGAAGCCGAATTCACTTAATAACCTCATGATCCACTTAACAACTGCAGTGTTTCACTTAGCAATGCTAGCAAAAAAGGTTAAATTGGGTGCAACTCACTTAACAGTCAACTTGCTTAGCAACAGAAATCCTGGTCCCAATTGGGTCGTAAGTCAAGAACTGCCTGTACTCAGAAGTGGTGAACCTTGAGTCAATCTGCGACTAAGGACTGATGAGCTACAGTTCTAACCATCCATTTCTAGATGGGTGCAAAACAGGGTGTTCCAGGTGCTTTCCCAATAGATTCACCAGAGTTTTGCTTTTGAAGGTGCTGCTTTCCAGCCCGGGAGCCAATGGAAATGGATGGAAAGAGACTGACCGACTGAAGCATATCAGGGCTTCTGCCCATCCCAGAAGTGTCAACTTTTGGAGGTGGGCAAGATCAAGAAACATGGCGGGAGTCCCAGGCACATCTGCCTGGAAAGCCTGCCCAAGTTTCTCCCTGCCCCACCTTATAATAAGCAAAGTCAAGATAGGGTTAGTTTGAGTTTCTTTCTCAGAAGTGACCAATTTTTTTCCTTCCTGTCCCCAGGTCAGACATACATTCCTTCGCACCAACGCTGTTTCCCCCACCCACCACTCTCCTGGTTACCTTTCTTGCTCTGTGGGAAGAAGGGGAAAGTCTTCAGTTGTCAGTGCCCCACCCCATAGTCCTAAAAGATGCAAGAAGGGACAGCATGGGGTCGGGGGGGAGCCAGACTCTCCCCCAGCCCAAAAGGAAATGGCCCTAAGTATCAAGGCTCAGGGCAGTGCCACCAAAGCCTTGGCTGATCAAAAGGATAGCCCTCCTGCTTGGCATGGCTTGTACCAACTGAAGGAGAGATCCCCATCTCAGGAGGGGAGCAAGGAAAGGCAGGCGGAGGACGCCATGCATCCATGTCCTTGCCAGATGGTCAGGGTATCCACATTCCAGGGCAAGCAGCAGGTGCAAATGAATGTCGGTCTCCACATAACCCAGTTTAGTCTGTTCTGCAAAGAGCCGCCTCCGGAGAGTAATTCCCAGCATGACTAGCTTTGCAGTTGGCATCTGTGGCTGCTGGCCATGTTGGTAGAGCTGCTGGCAGTGCCATATCTGGAGGGCAACGTTGTCACTCTTACGTTTGCGAACCAGAACAAGCCAGGGCAGAGCAACTCCACCCCTGAACCAAAACTTTCAGCAAGGCTCAAAGGATGGTGTGCAGCCCTTTGCTTCATCCTGGCATTTCCTCTGTCCTGCATGTGCCCTAAAGAAGGCTGTTTCCTCCAAAGGAGCAGCTCTTTTGGCTCCTCCTGGCTGTGCCAAGGCCAGCTGCTCTCGAAGCCCCATGTGACAGTTTTAACCAACAACCTGGATGTGAAGGTGCTGTTGGTCTCGCCAGTGAGCCCCCACCTCCCTCTGCATGTGAGGCTCTTGTCTCAGCGCCCCCACACAGTCTGCCCAATTTCTCCAATGTGTCTTGTTAGAATTCTGCCAGAAATTGGTCCACCCTTGAATGCGTCCATTGTTGTAGGAAAGCTGGTGTTGTAATCTCAACTGTCCACCCTCGGCAGTGTTACCATTCAAGAGTCCTTGGGTTGACTGGGCTTCCAACAACCCATTAGGAGTCAGCAGCTGACATTCAATAATGGGGCAATTGTTTGTGCCCCAGTGGCTCATTCCCACTCCCAGAATACACAGCCCTTGGAGAGCCGCCAATGGTGGTTAGATGGCTCCCTGCAGAATAGTAGCGTTTCAGGCACTGACTTTGTATTTCAAATTGTTTTAAGTGTGTGTCGTCTAAGGTAACTCTGGAGTCTACCAGGTTTTTGATGTTCTATTCCTTGCACAAATATCCACCCGAGGCTGCTATGCTATTATGCATAATCCAACCTTGGAATTGTATTGATAGACTCTATCTGACCTAGAACAAGCACCATTTCAGGTCCTGCAGAAACACCAAGACTCTGAGTCTGCAGAATGGCATATGTGCTTTCTGCAAGCAACCAGATGTTGGTCTTGGCATCAGTTTGGGACAAGCCCCCTCCCACGTGAGACACATTCTTACTCTGCAACTGTGAAAACGGGAAAAGGGTGGGGGGGAAGAGAAACAGATGTGCTGCCTGAACTCTTTAGGGATCAGTAGAATTAAAATCCAGAAAAAGATACCTTTCTTGTTGACAGAAGCCTCCTTGCTCTGCAACAGCTGTGTTATTAAATGTATGCTGTTGCAACAACTGTGTTATTAAATGTATGCCTAGCCTATGCATACATTCTTGGGCAAATTCAGTGTCTCACGCCTGACCTAAAGGATGTTGCAACAGATAAATAGAATGAGTGAGTTCTGAGCTCTTGGCAAAAGAGCTTATTTATTTGTTAAAAAATTGAATGTATTGGGAAATCTGCCCTGGATACAGTACAAGTGTATTTCCCTTCCAAATTTTGTCTAGAACCCAGCAAGGAATATTTTAACAATAGAGAAGCAAAGCACCAAGAACTTCGTTTTGTATCTGGACATGGGACCCCAGTTGTACGAAGGAGCCCGTCAGGGTTTGACACCTCAGCCGCTACATATTTTAATTTTTATATTCTTGGTTGGAACTACTTTTAATTGATTTTAATTTTGTTCATCATCCGCTCACTTGAGCAGCCATAGAAAATAAATCTAAGCAAGCCAAATTCATTTTTATGGGATGATTTGTTACCTCCATGTTTATAGTTAAGGAGATGAACTGAGAAACCTCTTTCTTAGTGATTCCTGTGTTCTCAAAAGGAAAACCCCCCTCCCAGCCATAGTCCTACAGACCCCTTTCTCCTCCATAAATAGGGTTGGCATTCTGCACTGGAGGGCAACAGCAGGGGAGAACCTGTCTCTGTGCCCCAGATGGAAGGCCAACCCAAGGGCATTTGGCTGACCATGAAAACCCATTTGCTAGACACATGACGGAGGGTCAGCCTTAAACTCTGGTTGAGTAGAAGGCCGTGGATGGTTGCCCATCAAAACTCCATTCTGGAACATGTCATTTTGGGGTAATTTTCATTGGATTTTCTGTGGTTCACTGTGCAGCACTTCAGCGTTACGAGCCCCTGGTGGTTCCTGTGCTTAAATCCTTCCTTCAGACCTCTCAGTGTGCAGTGAACAATATAAAATATAATAGATTAGATAGAGATAGTGGGTATATAGATATATACCGTATATCATATACCGTATTTTCCAGACTATAAGATGCACCAGAGTATAAGACGCACCAAGATTTCGAAGAAGGAAAATAGGAAAAAAAATCTGCCTACCAGGTATTCATCTGGGTACCGTCCTTAGTCTGGTCAGCTTCAGCACATAAACACCTCCATTTTTGAGAAAAATGGGCCCGTTTTTCGCCTCCCAAACCCCACACGCGTCGCGTTTTTGCCCTCCCCAGCCCCCAGGAGCACTCTGCAGGCCTCCCAAAGCCTCTGCACGCCCTGTTTTTGTGAAAAACGGGCCTGTTTTTGGCGAAAACGAGATGCGCGGGGTGGGGCTTCGGGAGGCCAAAAATGGCTGTATTCAGTGTATAAGACGCACCAACATTTCCACCCTCTTTTAGGGGAGAAAAAGTGTGTCTTATACTCCGAAAAATACAGGGTGTGTGTGTGTGTGTATATATATATATATGTTTTTTTTCCTGTTAAATCACCTGGTATACCCAAAGATGGGATGGAGCATAATGCTTCCTTTTTTCCTTTCGGCCCCTACAGGGGCCATCCAGACAGTCAATTACAAACGACAGTCCGGTTCTATATGTTATATTTTTTTACATAAATAAAGGGAGACTAGTATAGATCTATTTCAAGCTATTTAGCTCTCATCAGCCAGCCACTCCCNAAATATATATTATATTGTTCACTGCACACTAAGAGGTGTGTCTCCTCAGGAACGCTAGCTCCGAAGACACTCAGTGGCCCTTTTTCCTTGGGATTTCAAGCTCCCGCTGCAGCTGCTTCACTGACACCCGGACTGCCTCTTGCTTTCTGAACGCCAGGAGTGAAAATACAGCTTCCTCCCCCCAATGGAATGCTGTTGCCAGAAAGGAGGATTCCCTCTGCTGGGACCAAACGAACCCTCCAATCTGCAGGGCCCACGTTTCCCTAGAGAGACCAGCCCTGCTTTATAGCAGACCTGAGCGTCTCTGGTCCAGGGGGCAAAGGCAGCAAAGAACGAGGGGCCAGGAACTCTCCTTGGCCAAATCAGCCTGGATGAGCTGGGCCTGACTCTCCCAGGTGTCCCCAAGAACATTCAGAATTGAGCTCGAGAAAAGGCTCAAGCAAGAAGGGAGCGGCAGCACAGACAAACGGGGGCTCGGGCAGGAGAGGTGGAAAATAGGCAGAAGAGGAAGAGTTCGGGGGAGGAGGGGACAGAAACAATGGAGCCTGCAGAAAGGAAGCCTACAAAGAAGATGACGGGAAGAAAAGCCGTCCAAGGGAGGCTCTCCGGAAAGGGAGGGGCCTGCTTCCATCTCACAATATCCTGCCTAGCGGGCTCTGGGCAAAGCCTTTCAAGTCGTCGTGTCCCCCCCCCCAAGAAATGAGGCTGGAGCCTTCCCCCAACACCCCCTCCCGGACAAAGAAAGACCCGCCTTTCTAAGACTGATGAATTCAAATCACCGGAGACTCCATTGCGCATTGCGCGCAGCTTTTGCAAGGCGGTAAAACTGACATCCAGCTGAGCTACATGGTGGTTAATCACGACTTTTAAAAAAAGGCTGTTCCCAAAGGGAAAATTTCCCTAAAAGCTACCTCTGCGCTGCTGGGATGCCATGAAAAGGCCCAGGACCCACAAGAAGTCAGCAGCTCTCCTTGCTCGGTTCCCCCACCCCAAACGGGTTATACTCTGCTCCTCCTTCAAATATGATCCATTCAAAGGGATCTGGGATAGAGCCCCCTCTTCCCCCTCCCCCGCCAAAAAAAGATAGCATCACTTGCTTTTTTTATACTGACCCCACTGCCGGTTTGCAGCGATCTTCTAATTTAATGCAGTAAGTGGTTCTACGTACCTCGTACACATGTACACACAGACACACACACACACACACACACCCCTGCTCCACGCACACCGGTCCCCGATGAAGGCACGTGCAGAAACTCAACTATCTCAAATCTGGTTTATCTGACTGGCAAGGGTTTTCCCCCCTGGGTTTTTGGGTTCCAAAAGATACAATTCCAGGACAGATCAGTGCAGTTTTAATGTTTTCTGTCCAAGCTCTTCAGTTGCATGTCTTGAATGTTTACATTTCTCAGAGGTTACACAGAGAAGCCTATCTATTTATACCACAAGGGAGGGGGAGGAGGAGGAGGCTGGGGGGCGGGGGTCTGCTCTAGCTTTATAATACGTTTAAATAGATAAATCGAGTTTTTCTCCATGCCCTTCCTGCTGCATTTCCAATGGCTGGAGTGGAGGAAATTCAGTCCCGATGGTCGTAGACTATTGAAGCCAAAACCACCATATAAGGGCTGCCAGCTGGAGCATCTGCATGGAGAAACCATGGCAATGAGTAAGAGGAGGCATTTCAGGCTGGCATGCATGCCTCCCGAGCCCTTCTTCTCGGCTCCTTCTCAGCTGCTCTCAGAGTCCTGCTCCATCGTTCACAAACAGCAGAGGCTTCACTCCGGAGACGGCCCTCTGCTTCGCAAACAGTGGAATCACGGCAGGGGGAGGCCAGAGCCTGGCAGGCTTAAAGAGCCAGTCGTTCCAAAGCCAGGCACGGCCTTGGCCCTGCGCTCCTGTGGCTTAGTCTACTCTGTGGGGTTTGCACATCGCAGGGCTCTCTTCTGGCAGGCTGGGACCAGCTCCCGAAGGGCACGGGGGCTGTGCTTGGCAGAGGAGCTGCTCAGGGCAGGCAGGGAGCCACCGTGTAAGTGCCTTCTGTGGAGGTGTGCTGCGCGCTGTGCTCCTGCAGCAGGCCCAGGTCCAGGAAGCGCTCGCCACACCACATGCACTTGTAGTGCTGCTCTCGGGTGTGGACCCCGTGGTGCTTGTTCAGGTGCTCCCGCTGCTTGAAGGCCTTCTCGCAGGAGGGGCACTTGTACGGCTTTTCTCCCGTGTGGACGCGCCGGTGGCGCTGCAGGTCGGAGGCGTACTTGAAGCGCTTCTGGCAGTCCGGGCACTTCAGGGGCCGCTCGCGGGCAGGATCACAGCGGTGCTGCACAAACTCTGAGGAGGAGAAGAAGCGACGTTCGCACAGGGTGCAGCGGAGGGGCTTCTCGGCACAGTGCGAAGCCAGCTGGTGCTTCTGCAAGGCGGAGGCGCGCTTGTAGGCCTTGCTGCAGGCCGTGCATTTGAAAGGCCGCTCGGCACTCTGCACGCAGCGGTGGCGCAGCAGCTCGGAGGACTGGCTGAAGCCCTTCTGGCAGGCGTTGCACTTGAAGAGGTTCTCGATGCCATGGACATGTTGGTGGTAGAGCAGGTGGGCTGGCTGCACAAAGCCTTTCTCGCACAGGGAGCACTTGAAAGGCAGCGGGGCGGCTTCCTGCTCCGAAGACGGGGCAGGGACCACAGCCTTGTGAGTGCGGCGGTGACGCATGAGCGCATACTGTTGCTTGAAGCTCATCTGGCAAAGGTCGCACTGAAAGGGGCGCTCCGTGCTGTGGGTGCGCTCGTGCTGCCGGAGGTCCGAGGGCCGCCGGAAGGCCTTGTGGCAAGCCGCACAGCGGAAGGGCCGCTCACCGCTGGGCGTGCAGGGGTGCTGCAGCAGCTCCGAGGACTCTTTGAAGTGCAACTCGCAGACGTTGCAGCGGAAGAGGTGGGCCTCGCCCGAGTGGGCGTACATGTGGCGCACTAAGTGGGAGCGGTGCTTAAAGGCCTTCTCGCACACGGTGCACTTGTAGGGCCGTTCAGCGCTGTGGGTGCGCTTGTGGTGCACCAGGTGCGAGGACTGGCTGAAGCTCTTGTCACACAGGCTGCATTTGTAGGGCTTCTCCCCAGTGTGCACCCGCTCGTGTCGTGACAGCTCCGAGAGGTGCTTGAAGGGCTTCTGGCAGATGGAGCAACTGTACGGCTTCTCCGCTGGGGTCCGGTTGAGGGCCGCTGGCTGCTGTGGCGGGGCAGGTTCCTCGGGAGCTGCCACTGCCGCCGCGGCCGCCTTGTAGGTCTTTTCACAGATGGAGCACTTGACGGCCGTGTTGCCATTATGGACACTGTGGTGTTGGGCCAACGAGGTGAGCAGGGAGAAGCCCATCTTGCAGACGCCACAGACGAAGGGCTTCTGTTCCACCTGCAGGCACTGGTGCTCCAGGAGGTCCGTGGCCTGATGAAAAATCTTCAGGCACTGAGTACACTGGAAGGAACGGTCGTGGCCGCCTTGTAGGCACTGGTGCTCCTGGGGGTTGGAGAGGTGAGACAGGTCGTGCCCACAAATCCCACATTTGGGAGAGGCCTCCCCTCCGCTGCTGGCGGAGATGGGTGGGTGCTGCAACCCGCTGGGCTCCGGCTGCAGGAGGATACCATAGACGGCACAGCCCAAAGGGTTCTCGGTCACCACACTGGGCGGGATGGGGTGCTCTGGAAGGGTGGCTGTGGCCCCGTGATGCGGGGGCTGCTGGGGGGGTGGCGGCTGCTGTGGCCAGGTTTCTGACATGCTGGGGAGAAAAAGAGGGGGTTCCACAATAAGTGGTTTTGCGGCTCAACTGAGGCAGAGCAATCAAGGAAAGCTATTCCTAGAGAACGATCACTAGAGTGGTCGTGCGAATCCTCGGAGGAGGGGCCAGCTACCTTTGAGACACATCAGACCAAAGCAGGCCAGACATCCCGGTGGTCACCTTGTGGTCCCAGCCCCTTCTCCTTCTTCCAGAAAGCCTCTGAGGGAACCTGCAAAGAAAGAGAGTAGGCTAGTAAGAATCACTGGCAACTGCCTTTCCAGCAGAAGGAGATTTCAGGTTGGGATCAGGGTGCAAGAGCTCTCCAAGACAAGGTTCCTTCACACGAAACACAGCATGGAAAACGGGGGGTCAGAATCAGCACGCGGGTTTTGCTAACCAGGGCCGTATTTCAAGATCTGCCTCCCCCACCAGAGTCCCTGAACTGAAATATCTTGGTTTCTTCACTGCTATCTGGAGTTCACTCAACTCTGAAACCAAGAAGTCATCGGAGCAACAGAAACTGCAGGCCTGGGAGCTCTCTCTCTCTCTCTCTTTTTTTTTTTTTTTTGAAGTTAGGAAGATGGGAAGTTAGGGTCACCAGCCTGGAAAGAACAGTCTGCTCAGTTGCTGGTGGGCTACATTACAATCAGAAAAATACTCACTGCAAGGACCACTGATGGCAAGAGAAGAAAACGCAAAGGAGCCTTAGGATCAACCCCCTTTCTTTCAAAGGAAGGGACAGATTGCCTAAGAATGTTCCCATGGCTTAGATCTCATCATCTCGGCTTTCTCGGCTTTCGGCTCCGCAGCTGCTCCCTCACTCTCGGTCCCCGGGGCCCTTTCTGCCTTGGGGGGGGAGAACTGGAGACGGGGTCCCAGGGCGTCTGCCTAGCGCACCCCGGAGCACAAGGGCTGCCCTTCCCTGGTCCTGCCGCCTCTCTCCATTGAGGCAGCCGGGCTGCAGCGGCAGAGTCCGAGGGTCCCCCCAGGCGAGTCCTGCCGAGGAGGGGAACAAACCCCAAAGTCCCCGCAAAGGTGGCCACGCATCAGCCGGGCGGTCAGCCTAGCCTGGCGCTTGGTCCAACCGGGGCCGCTCTTGCCGGGCGGCACCAACCCGACCCGGATCCTCGGCCCGAAAGTGCCGACCGTCCCCCAGCTCCGCAGAGCGGCCGCCTCTTCCCGCTCCTCCGAAGGCGGGGAAGGGAAGCCCAAAAGCCGCGCCCGGCCTTCGGGGCCGCCTTTCCTCCGCCGGCTCTGCCCTCGGAAGGGGGGGGGGGCGCAGCGGCACCCTTAACTCTGCACGGAGAAGGGCCCGA
>QLTV01000331.1:907143-926227 GCA_003457575.1 Thermophis baileyi
GCCCTGGTGGAGCAGTGGTTAGAATGTAGTATTGCAGGCAATGTTCCCTGTAAGAGTAGAAAACGCCGCGCGGCAGTTAGAAACTGCCACGCGGCGCTCTCTTTTCAAGTGCGCGGGCGCGCAGGCGCGCAGCTTCTGCCATTAGAAAACGCCGTGCGGAAGTTGGAAACTATCACGTGGCGTTCTCTCGTTACGTGCGCGGCTGCGCAGCCACGCACCTTAGAGGGAACAGTGGTGGGCAGCCCAGAGGGCATCGTCTGGGAGCCAAGATGCAGAAGAGATGAGCGTGTTTAGCCTGGGGGAGAGAAGATTTTGAAGGCGGCACAGTAGCAGCCTTCAGAGGGAGCAGAGCAGCCCTCTCTTCCTCCAGAGGGCAAGAAGGCTGGGCAGCCGATTGGGGCTTCACCTTAGAGGGGCTCCTTCGGGGGAGGGGAACTTGGCAGGGGCTGGGGCCACAGGAGGCGTTTCAGCCGCCACCACCACCCCGCCCATCAGAGACCTTGGGGTTCTCTTTCCCATTGCAGATGCTGCGGGGGCTCCCCCCCCACAGACACCTCCCTGGTGCATAGTTCATGGGGATGGGCAGATGGGCAGATGCCTCCCTTGGGCTGGCCTGATTTCCCTGCCTGTCCTTCCTTCAGGCGGTCAGTACTGGCTCTTCCGAGAGGCAAACCTGGAACCCGGCTACCCGCAGCCCCTGAGCAGCTACGGGCTGGGCCTTCCTCACGACAGAGTGGATGCTGCGGTGTGGTGGGAGCCCACGGGACACACGTTCTTCTTCCGAGGAGACAGGTGGGTCATGGGTGGCACAGCGGCCTCCTCTTCCTCAGGTGGGCTTCCCTTCATGGCCGGCCCTTTCCTCTGCAGGTACTGGCGCTTTAACGAGGATGGGAGCTCCGTGGGCCATGGCTACCCAAGGAAGGTCAGCGTCTGGGCGGGGGTCCCTGCTGCCCCCAGGGGTGCCTTCCTCAGCCCCGATGCCGGTAAGTACAACAAGACGGCCCGGGAAATGGCGGGGGGAGGGGGGAGGCAAATGACTGCAGATGGGAAGGTCACCCTGGGCCAGACCAGGGCCGGGGGGAGGGAGCAGCTTGTCCAGAGTGGGAGAAACTCCTGAGGGACAGATGAAGCATTACCAAAGAATTGGAGGTAATCGGTGCAACATCAATTCGTTCTTGAAAAAATGAGCATTTGCTTAATGTCTGCCCTACATAAATTAGGCTCAGCTTCATTAGAACTATCCTCCATTTGGGCTGGTTTCAGCCACCTGGCCTCCTTCAGATCTTTGGGACTGCAGTTCGAGGGTCTGTGAGCGAATTGCACTCATGGCCATGTCCAGTTACCCTTAAGCCGGAGAAAAGTAACCCGGTTTAATAGCAGTCAGGTGTCACATGTTGGCCCAATGCAGGCAGTGGTCCTTCTGTCTTGGCTGACCTTGGTGAACACAGCCAACGGAGTCCTTCAGACCTGGCACCACCGCTTGCCTCCCTGTCTTGCCCCTCTGCTCCCCCTCCCCCTCCCCCTGCCGCCCTTCCTCTCAAGGGCAAAGGCGCTGCTGAAGCCACTGGTAGAACAGCCCTTCCAGAAGTCGGGGGTGGGCCTGAACAGCCGTGCTTTGCGAAATACATTCAGTCCAGGGGATTTTTTTGTAGAGAGCTGTGCACCCCACAGAGCCCCAAGAGCCTTGCAGCTGCAGTGGGGGGTGGGTGGGGGGGCTTGGGGGCCTTCCTGACCCATTGCTCTCCTGCTGTCTTCCAGCCTACACATATTTCTATAAGGGCAGGTTGTACTGGAAGTTTGACAACGAGCGGTTGAAAACGGAGCCCGGCTACCCCAAGTCCATCCTGCGGGACTTCATGGGCTGCCAGGAGGAGGTGGCTGTGGAGCCGGACCCCGGCCATCGCTGGCCTGACACGGGAAGGCCCCCCTTCCAGCCCCGGCAGGACAAGGAAACGGAGGAGGGCGCTGCAGCCCCCCACCCAGGCCTGGAGGAAGAGGAGGAATCTGTCGTGGAGAAGGAGAGTGGGGGGCGTGGGGGGGNTGGTGCTGCTGTTTCTGCTGCTCTGCGTCCTGGGCCTGGTCTATGTCATTGTGCAGCTGCAGCGGAAGGGCCGGCCCCACATGCTGCTCTACTGCAAGCGGTCCCTGCAGGAGTGGGTCTGAAGCCGGAGCGCTGCTGTGGGGCAGGGCCAGGAAGAGGCTCCTCTCCTTCTGCACCCTCCTGGTAACACGGCCGTCTGGCTGGGGAGCACCCTGGGGCTTGCACAGACTCTGACCCCTGGCAGGGAAGGTTCAGGGGCCCACATGTGGGGCTGCAGCCCAGTGCCGATGCTGAAGGCTGAGCCACTTCTGGCCGGAGGGATTGTCGGCCTGGTCGAGCAAGGAGAAGAGAGGCAGCCGGCAAGGCGTAGCTTTTTCCTAAGTTGCTGCTGGAGATGAATCCTGTAGCTCTTGCTCTGAGATCCTCCATCCACGGGGATCCAGGGGCAGGCTTCACTGTTTGGGATCTGTAGATCATCTTCTGCATGTGTTCCACAGACATGTTTGGATCTGCTGGAGACAGGGAGAGCCCCTCGTGCCATTTGCAGCAGCTGGTGTTGGCCAGCAGTGGGCATCATCAGTGGCCGGTCGGCCAAAGGTGGGGGGAGGGGCTGACATCCTGAAAACCTTGATCTATTTTTGTACATTCTTTTTTCCAGAGCCTCTTTGGTTACAAAGCTAAGCGTGGAGTATTTCTTTCTACTGTAATAATATTTCTATTCCTACTGATACCTACTTCTGCTTGAGCCCCCTGGAGACGGGGCTCAGGCTGAACAGAGGCCCCAGCCAAGGTCTGGTTGGGTGACCATCCAGCTTAGGCCACCCCTTCCAGCCTTCTGCTCCGTGGTTCTCTGGAGTCGCTCCTTGATATGCCCCCAGGCCAGGCCCACTGCTGGCTTCTTAAATCTGACTTGTACCCTTGGGAGGGGCTAGATGTAGCTCTCCACGAGGAGGGGTCTTTGGGTTCATCCTGAGGGCAGCCATCCAGCAAACCAGGAACAGGGTGGTGAGGGGAAAAGGATCCTTTTCCTGGCTCTGTTAGCCATCCACCCGTGTCCAGGGACTTGAATGGCCACCAAATCCACTTGAAGCAATGAAACTCTGACCACCCCTCTTTGGGGGAGGGGAGAAGGTCCCTGGGCAGTGGCAGATGGAAGGAACCGCCTGGCCAGCAGATTCTACATGGGGGGGGGACCCCCGACAGGCTTCCTGCCGAAGATGAGACCTTTGTGGGAGCAGGTCAGCGAGGCTGCAGCTGCCAAAGGAATTTCTGCGCCACCGCCTGGGCTGTGGCTTTCCCCACCCAGACGTGTTCCGGCTGTGTTGCATTTCTCTGCCCATCTGGCCAACCACACACCAACCATCACCTTGCCTTCCTTCTGTGCCTGGCTACGCCTGGCCTTTAGGGAGGAGGCCGGGTTGCAGTGGCCGCCCTGACAAGCCAGGCCCGGCTGTTTCCCCCCTCCCCCTCTTCCTTCCTTGTGCCGCCAAACCCCACAGGGAGCTTCCTGTTAAAGGCTGAGGGCCTTGGAGAACGGCTGCCCCCTACAGCCCCTCCCTCCCTCCCTCCCTCTCCTGGGGGCTGCCAATCGATCTGCTGCGGTTGGTATTTGGCGCATTAGGGAGAGCAGCCTGGTTGAGGAAAAGCATTTTCTGTGCACTGAATCCGGCAGCTTGTCTGCTGATTGGGGAGGCTGGAAGAACTGATCCATGTAACACGCATAAACACGCAAATGGTCATCATTCACAGGCTGTCAATAAAAGTCATTTGTGCTGACGCTTTGTGTAAGCTACTTTGTCTTCTGCATGTCCTCGAGCTGGCTGTGTTTCCCAAAAGGAAGCTCCTTCTCCTCAGAAGATGAGCTGAGGACCAGTCCGGCCTTCCCTTTGGGGTCCTAGGAGGCCTTTTGAGCCAGCCTGGGCACGAAGGGGCTGGAGAGGACAGCTTAGGCCAGCCAGCTGAGGGGGCAGTCTGGCAGTCCTTCAGGGTCCACCTGGAGAGCTGGGGCAGGCCACTCCACTCGATCCCAGCCTCACTCGGGTCCCTTGCTTTCCTCAGCTGCCTAGGAAAGTCCAAAAGTGATGGGGAGTTGTGGCCCCATCAGTCCTGGCGGCCTTTTTCCAGACCCCCCCCCCGGGACAGGCAGGACCCCCACGTACAGCCAGCAAAAGCCGGTCGCGTCTGACAGCTCTTTTATAGCCGGCTGTCAGATGCGCCGGCCAATGGGAGTGCTCTAAACTCCCGCTCTCAGGCAGCTCGCGTCTTAGCCTATCAGAGCGGTTCCAAGGCAGACTTGCTCGTCCTGAGGGGACGTAGCAACCCCCACACACACATAGTTTAGGGGACTTGGGCATGGTCTCTGTACAACAGACCCTGTGAGGACGGCTGCTTTTTCTCCCTCCCACCAGGAACGGGCAGGCTCTGTGACTGCTGGCCAGATGTGCCAACCCAAGGCCTGGGGGCTCCCCCTCGCCTGCCCAGGAGCCAAGGGAGTTTCTCACTGCCTCTTAGTCTTGGGCAGCCAGCCTCAGTTTCCCATTTGGTGGTTGGAAGACTTGGGTGCTTTTAGCCTCTTGTGAGCTGCTGCTGTTGTTGAAGTGCACCAACTGCCAGCCGGGTGAGATTGCAACCTGCACTACCCAGGCCGTAAGTTCTCTTCCTTGGGTTTGATGAGGATACTTAGCTTAGTTACTGAATTCAATCCCATTCTGTAAAACTAAGCAAATGGCCTCGGCTCATACAGCAGGCCAAGCTGACCAGATGCACAAATGCAGCTCTTAAGGTTTTAACCAACTGGGAAAGAGGGTGGTACCCACGTGGCTCCCAGTTTGGATTCTGACATGGAGGTCACCAGTTTGGGCTCTAACGCTTGTTCTTGCTCTTTGATCACTCGGAAATAGCAAGATATTTTTGCAATTTGTACAGGACTGGAAGTATTCGATTCTTCTCTGGAAAGAAACTGGAGCCCTGGCTGATCATGGCCATGTCCCTGGAGGAAGGAGGGGAGGCAGCAGCTGAGGGCCCAGCTCCACACACACACACGCACACACGCACACGCGCTTCTGAGGGAGTGGAAAGAGGGCCGAGAAGGTCAACCAGGAGAGTTACAGGAAATCTCTTCAGCCTGAGGGGAGGCTGAGGGGAGACAGGAGAAGAGATGGTCAAGTGAGCATATAATGACAGACTCAGACACTATCTGAGAGGCACAGAAGAGGGAGATAAATTATCCTCTGTTGCTCTCTTATGTCCTTGTGGACATGAACCCACGAGGAAGCCGGTTCTTGCCATTTGTTCATTGTGTTGTTATGAGGTGGTATAAAATGAGACAATTTCCTATTGTGGAACAAGGCTCCGCTCTGAATCCGGCGTGTTCCTCCACTAAGAGATTTCTTTCCATTACTGCCTTTTTAGATCTCAGTGTGGCTTTTGATTCTATAAATAGAAACATTCCGTGGATGAAATTGGCCAAGTTAAATATGGGACCCGGACTCTTATTTTTGGTCAAGACCCTCTGCCCAAACACCCATTTGAAAGTCTGCCCAGGCGTAAATGGCTCTGTAAGGAAGAGTATACCCACTCATAACAGTGTCAGACAGGGTTGTAGTCTAGCCCCAATGCTTTCTATATCAATTATTTATCAGGATTCCTGTATGCTGTAGACACTCATATGCCAAAGATCCATGATAAATTTATTAATACCCTTTCATATGCCAGTGACATAGTTCTAATGGCCCATTTCCAAATAGGCTTGGGAAGACTGCTGCAGAAGCTAAATACCTACTTAATTCTTTAAACATCAACAAAAACAAATTTAAATTGATGCTATTTAGCAAAAAAAAAAAGTGAAATATAACTGGCGGATAAATGGGGTGCCTATTGAATAAATGCATTTTTTACCTAGTTAGGAGTGGTTTTACCAAAATTGGATTGCGGTTAAATCATTTAAAAAAAAGCTTGGCAAGGGCCGAGGTCAGTATTAAAAGATTGTACAACTACAATTACCCAGGTACCTCGATCCCTATATTGAAAGTATTCAGGGCAGAAATAGTCCCAATGCTGCCCTGTGGGCAAGAATTGTGGGGCTGAATAAAGCTGCTCCACTTGAACAAGTACAGGCCATTTTTAAGATGTATCCTGAGAATGGATTAAGAACACATCTGCCTTTGCGATCAGAGCAGAAAAAAGTATTAACTCCTTACATAGCAGTCTAATAACTAAAATTGTCACATAGTTGAGAGGCAGAGGATCCATTCAAGGAGCTCTGATAGTCTTCCCAAAATAGCCTAGCCGGACAGGTGAGTGTGGCCCAGTTTTCTACCCAGCATCCGCTCTCAATTGGCCACACAGGCAAGGGACATTTTTAAACCAAGAGTCTTCAATATCAAACTGAAAAGAGATCCCTAAATTGGTTGGTCAAGAATAAAAGTATTTTTATATTCAGAACCATACTTGCCATTGAATCTGACACAGTCTTTAAGAAGGGCCTATTCAAGAGCAAGATTTGAGTTATTGGACTTCATGCTTCCACCGTGTCACATTTTGAGAGAACCTGTATGTATATCCAGCCACTGAAAATATTTCTCATATTTCGTTTGACTGTCAAATGTATGCCCCCATAAGGCTTAAATACTTAGCATCCCTTTTGGAAAGAACAGCTCAGTGGAATTTGAACCACAGATTGTCATATTTCCTCCTGGGCTCAAATGTGTATATTGAACATAGAACTGCAAAGTTTATAACTAAGGCAGTCATCCTACACATTGAACAAATTGGGGTACCCTGCAAAGGGAGATTCATTTATCTGATTACTGTCTCTGTATTAACACACTTGTATTTTATCACTTTAATTCCTCCTTTCTTATTTCAAACTTAGACTATGCACTGTATTTTATCTTATCTTATTGATAAGGCCACAAGAGTCATCAATCAATAAACTACTATTCCTAGTATAGTACAAGGAAGCAGGTTCTGGCTAGGTGTGAGGAGGGATGGCTTGACTGTACAAGCTACTAGCCAGCAGAACCCGCTCGTCTCATGTCAAAAATGGAATTGTCCTTTGCAGGAGGCCTTCATACAGAAACTGGAGGGTCATCAGTGACACAAAAGGCTAAACTAGGTGACCTTTTTAGTCCCTTCCAACTCTATTGTCACCCCCCTTCCTAGAAGAATGAAATACTTTGAGGAATATTTTAAAAAGGCAGGATAAAATATTTCACCTAAAAGAAAAATAAAACATCTTACGAGAAACAGAAACTCAGAGCCCCAGCTCCCTGCCCCCAGCAGATATTTTGGTGCCCATTAAGAAAGACTGGGCCAGCCTATCTACAAAACAAAAGACCTTCAGCACCAGGGTGAAGGGATTAAGACACGACCCTTCAGGACATAATAGGATTAACCCACTAAAACACAGAGCTCACTACATTGCACAATCTCCTAAGGACATTGCATCACCCTCAGAAACTTCAACCAAACCTGGGAGCTCAGACAACCTACAGAGCCAGCTATGACCCCTACATAACCCCTACATGGCCCTATGGGAGTCTGAGAACAACCAATAGAATACATGTTCTTGCACAGGAACAGGAAGTTCAAGTGCATAACTCAAGAGAAGGTATAAAAACCATCCACTCTCAACTCCATGTGGTCAGCTGCACCAGAACCATGTGCTTGGTGGTTCTGCTTCATCATTAAACCATCTTTCCAATCAGCCTCCAGCCTCCATTTTGTCCAGTGCCTTTCTCCCGGCTTGGAACTGAACCAGATGGATATTTCTTCCAACACTATGATACTGTGGCTCCTCAAACATTTGTATTGTGAGAAGACAATTAGGCAAACACAACCTTCTACATCTGCCTAGAAATCCTGCACTTCAGGGCTCCAGTTGCAGATGCCCAAATGCCGTTGCCCACCCCCACCCCCCAAAGCAAAGGAAAGTCCTTGTGATGAGAAACTGTGGAGGAAGGAAGGAATTTTGCCCAGTCCTTGAATCTGAAGCTGGCCCACAAGCGTAAGACAAAGGCCAGCTTTCTTCCCCCCTGAAGGAGGGGACCAGGGCTGAAACAGGCCCAGGGCTCTGCTGAAGTCCACACTGAGCAGCTTCTGTCTCCGGCTTTGAGCTGACAGTTGGACATTCCAGCAATATATTTCGTACATCATCTGCATCCTGTTAGCGTCTTTCTTTAAGAGAAATCTGGATGGTACAAGAACAAATCCATCCAGCTGCTCATGTAATTAATAAAAAAAAGGCCACTCAGGCTGTTCCCATCTGCAAATAAACGGTAGGCTGTCCTTTCCGGCTGGCGGGCAGGATCAGTCCGTATGGAAGTGGAAATTTCCACAGCAAAGTTCCCAGCAGATTGAGTATGAACATTGTTATGCTGTTATAGATGCACTCAATATCTGGAAGGATGGAGGTGAAAAAGAGACCACGAGAAGGTGGAGAACGTATCCGAAGAGGCAAGAACTTCAACAAAAGTCCTTAGGATGACTGCTAAACACACAGCCACGAAAGGCAGCAAATGCTGAGCCCACCAGGAATCTGCAAAGCCTTTTTGCTCATTAAATCTGGGGCAAAAAGTTTACCCTTTACCTTTCCTGCTTTTGCACAACTCCAGCCAGAAGGCAGAATGGCCCAAGCTAGAATTTGGGAGGAGGATTTTCCTGAAGCCTGGCTCCACTGAAGACACACCATTACTGGTGCCCAGGAAATCAGTTCAGCCTCCCCCTGAGATGGGGCTGATCCCGTGTCAGTTCAGGTGGGAAAAAATAAAAGGGGCATTGGGTTTGGCCCTCGACTGACAACCATTTGTGTAGGGACCAAAGTTACAATGGCACTGAAAAAAGTGACATTCACACTAACAACCATGATTAAAATTTAGACGCTTGGCAACTGACTCGTATTTATGACGGTTGCAGTGTCCTGAGTCACATGATCCCCTTTTGTGACCTTCTGACAAGCAAAGTCAATGGGGAAGCCAGATTCACTTAACAACCGTGCTACTAACTTAACAACTGCAGGGATTCATTTGACAACTGTGACAGAAAAGGTTGAAAAATGGTGCAAAACTCACTTAACAACGGTCTTGCTTAGCAACAGAAACTTTGGGCAAGCTGGATTGATGCCCATCTTAGCAGTGAACATAGGCTGACAGTCAGGCAGGGACCCAAATCATGGTGCCGTGGTTGAAGGGCAGGAAATCAAGGAACGAGAAAACTGGTCGTTGTTGCCTTTATTAAGCTCTAATGGAGGGATCCCAAAGCAACGGATCCTTGGCAGATCCACTTCAGAAGCCAAAAAGATTCAGCCTGGATGACTAGCTGAAGTTCTTCTTCCAGGTTGTCCCAAAGGTGCTTTTTCCGGAGGCAACTGGACTTTCTTGTTTTTTCTTTGAAGACGTTTTGCTTCTCATCCAAGGAGCTTCTTCAGCTCTGGCAGGATAGTGGGGAATGGAAGGATTTATACTCCTTGCAGACAGCTGGTCATTTGCATCCTTTTAGAGAGTCATTGAGGCCGCTTGGAGGTTTGTCTGTGTCCTCAGGGTCACCTGAGTGGCGCTCCTGGTTCCTGTAGTCTGCAATTTTTTTCTCTGGAAATCCATTCCTACTCCCACACTATTCAAAGGGGTCAAAGAAAAAGAAACCAGAAAGTCCAGTTGCCTCCTGAAAAAGCACCTTTGGGACAACCATGACCTGGATGACTGAGAATGTCTACAGACTTCTTCTTCCAGGTTTAGTGCCAGGAGCTGGAAGGCGTGCCACGAGAAGCCGCTGCTCCAGTGGAGCAAGTCTGCAGGACAGAGTGAGAGATTCTGGAATTCAGCCAGCTCTCAGAACAACGGCCGCCTCCTGCAGCTGCCTCGGACCAGCCAGTGGGTGAATGGAAATGGAAGAAGAAGGAGCCAACAGGGTGTGTGTGTGTGTGTGTGTGTGTGTGTGTGTGTGTGTGTGTGTGTGTGTGTGTGTGTGTAGAAAACGACAGCACTACTTTTCTCTGCTGGAACAAGCTGAGAAGCCCCCGGGCCACATCCGGGTCACCCAGAAAAAGCCTTAGATGAAACTGTCCAGTTGAAAGAGGAAAACCAGGTTTTAGCTTATGGAACCAAAGTTATTTCCAGACTAAAGAAATTAATTCAGGGGTTATCTTTAAGGGCTGCTTAATCTAGTTAAAAATACTTGTGCTTGTGACAAAATGATTTCCAATTTGAAACAAAAACTAGAATTTTCATGTAGCCCAATTAGCTTAAGGCCAAAAGGATTCTGGGCCAACATGATGACACAGACATTTGGGGCTCTGACTGACACACCCCCCCACACACAGCTGTGCCAGGCAAAGAGGAAGGCAGTGACTTTACAATTAGGGGAAGCTAATTAGAGAAATGCCTCTCAAATATTTGGCCTGGATCCGCCACTTGCATTCCAACTTCTCTACACCCAGAAGGAGGTTGATGGTAGGATAACGTTGAGCGATGCTTTGACCGGAACATGCAGGACGTCCAGGTGATTCCGGACAAGGGCAGCTGCTGGAGGCTCTGGCATTCTGAGGAACAGCTGAAGACCAGGCCGCAAACCAGGGAAAGTCCTGCTGTGAAATGGAGTCCTGAGGGCTTCTACCGTGGATAATTGCAGGAACAGATAAACCCAGGAATTAATTATAGCTTTAAATCCGTGGCAAACCCCACAAACTGTTATGCGGAGGCTAATGCAGCCCCGGACTTTAAGGCCTCAGACAGGCCTGTTTGTGGCACCTGCCGAGATGCCCACTTGGCTGCCAGAGAACAGTTGCAAGCAGAAGTCCAAAGGGACCTTCGGCTAATGTCTCGAGACCCAAAGTTGATGCCAGCTCTGCCTGGGACCCGTCTTTCTGCACATTGGAGTGCCTACCTGCTACCGTGGTGCAGTTCTTTCTTGGATCTGGTCAATGGAATCAGCCCATTTTCAAGCACCATCTTTCTTCTGCCAGCCTTTTTCCTATTCTGTGCCCTATGGCACACCTCCTGTTTAGGTTTTGGAATATTTCCTGCTGATAGCAACAGACTGACAAATGGGGTCTCAAGTCTCTTTACATTATGTCTTTCCAACATTCCGTTGGGCTGGAAACTACAAAAAGGGTTAATCCGAGCAAGAATACGGTCAACCATGTTCAGATATATAATCTGCTCCAGTTTTTTGCAAGGACCTCATACATCCCCATGGTGGCGCAGTGGCTAAAGGGCAGTATTGCAGGCAAATGCTGCCCGCAGCTGATGGGGTTCAAGGTTGACTCAGCCTTCATCCTTCTGAGGTTGGTAAAATGAGGAGCCAGATTGTTGGGGGCAAGATGCTGACTTTGTAAACTGCCCAGAGAGTGCTGTAAAGCAGGGGTCTTCAAGCTTGGCAACTTTAAGCCTGGCAGACTTCAACTCCCAGAATTCCCCAGCCAGCTGCTGGGGAATTCTGGGAGTTGAAATCCGCCAGGCTTAAAGTTGCCAAGCTTGGAGACCCTTGCTGTAAAGCATTATGGAACAGTGTATAAGTCTATTGCTATCACGTCCTGCAGCAACCTCCGGAGAAAAACGTGTGCTCAAGAGCCTGGAGGCCGATGAGAAGCCGCTCTTCCTCTGTTCTGCTCGGACTCCTGAGGTCCCCGTTCTGCGGCTGACACTCGTTATGGAGATGCTTCTCCCAAAGTTAATTTTTTTTCAACATTTTCTACTCTATATTTGCTCATCTAACGCTGTCTACTCCAGTGCTGAAAGTTGGCACTTCAGAAACAGCTGGCAGAACTGGACGAAGGGAACCCCGGCAGCCACTCTGCTTGCTGACCAAGCGGGTCCCTGGCTCTCCAGCCCTGCCAGGATCATGGCTGGTAGGAGGGATCCTGAGAGCCCCCCAGGCATCTGCACCTCCCTCCCACGCCAGGGCTCTGTCCATTGGCAGAGGGTACCACTTCCAGGCCATGGGCCTGGAGCAGAGCTGCTCTGCCGGCCAGCAAAGGCCCATCAGGGCGCCCTTTCCTCCCTAATTTTACCAGAAAGGACAATCTCGGCCTCTTCCCTCCCGCTGCTCTGTCGGAAGCAGCAGAAAGGCTCTTTCTTTGATGGCCTTTGAAGAAGGGGCTTCTCTGAGAAAGGGAAGCAGGCCCGGAGGGAGGGGGAGAAAGAGGCGCCAGGAAGCGGGCAGAGGTCAGGAGGACTAGCACCAGATGCTGAGTGGGGGACAATGAGGGCCTTCTGCTGTCCAGCCCACCCCCTCACCCCCCCTGGTTCCAGCTGGCCATGCAACAGCTTCGGCAGAGGTTTTCCTGTTCCCATAGCAGCCCCGAGAAGTGTGCCCTGGGAGGAGCAGCTGAGCAGGTCTTGGTGGATCCCAAGGTGGCAAGGGGCTCCCCAGGGGTTCCCAAGGGAATCACTTGGGAGGGCAGATCCAGCCTGTGATTGGGGGAGGATGAGTGTTTTACCCAAGAAGAGGAACCAGTAGCCCACTTGGGAGCAAGGGAGGGCTCTGGCCAGGCTGGGGGGCTGGCAAGGTCTCTGCATCCAGGTTCAGCCTAGAAGGGCCAGAAATCCCTGGGAGCTGGCAAGTCAGCCTTGGCAGGAGAAAGGCCTGGAGCCCCACAGCCTCTGGGTGTTTTTCCAGTCTCCGTCCAAATGTGAGAACCGTTATCAGTGGAACAGCTTGCGTCCAGAAGTTGTGGTTGCTCCATCACTGGAGGTTTTCAAGAAGAGATCGAACAACATTTCTAGCTCCCATCATAGGACCAGAAACCTCCCCTTTACAAGTTATGGGTTGGCATTCTCTGCCAATAGGAGGCCATTTTTACTAATTTACATTACCTTATAATTAACATATATTTAACATTAACAAAAAAGTACATTCTGTGTTCACAAATTTGTTTTTAGTTTTTTACGCTCCAAAATTTATTTTACTCAATTTCTACAGCCACCCAACTCAGCCAAGTGACGCTGAATAGCAGAATAATAGAGTTGGAAGGGACCTTGGAGGGGTTCAACCCCCTGCTCAAGCAGGGAACACAGAGCGCCATTATGCCATTCCAGACAAGTGGCTGTCCAGTCCCTTCTTAGAAGCCTCCAGTGATGGAGCATGCTGCAACTCAGCATTGAAATCCTTGACTTCCACCCCACAAATCTGTTTGGTTTCATCCAACATCCCCTTCCAGTGGAGCTGACCGACAGAGCAGGCTGGCTTGACACAGACCCTGTCATGGCAGCCTCCATTGACTTCAGTGTGTACCAATGACTTAGGGCACATTGCGTGAAGACAGCCACAATGTTCTCCCTGTACAATGCTAATCTGAACTGTTTTCAGAAATCTGTTTGTAGCTCAGTAATCAAGAAGCCTTTTTCAGGGCCGCACTTGGGCTCCAGAGCAGCTTTCCACTGACCCACAGAGGCCTTGGCGAGAGGCTGCCTGCCGTTTCCATCTTGCACCTTGAACCATTCCCAAGCAAGCAGGGAAGCTGATGACCCAGCCCAGGAGTGGAGAATCACTGTCCCCCCCCTGAAGTTTCTCAGGCCTTTTCCTTGACCAGCCATCCGGACTGTTGCCGTTTTGAGTCTCGGAGTCCAATAAGAGATGCTGAAGCCTGCCCAGCACTCGGAAGGGGGGGAAGATGGCCCTGCTCCTGGCTTTGGAAGTGGCAGACTGGAGGAACTTCAGGAGTTAGCAACCTCCTTCCTTGGACAGTCTCAAGGGACACACCAGAAGAGTGCCACCTGGTGGCCACTTCAAAGACCAGAAAGGCGACTGTAAATCTGCCAAGTTCTCATGCCCCCTTCATGTTCACCTTCCTTTCCATTCATAGCAGAAAAAGTGTTGAGCAAGTGGGAGCAGAATTGCAGGCCTCCATCCGTCACGGGGCGGTGGGGGTTCTATTTTGGTGGCATTTAGACTGCAGCCCTTTCATCACTTTATATTTTTCCCTGCACTGGCACCAAACTTTGTCATGTTATTAATCGTCTCAGATGAATTGACAGAACTCCTGTGCTCGCACTTTAGCTCGGAGGGAGGGAGGGAGGTTAAAAACACACTAAGTCATCCCGGGATTCGATTTTGGCTTTTTGACTCCTGGATGAATCTCTGCAGTTTTCTTATCAAGCTTTTTGGGAAGTGGCTCGCCATGCCTCCTTTGCAGGACTGAGTGGGACTGGCCCAAGATCACTTGCTGCCTTTGTGCCCATGGCGAGACTAGAATTCATGCTCTGCCCGTTTCTAGCGTGGTGCCTTCACCACTACACCAAACTGGTTCTACCTAAGCTAGAAGAGTTATGGTGCAAATCCAGCCAGAAACCACGCTCCCTCATCACTGGAATGTTACATTTCATTTTGTTGGATAGGGCCCATTGTTCAAGTCTGTCAAGGTCTTTTTGGATCCTGAGCTTTTCTGGGGTGTTGGTGATTCCTGCCAGCTTAGTGTTACCTGCAAATTTGATGAGTTCCCCTTCTATTCCCTCATCTAAGTCATTTATGAAGATATTGAAGAGTCCTGGGCCTAAGACGGAACCTTGTGGTACTCCACTGCTTACTTCCCTCCATGTAGACGTAGACCCATTAAGGACTACTAGTTGAGTACGGTTTGTCAGCCAGTTACAAGTCCATTTGGTGGTGATGCTGTCTATCCCACTTTTTTCTAGCTTACCAAGAAATAGGTTGTGGTCTACTTTGTCAAATGCCTTACTGAAATCTAAGTATACTATGGCCACAGCATTTTGCTGGTCCACTAATTTAGTCACTTTGTCAAAGAATGAAATAAGAATGGTTTGGCAAGATCTGTTTTTAACAAACCAATGCTGGCTTCTGGTTATAACTTTATTTGTTATTGGCTGCAACAGATGAATCAACCAATCAAACTAAACCAAGGTAATCATGGTCAGTCAACATCGGATTTGGTCAAATTTTTATCAGAATGTGTGAAGTTCCTCCTCATCCAAGCCCTCATCTTGCTGCAAACCAAAAGCTAACCAGAACAAAAACTGACCAGCGCTGTCCCTTGTCAGATGTCTGTAGCAGAAGCCAAGCCAAGCTATCTGGGATGGTCCCTTGATTAATGAAAGAGCAAAGTTTAGAAAGCATCTCCAGTATCAGGGAGAACCAGCCTGCAAATGCCATTCCCTCCTGCTGGAAAAAACCAACTAGTCACCAGGAGACAGATGCTGACAGAATCTCTTCTAGACTAGCAAGGGCTCTTCCTACAGTGCCATCCTGCTGCTCATCCTTGGGAGCTCAGCAAACCTATGCAGTCTTGCCCAAACTTCTCGCAGCCTGGCTATCCTCTAGATGGACTGGCAGCAGCCTGCCCATTAAGTCTCCTTAAAGACAAAGGCTGCCTTTGCTTTTCCAATCAATAAAATGTCCGTTTCTGTTGCTCAGGAGGGACACATAGCAAGAAGCAAAAATGTATTGTGGCTTAGCATGATTTATGGACCATTATGGTTCAGTTCAATTTGTGGACTCTGCACCTATCCTTGGTGTACAGAGAAGCTGTCAACCTGTGCTTTTACACTGCACTGGCAGGGAGGAACCTTTGGCTCCAAATGGCCAAGAGAGATCAAGCACAGCCTTACAAAGAAAATCAAATATTTAATAGCAGCTTCCAGGACAAGAGTAGCTCACACGCACTTGGGGCAAACACAGAGACAGAGCAAAGAAGGAAACCACTGGCATCTGTGAGGGCACCAGGGTTTCAGAACTGCTTCAAAAAAAGCCTCCACTTGCTAGGCAAATCAGTTCCACGATTCATGGTCTCCCTAGGAGTGATCCACAACTTCAAAGTGGAGCCCGATCCATCTCTCACACGGAACAATGATATATTTTGTTTTGTTTGGTCCCAGCATCACAGATACCAACTGTTATTAAATATAGTTACTCAAGGAAATCCACACCTACATTTTGTTTCTAATTAAAAAAAAATACTCTTCCATCAGCATCTTCACATTGTTTCTGCCGGAGGCTTCCCATCACGCCATCATTGCTGCATTGGGCAACATGTGCAAAGAGACAATGTTATTCAATATACACGTAGCAAACTTTTACTTGGACAGAAAAAGTCAACTCTTTGGGCAGCATACATTTCTAGAAACACAAGACAGGATTTGTTGGGAACATGGCACTCAACCACAATGAAACTGGGGTTTGAAATGTGGCCTGCTGAGGGGGAACTTGCTGGGCTCCCTAAACCTCTCAGGGCCCCTGCGCTGTGCATTCTCACAACAGCAGCAATGTCCACAGACTGTGAGAGACCAACTCCTTTACTAAAATGCCTCCTTCAAACGCTGAATGCTAGAAACACATTCTAACAGGAAGAGCAGCTCTTTTTCAGTTGATGTGTTCAAGCAGGGACTAGACAGCCATTTCTCTGGGGAGATGTTTCCGAGTGAATTCCTGCACTGAGCAGTGCTTGAACATTGGCAGAGGGAGCCCTTCCAGAATTTATTTTGGGAACACAAGCAAGACACCAACCTCCATAGAGAGCAAGCGATTTCTTGGCCTCAGACATTTTTGCTAAGAGCAGCAAATGCAAATATAGGTCTCTCACCCACAACTGCCCTAATGAGACTTGTAGTTGTAGGCCTCTTCATGGAACAGAACATCCCATCCATCCCCCACCTGCTCACCTTTGCCTTGTTCTGGACAGGAATGTAAAGTTTGAACTCAGCAGGAAGCTCGTCCTCAGAGTAAAGTCTGTCAGAGAAGTAAATTCTGCGGATGCGACAGTTTGCATGGATCTGAAAAGGAAATCATATCTGAAGATGCAGCAAGAACTACTTCAAATCCTACCCCCATCTAAAAATGGCCTGGCATTTCAGGCAAAGGGCTATTTACTTATTGGATGGCATCTCCAATCTGGACCTTTACTTCTGGATAGTTAAATAGAGGGCTTATGCAAACGATAGATTCAAAACAATCATGGCCAAAGCCTTTTGGACTTTCCTACAAGGCTGATCTGCCTAGTGAGCTCCTAGTGGCAGCCCTGCAGACCCACTGCCCAAGAGCTCCCTTTCAGACGGACCCAGAGCTCCTGAGCACAGAGAACCTCTTTTCCACTCTAGGGTTTCTTCTACCCATATCCATGCTGAGAAGTTGCACAAAACTCACTGGAAATGTCCTTTGATGAAAAGCCTCTAGATCCTTCAGTGTTGACAAGTTCTGAAGTTGTTGACTCATCACTATCAAAAGATGCTACAATTGCCTCTCTGATTTTTTTACAGAAAGAAAGGAGCGCTCTGTGTTCCCTGACAAATTACAGATCCTCCAATAACAAACATTTACTGCCTAATCCTATCAAGTGAGCTATTCACTCTCAACTCATTTGTACTGCATGGGCTGCTATTCCAAATTTGGATCCGCTCCCCTATTTTAATTCAGCCCAAAGGTCAAACTGGGGTTGATGTGCAACTGTACTCCAGTATGCCCAAAGACAAATTAAACCACAAAGAAAATAGAGGATCATCTTGTGGTACATTTCTTTGCAAAAAGAAAAACAGGAGCTATCAGCCCATTCTCACTTTTGCTTTTGTAAAAAAATAATTATAAAGCCTTCCTTTTAAACATTCCTAAGGAAAAGAGTATCTTGAATTAAAATTAGGTATTACTATTTTTTAAGAAAATATCAAAGCCATTTGGAGCAATAAATGAAATTTTAGGTGGTCCATCTTACATTATTGGTAAATTTTGTAACTTGAAATAACAGATCCTCATCCCTCTGACTCTTAAAAACAAGTCCTGCTTCTTTCTTTATGCATTATTTTGTGTCAATTTGATATCTTGGGAATTCAAATAATTGTTGAAAATGCCATCCTCAAAACCCAACACTGGCTCATATGAAGAGGCTGTAGTTCCTTAAGACAAATGTTCTCTCCTATAGTTTTGCTCAGCAGATTCCTCGGCTTTAATAAAAGTACGCTTTCTTAGTTTGTGAATTAACAGGACAAAGGAAATAGCTACAGAATGTGTTTTATAACACAACTTGGTTGGAAGAATTATTCAACAATTGCTCAACAGTCAGGAGGACCAGCTCTCCAGAGAGACATGTTTTTCTTCTTTTCCTGGCCCCCTCCTCCCCCCTTTGGTATACCAAAGCTTTTTAAGGAGAAGTAACTTCATTGGCGTCACTAGGAATTAATCAGAGCCCGGGAAGCTTTCGGCCCTTGAACTCTCTACCTGGACTCTCAGGGTCTCAATGTAGTTGGTGCCATAGGCCCGGCGAGTGAAGTCCGACAGGTTGAACTGGATCTGGTTCCAGCCATCATCCAGGCGCATGGGCATGGTGCAGATGAAAGGCTTGACCCGGGTGGTGCTTTGGTAGTTACTGGCACGGAACCGTCGGCGCACATTTTTATCATCCAGCACCTAAGAGAAGGAGGCCCTTCCGCTAGTATGGAGATGCCGTTGAGGAGTAAGATGATGAAGGGCAGCCGGACCCTCCCCAGCCCCCCCGGGGGGGGGGTTTTAAGCCACTAAGATCCCCAGGGGGGAGCCAGGATTCTGCTGCTTCTGGCTGTCACACCAACCTGCACTTCAAAAGTAAAGTACTTCTTCAGGTTTTTGATGATCATCACCAAAAACGGCAACTTGATCCCCAGCGTCTTCTTTGGGTCAGCAGGACACGTGATATACGTGGTGCTGGGGAGGGAAAACAGCGGCCTTCACCCGGCCTTTGGGCGGCAGAGGCGACACCCCCCCCGCCTCCCCCCCCAGCTGCGAAATCCAGGCCTGCCGGTCGGAGCAGAGCCGGGGCAGCGAGCAGCAAAGTCCAGGCGAAAGTCCCGAGGCAGCGCCTCCCGGAAAGGCCTTCGGGGCCGGAGCAGGGCAGCCCCTCGCCCCCGTCCGCGCCGGTCAGGGATGCCCAGGGAGCCGCCTCCTACCTGACGTTGGTGCCCTCGATCTCCAGCACCAGCGACTGGATGTCATTGTCGGTGATCCGCTTGATGTGGCCGTTCCGCACCTGCGAGGGAAGCGAGAGGAGCAACCGTCGCCCGCCTGGCCGGACCCACGCGCGGCCTGCCCAGCCCTCCGCCCAGCGCCTCCGGGCTCCCCGCCCCGCTCAAG
>QLTV01000331.1:934561-953724 GCA_003457575.1 Thermophis baileyi
AATGTAAAAGGAAAAATCTGAAACCTAAAAGCTTTCAGTTATGAGAACAGATATTCCAAAACCCAAATACATTTAAATAAACATAATCAAATCCAATCATTTAGCCCTCTTAGAACATCTTGTGTTTTCAAAGATTGGGACTGCATCCTAAACTCTAAAAAATGACTTCCAAATGTCTAAATGTACCCACATCCTTTGGACTATTATTTCTAAGACAGCAGCCCCATCTCTGCTGCAACAGCCTCTGGTGGCACTTGAGTAATCAATGACCAAGATAAAACGGTTTTTGCAAAATACAGTGTTTCCCCGAAAATAAGACCCTGTCTTATATTTTTTTGAACCCTGAAATAAGCGCTTGGCCTTATTGCTCTGCACCCAAAAGCCCGATTGGGCTTATTATCAGGGGATGTCTTATTTTGGGGGAAACAGGGTATGAATGTGGAAGATTTTCTGAAAATATTCCCACATAGCAAAGCAACTGGAGTTTCCAAAGAAAAGCAGTTGGTAGCCAGCATTTCTGATAAAGGAATGCTGAACAGGCACCTGCATTTCCATACCTCCCCCCAAAACTTACAGAAATAGGGGTGTTCCATGGCTTCTTTGGCCGTCAATCTCTGCTGATGGTCATATCGCAGGAGTTTGTCCAGAAGGTCCAAGACTTCTGGGCTGACCAGGTGTCTGTTTTCACTATGGATGAAATTCTCCCAGCGCTTCCGTGAGTGCCTGAAAGCAGAGGGGAGAAGCCGGGGCTGAGGAGGAGGAGAAGGAGGCAGGTGCGGGAACGCAGATGCTCAGCAATGCAGTTGGCAAGTTGGGTTCTTTTGCAAAGCCATCTTTTCCTTTTTACATTGCCGCAATATCAAATTTCCTTGGCAGTTAGTTTTTACCAACAGAATCACAGAAATAATTTCGCTGTTTCTTGCAATATTTTTGTGGTATTCATTTAAACCTACATTTTAACTAGCCAACAAACCTAATATGTATTCTGGAAGGTACATTAAGCCCAATTCTCAAACACGAAATATCTGTTAAATATGAACTATCTTCCACAATATACAATATAAATTTCTTTATATTGTATACTGTGAAAATCAAACATGGTATTCCTAAGGGGGAAAACCACAATACAAATTTTAAAAAAAGGTAAAACTAACCACATAATATCCTAACGTGTCTGATGAAAGCTAAAAGGCCTTCTAATAACTTTGTTAGTAGAAGTCCAAAAACGATCTACATCAAAGGAATATGACAACAAAACTCTGAATTTCTGGGCTACTGTTGAACCTTTCAATACTACCTTGGAAAGCTAGAGTAAACGTGGCTTACCAGATAGACTCTGGGTCTCCCTTCAAATTCCAATTCAAAAAATGAACTGAAACCTGAACTGCAATTGCAATATCTGAGGTAAGAGGTTTCCGTGAGAATTTGAAATACTGAATGTAATGCTTGTGGAAATGATCCAGTGGCTCACTGGGTCTCTCTGACCCCATAAGAAACATTCTGGTTCCTGCTCTCAGTGATGCCTGCCTTCTACAGGTAAAGGGTGCTAAGAACCCTGGAGAGGCAAAGCCACACACATTCACTCAATCTGGTTGCTCTGTCTGTGATTTGGGTAGTGTAACAATGATTTACACCATGATTCTAACAGGCAGATCAGAGTTCCTGTTTTACACGTAACCCAAAATTAACTATGGACATCACAGCTAAAAAAAAAGCCAAGGGGAAACAATTCAGCATGGTGCATAATCAGAGTTGAAGAGGGGTCATTAGGGACAGTGCAGATTTCTGATCGTCTATGGAGATTCTCAGGGTGTTCTCCGAGTGACCCCTGAGGACACACATCTCCAAATGGCCTCAATGACTCTCTAATAGAATGCAAATGACCAGCTGTCTGCAAGGAATATAAATCCTTCCATTCCCCACCATCCAGTCAGAGCTGAAGAAGCTTCTTGGATGAGAAGCGAAATGTCTTCAAAGAAAAAACAAGAAAGTCCAGTTGACTCTTGAAAAAGCACCTTTGGGACAACTCTATTTCTGATTTCATCCAAGAAATTAAAACTTTTTTATCAGCATCACGAGAGCCAGTTTGGTATAGTAGTTAAGTAATCAGGCTAGGAACCAGGAGAGCATGAGTTCTAGTCCTGCCTTGGGCACAAAGCCAGCTGGTGACTTTGGGCCAGTCCCTCTCTCTCAGCCCTAGGAAGGAGGCAATGACAAACCATTTCTGAAAACCTTGCTGAAAAAATTGCAGGGGTTTGTCCAGGCAGTTTCTGAGAATTGGACACACATGAATAGAAAAGGGGAAAAAATAAGCACCATACACTCATATTAGTTTCATATTATCAATACATCCAGAAATGTTGAAATCTGGAACCCTAATTCCCATAAAAATTGCAGAGCCAAATTCTGAGGGATTCTATCAACGATCTATAGACCTTAACAAATACCTCGAGGCATTTACTGGCATCCCAAAGCAAGCAATGTAGTCAAGATAATCACAGGTTGCCACGAAATTGAAACCTCGTGAAACCGGAAGAGGAAAAAGAACTTGTATAGTCTGTGGAATTCCAGTGCTCAGAGTCTTTACAAGTTCTTTTTCCTCTTCTGTATGATGGCCCTACGGTATTTGGAAGCCCTCCCATAAGAAGGAAAGGCCACACCTACTCAGAGAGAGGCCCAAAGGTCCGCCTGCCAGGAAAATCCACCTCACTTGGTGTCATCCTTCATACTAAGGGTCCCAGTCTGGGTAACGCAAGAGAAAAATATGCCACAGTAAACTTACTGTCCCAAGATATCATTGAAGTGGGGGTCCAGTTCTATATGGTACTTCTTCAGATAACCATATAATTCGTCTGTACCCAGAACTTTTGCGATGCGAACCAACTGCAACAGAGAATAGGTGTGTAGCACCAGAAAAAACAAATAACAGACCCCGCTCGGCTCTTCTGCGGGGAGAATCCAGAAGGGTTAATGACCTGTTTTCCTGAGCCAACATTGGCAGTACAACTTGAAACGACACAACTTTTGCCTGCAGGGTTTTCCCTCTTTGTCCAGTAAGCTTGGTAGTTCTGGAAGTTATTCTCACCCATAGAGAAGGGCTATGGAAGGACTTCGGCCAGAGTATGGTCTACGGAGAAATATGCTCCCAGGTTCAAGTCTCACCACCTCCATTAGCAAGAAGCTACTCCAAAGTGGTTCTTGATAGACCAAGAGTGTCCTCCGATATGTCATCCCTTCTAAGAGTCACCTGTCAAAATCTGTGAGCAGAAGCCTGGCTCCTGCAGCCCAAGGAACGGCCCAGCCTGAGTCTTCTTCACTGCTGCTTTGTCCGGAGCAGAACAATGGCAGTTAAGACATTCGTATCACCAACTTAACACTGGATTTTTTTTTTTAATCTTGCAGGCACAGAATATCTGAATGCAGCCACAAGAGAATTCCAAAATGAATTCCAGCATGGAATTGTGGTTTAAAATACAATAAGCTAAATTTGTGGACTTCGTCTTTAAAAGGAACCAAAACAAGTATCAAACTCAACTACCCACCTTAAAATACTTTGTAGCAGATCAGTGATCTTTGTTTTGGAAAGATAATGTTCTTTATAACATACAAAGTATTTAGAAATGAACATGGATTCTGTCTAATTATAAGTGGTTGTGTGTTGTTATTAATTTGATATCACTTTGAAAGTCTTATTACATAATGAATGTTGGTTGGTTTCTTATTTCTGGTTGGCCTCAGTTACAGCTTCTGGGCGCCATTTGCAGCACCCCCAAGAGAGACGCCACTGGTTCTGCCAAAGGCTGGCGGTCACTCTGCGTCCCAAGAGCCTCGCTTGACTCGGAGATTCTCCGGTTTTGATCTCCACTAAAAAGCGCAGCAAACCTTGGAGGCTTCCTTTGGGCAGCAAAAGGCAGACCCTGGAGACCCCAGCTACCCTTCCCCCACTGTTTCTCACCTGGTCATAGTTGTCCTGACCGTGAAAAAAGGGCTCTTTCCGGAAGATCATGCTGGCCAGCATACAGCCTAAGCTCCACATGTCTAAACTATAGTCATACATCTGGGGAGGAGAGGAAACAGCAGAAACAAAACTATGAAAATGCACGCTAATGTCCACTCCGCCTTCTTCACTTTCCGCTAAATTTTAAAACACGCTATTGTCACCTTTTATATAAGAGTTCTGTCCAGCACCAGGGAAGGCAGTGGTTTCAAAAATGAATTCCAGCCTTGGCTCTCCACTAACAGGCTGTGTGTGTTCTGAATGGATGGCCACCACCGGTTTCCAAGAGGTGCTCAACGCAGATCAGGAACACACGACACATACTCCGGTTTGGCCCCAGGCAGTCGGGGCCAGTTGCCTCTTCTGTGCCAATATTACCTCCCGATTCCCTTTTCCTTTGTCTGTGCTTCTACCCAAATCTACCCAAGGTTCAGGGATGATGCTCCCTCTGCAAAGCTCCTGAACTTCAGGAAGCGCATTCAGAATGACCACCTAACGGGGCAAAGAGGAGCGGGCACTCCAGTGACCAGGAACACTCGGCCAAAGGGAACCCATTCTGGTGGGTTCTTTAAGGCCCTTGTTTTGCTTTCCTCCCACCCAGTGTCGTCAAGACCCCCTTTGGCAACCAGCCATTTCCTGCACACCTAGGAAGAGTCTGGGGCCAGGTGGCTTTCAATGGTTCCAATGTGTTACCAAAAGCATCCCTCTATCTTGACGATACCAGTAACTGGTTTGGTCTTTCTGTTTCTGGCCGGCTGGAAAAGATCCAACGTTCCAGCCTAAGGGACACGGCAAGGCAGTTTGGGCTGGGGCTATCACATCTATAGCACAACTAAATGATATTCCAGAGGTCTTCAAACTTGGCAACTTTAAGACTTGTGGACTTCAACTCCCAGAATTCTCCAGCACAGGGAGCCCTGTGATACTCAATGGTTTCCCAAATATTCCTAAAAAATATTTTGCCAGCACACAACTTAAGCTCCTGGTATCTAAGCTACACTAGTTGGGGGAGGAGGGGAAAACGGCAGCTACAAAATGCACACTAACCTGCACTGTGTCTTCTGCCAAATCTCATGAGTTTTTGTCCCATATTTTTAATCTGTTTTAAAATTTAATTTCTTTATATATTTGTGGCAAACCCGCTAACCCTTTTTTCTGTGGGGAGGAGTGGAAAGTAGCACTGGCACACATCAGTTTCTCAGAGCGAGACCCACCATGGAGGGCGAATCTTACTTGGTAGTCCACAAGAAGCTCTGGCCCTTTGAAGTACCTCGAAGCTACCCGGACGTTGTATTCCTGAGCTGGATGGTAGAATTCTGCCAAGCCCCAGTCTATCAGCCGCAACTGCGAACAGACAAAACGGTCAGCCGCTGAATACGCTCTGGCAAATGAAGACTGCCCAACAGCTCCATTCTGCCCTTCCGCTCGGCCTGATAAATGTAGTCCTGTACTACCAGTCTGATTGAGAATTGCTGGATGACTCACCTAACTCACCAGACTCACCTAAAGAAAGTTCATTGTTAGAAAACAGGGACCAGATGCCTGTTGGGGACATCTAAGCCAGAAGGCTCCCACCAGCTTCTATCCACAAAGTCAACTGCAAGGGGGAAGCCTCTGCAACAGGCACCAGGTCTGCCTCCAAGCACAAGCTGGGTTTCCCACCTTATTCTCAAGGATCTCTTCCTAAGGACGGAAAACCAGCTGCATCCAACATTCACATGGCAGGAAGGGTGAGGAAGCCCATTCTCCTGGCCCAATTCAGCTTTAGACTAGACTAGAGGATGTCAAAAGGAATGGAGAGGAAGACCCGGAAAGGAAATGGAAGGTGCCAAGTAGGGCCAGGAGACCTGCTGGGGAAGCACAGGGATGGCTGGGTCCTAAGGAGAAAAGGAATCTACGGGCTGGTTAGCTCAGTGATGAAAATCTGGTCATCTGAGGGCCTTACAGACTTGTAGAACCATGGGGCTAGTAGCCACCTTGGAAGTCTTCTAAGCCAAGCCCCTGCTCAAGGCAGGAGTCCTCAGACCACCTTGGACAAATGGCTGTCCAATCTTTTCTTTAAAACCTGCAACAATAGAGCTCCCACAACTCTGGGAGGCAAGCTGTTTCACTGCTTCATAGTTCTCATGTCAAGAAATTCCTCCTTCCAACTTTTGCCAAGAGGAAGCACTAACAGCAAGCTGCGACTGGAGAATCCCCAATTGCTATTTCTGTCCCTTCCAGTTGGGTAGTTCAGTGGAGGCCCAAGTGGCTAGAAAACTCAGGACTGGTAACTTATCCAGCCCTGTTGTTGGGCTTCTTGCCCTTTCCTGGGTTCCACTGGCTTTCGGCAGATAATGAGATCCGAATCAGGAGGAGAGGAGGAGGAGGAGGAGGAGGAGGAGGAGGAGGAGGAGGAGGAGGAGGAGGAGGAGGAGGAAGATATGATTGTCTTATGAAATATTCTCCCAGAGGTCTGGGGGCAACCAGCTACCCATTGCAGGTAGTGGTGAAAATACTTTCATGTTCATAACTGGTTTATTCTTTTTATGAATTTATTTTAGTTGATTGTTCTTATCTGTTTGGCTTTGCATTTTTTGTTAATTTTATAAGTTCATCTTTCCCTTCTCTTGCAAATTATATTTTTTTAAGTCCGTGGTTTGATTTATTTTGTTCCACAAATGGTTTTTCTTTTCTTTTTTTCAGGTTTTTCTGAAGAATAAAGCAGAGAGCTGACATACTGCAGTCTTCTAATACGCTAAGCAGCTACTCTGCCATCCACCTTTTCACATGAAACAGAGGGGAAAAAACGGGCAGATGAGTATGGAATTTGTGCTATTTGTTGTGTAGCTCAGGACTCCCAGGCACGAACCTGCTCTGGAAGACGTGCAACAGGCAACCCAACTGTCAAACCTCATCCCTGGGATTCTCGCTCCAACTCCCAGCCCACTCAGATCTAAAGGGGCCGCCCAGGATGACACTGCAGCACTTAAACATGGGGAGTCTTTGAGGCGGTTGGCTCAACGCAAATCAGATTCCTAATCAGAAAAATATTTAACAACTTACCGTATTTTTCGGACTATAAGACGCACCGGTGTATAAGACGCACCAAGATTTCGAAGAGGTAAGTAAGAAAAAAAGTTTTTGCCCTCCCCCAGCAGCACTCTGCAGACCTCCCAAACCCTCTGCTCACCCGTTTTCGTGTGGGGTGGGGCTTCTGGAGGCCAAAAATGGCTGTATTCGGTGTGTAAGACGCACCAACATTTCCACCCTCTTTTAGGGGGGGGAAAAGTGCATCTTATACTCCGAAAAATATGGTACATGCCTCAAAATCTCAGAAGAGCTTTATCTAGAGCTCATTCTGAATAAATGGACTCCATGTAAGATATAGGAGGTTTCATGGAGTTCCAATTTAGGAAAGGCTGGGCGCTTGTGGAGCACCAACACATTCTTCTGGACTGCAAACTCTACTCTGCAGGAAAGGCTGCTTGCTTAGATTCTTATTTAGACTCTTACTTAGGCTGCTTACTTAGAGTCTTATAAAAGAAGGACTGGGGGGACATGATAGCAATATTCCAATATTAGAGGGACAACCTATTCTCCAAAGCACCAGAGGGCAGGACAAGAAACAATGAATGGAAACTAATCAAGGAGAGAAACAACCTGGAATTGAGGAGAAACTTCCTAACAGGGAGGACAATTAACCAGGGGAACCGTTTAACTTCAGACGTTGTGGGCGCTTCATCACTGGAGGTTTTTAAGAAGACCCTGGACAGTCACTTGTCTGGAATGGTATAGGCTCTCCTGCTTGAGAAGGGGGCTGGACTAGAAACCTCCAAGGTCCCTTCCAGCTCTATTCTGATTCTGATTCTTATTTAAAAACTCAAAAATATTGGAGCATTCAAGAGAAACTGTTTTACTTTTTGCAGGGAAGGACATTTTGAAGAGGACAAAATATTTAGATCAGATTGAGGTTAACTGTAGGGGTGATGACTTACTCTGAACATATCCTACTGTTTTCTATCTTATTGATATACTTTTATTAGTTTTATATAATTGACATGGTTAAATAACTTAATCAATAAAGATTCTATTCCTTAAGATATTTGTACCACCCATCTCTGATGCATGGGGATGGGAGGGGGATGGGAGGGGGATGGGGGCCCTCCGATGCCTTTCAGAATCGTTACCTTTTTTTGTTGATGGTCTATCATGACATTATGGGGCTTGACATCTCTATGCATGATCCCCATGCTGTGACAGTAATCCAAGGCCTGCAAAAAACATTTGCTTAGAAATTATGCTTATAATGCTGCCCAACTCCAAATGGCTTTGGGCCATGAACAACAACACTAAAACAAAATATTACAAAAACCAAATACAAAAAAAAGTCAAAAAAAATTTTTTTAAAAAAAAACTTGAAAGCACAATGGTTAACCTGGAAGGCACAGCCAAGCACCAGCTCACCCACTCACAGAGGAATCAGCAGCTGGTCCAAGACCAGTTCAAGACTGGGAAGCTCCCTCCCAAGGCCATTTGAGAAGGCTGCAGAAGCAAGGGGGGGGCGGGTGGGAGAGCCCTTTCACCCCTCACCAGGACCCCTGCAACTCCCCAGGCCAAGCCTGCCTTTCCCAGTTTGGATCAGCATCCAATGGCTTGATGCTGCTCTCTGCCAGATGGGATCATCTTCTCCCCTTCTTTTCCTATCCTTTTCTTTTGCATGATATCTGGTTAGACACCTAGTTCCAAGTATCAATGTTTTCAAGAAATAATCATCTTCTGGCTCCCGAAAGATTAACTGTGGGCCAATGTTGCCCAGATTCTAGCCTGAGCAAACCCAGCCTGGGCACAACAGACGCCCAGCATCTGAGCAGGGGAAGTTGCTCTCAGGATCTGTGCCCAGCCCTTACTCCGGGGAACCTCCTTAACAGGGCAGGAACAACCTGTTCTCAAAACAAACGCTTCAAGCAGAAATGCCATTGGGGTGCCTACAAGGGTCTTTGATTTGAAATTGGTGCCTTCTTCTATATTACTAACCCCACATTGTGCCCTCTAAACCCACACTTTCTTTAGAGTCTGCTCTACCTTCTAGAAACGTAAGTGGAAGCAAATAATGGGCAAGAGCAGGCAGAAGACAGACCCCCATTCCCCATCTCCTGCATGGCAGTTATTTGGGACGGAGTGGGACAGAGGAGAAAATCAAAATGTACGGGGGTGGGGGGCTGCACTGGCTGTGCCATGGTTCCATCCTATGCAAAATTGACTGACCTGGGAACAAAGCAATTGTCCAGAAGCATGAAGTCTAAAATATAGCAAACTACTGGGGATTCAAAGCATGGCCCTTCTGGAGATCTGTACCCAAGTCCGTTAATTTTGTGCATCCCTCCATAGACAGAACCTTATACCTTGGTTCCATAAATTGAATTGTGAATTATTCTTTAAAGCGTGGAGTAATTAATTGTGAATTATTCTTTAAAGATAACAGTTAATTGTGAAATTAAGTTAACTGTAAATTATTCTTTAAAGCTTGGAGTATTATGTAAACTAGGTCAGTTGGAGTTTACTCAATAGACTAAAAATAAATTAGAGTGATATATGAACCAACCAAAGGCTTTAGCCCCACATGTGTTCAATTCTGATTCTGCAATGTTTTGGATCTCAACCAACATTCACATGCCTTTAATGCTGAAGCAAAGACATCGGTGTCTTTCCAATTTCTTTTCTCCTTATTTTTTGGAGAAAATTTTAAAAAGTGATTTGTCATCATTACACAGCTCCCCATCTGAGAAAACTTAAATTTAGGTACCATGAACGTCTTTGTAAATGGCTGCTCCCTCATTTAAACCACTCAAAGAACTTCAGCTCCTAGGCAGTTTAAAATTTCTAATAATTAAAATCACGAACACTCACCTTGAGCAATTCATACATATAAAACCGAATATCAAAATCCGTTAGAATTTGGTACAGTTGCTGAAAGAAACACAAGAAAAGATAAGTCAGGTTTGTGGCTCCATGACCTTTTAGGTCTTAGGACAGAGGTCTTCAAACTTGGCAACTTTAAGACTTGTGGACTTCAACTCCCAGAATTCTCCAGCCAGCTATGCCTCCGACTGGGTGGCTGCAGATGTTCTTCTGCATTCAGCAAGAAGTCTATATGGACTGCAAGAGCCCTAAGAGGAGACCAACAAAGCCTCAAATGACCCTGGAAAGCCAAGGTACGGGGCAGGATCCTAACACTTGTTTTCTCTACCCACCATCTGCAATCCGATGCAGCTCCCATGGAGATAGGTGGGGTGTTTAAAATGAAGAACTCATGCTGGAAAGATTGCCAAGTGGTTAGGTAAAAACAAGCTGGCACTCTTAACATGGCATTGGGGTAGGGAATTCTCTGCATGCAAAGCTGACCATTGATGAACAGTAACATTAAAAGATTACAGCTAAAGTTGTATTAATACGAAGCAGTCAGAACCCTGCAATATACCTAGAACTCTGTTCTAAATTGCTACACAACCTGCTCACCAATGTTTATGGTGACCCTGTAAGGGAAATCCTTCTATCTGCAGGGGAGAATAGAAGTAACACCTTAATCTGATCTCCACTGTAGTGACAGCAATGTTGCCCCTGTCCTACCTCCAACCCTCACCTAAATTACTGACAAAGAAGTTAAATGGCACCACTTGCAGAAAGGATAACTAAGGGCCTTAATTTTCCCTTCATTCTTAAAATGATTTATCTATTCTCTACTTATGTAATTCATGTAGCAGCCCCCTCACAAATTAGTCAGGATAGTACACAATTAAAACTTACAACCCATAAAAGGCATTGCTCTCTCATCCAAATCCTGCCAGATTTATGAATACAGTATCTACCCTGATCACCTCCACCTTTACACTCATCCATAGAAAATCTAAAATCTGGAAATGCATGGCTTCTGTGGCTACATTCCAAACGCCAGCTCGGGAAGTGGCACAAATGCTAGCATTTTTATTACGTGGCTAAATGTGTCATACTTGAGCTCTGGGAGGAACCTGGCTATCATCCAAGTATTTAGAATTTCACTTCATTGCCTCTCTCGGATATGATTTCCCAGATCCTTCCTTGGGGAGAAAATGGGTTTAGGCATCAATCAGTATACTCAATTAGGTCAGACACAAAACACATCCTTCAGCAACTTCTTCATATATTTATTCTTCAACAGCTGACCTGACTGGCTGGCTTCCTTTATTTAAAACAAAATTGGGTTGTTTTAATGCATTGGACTTCTCGCTTTCTTACCAGTTCAAATTACTAACAACTTCAGCTTGTTCTGCCAGAATATATCATATTTATATATACCTGGATTGAATAACATTCATCAGAAATTAATTTCTTTTGCTAATTAATTAGCTACACTGGCAGGCAACTTCTTTTATATGACCAGGGCTACTGAACTGAACCTGATACCAAAGCAGGGTTCATTTCCCCAATACTTGCTACCCAGAACCTCAAGAAGCAGGCTGTGAATGTGGAGAAGCCCCTCTCCCCCTGAGATCTGGGCATTGGGTATTTGCCCAAATAGCATTAATGGCAGTAGAAGGAACCCATCATGACCACCAGGCCAGCCCATTTCTCTCACTAATACAAATGACCCCTGGAAACTCAAGGGAAGCGGAATATCCTTCGTACTACTCTGGCTTACTGGATTTTAATTTCAATAATCCTGTGGCGGTATCTGTTCTATTCCAGTTTTCTAATTTATTAGACTCCATGCCTTCTATCTGAAGGCACATTCACTGGTATTTCCATTAGATTTTATATCCACTGATTATTTTACTGATACTTGGGCTCCTTCTATAATATTCCTACAATGTATGTAGTTTCTAATGCAGGGGTGTGAAACTCAAGGCCCGGGGGCCGGATCTGGCCCGTGGGGTACTTAGATCTGGCCCGCAGGGCCGCCCTGGAAACAGCCAAGGACTGGCCCGCGGTGCTTCTGGCAGAGAAAATGGGCTCCCGAGCTCCATTTTCGGCTGCCACGGCCTCCTGCAACCCTCTGCCAGTGAAAACAGACCTCGGGAGGGCTACATGAGGGTTGCAGGAAGCCATGGTAGCCGAAAATGGAGCTCGGGAGCCCATTTTCTCTGCCAGAAGCACCGCGAGCCACCTCAGGCACCGACAGGAGTGACGTTGAGCTGGCCACGCCTACCCTGGCCACGCCCCCCAGGTCACATACAACCCTGATGCGGCCCTCAATGAAATCGAGTTTGACACCCCATGCAACCACAAAAATTATACAGTACAGTGTTTCCTAATTTTCTTCACTCCAGATCTGCTTCTCTTCTTCCAAATTTCCTTTAGGTGTGCAATTTTATTCTCTGTCCCTATTAAACAGCTGCTGATGTCTCTGTGAGCTCATTCCCAGCTTGAGGATTTATTACAGTGTCAGCCACGTAAACACGCAGCTAATTCTTTTTGGCTTTCTCTCTAAACAAAATTATTATAATTTTTTGCAATGTTATGTTCAACAAACGTGTCCCAGATTCTAACCATTCTACAGCCTGGTCTTAAATTTCCAAAAAAACTGAAATCCACCAGAACTCCTGTATATTTCAAAATTTAGCCCAGTTCCCAAATGAAGAGCGCAACTATAAATGAAGTATTCTTGCAGAGATGAGTGTGGAATGACCCCCTGCAGGGCCACTGTTGCTATCCTGAGACAGATTCTCCAAGCAAGGCAATAAACAGGCTCTGCATAGCTTTCTTTGAATTGTGCCACAACAGCCACCACCAGTTTCCTGTTGGCAGGTCAGCTTCTTGCAGATTGCCTTAAAAGCTCCACGGTTTGTTCTGCCAGAAGAGCAACTCCACATTCCATCTCCCAAGCATTTCTGACTCACCTTGAAGTCTGTATTATTGATGTATTCAAACACCAGAGCTGGAGTCTTTGACTGAAAGAGAGAACCGTTCAATTGAATTACACTCTGTTCTAGTCCATTTTCCTAATTATTTCAAGTTTTTTTTTCCCAATTGGCTCAAATTACGGTAAACAGCCGAATTGGTTTCTCTCATTAAAGATATAGCAAGCAGCATTGAATTATCTCACACTTGCTGGTTTCCTGACCTACCTCGAGGACTGAAGGGGAGTTTTGTCTGAAAGAATATTAAACCTTTCAGAAACCAATTAGAAATCCAAATCCAAATGTTCTCTATGAGGTGAGATGGAGGATGCACCATCAAGCCAGTGATGATTCTTAGCTGATCACAGTCAGACCTTCTCCAGGATAATCTGACCCCAGCCTGGCCATTCAGCTTTCCCAACGGATGTGTGTGTGTGTGTGTGTGTGTGAGAGAGAGAGTATGTGTGTGTACAGACACAAATAAAACATATACAAATCAGAATGTAAATTAAAAGCTTCTAATTCCATTCTGCAGGTGAAGCAAAGAATGCCAATATCTTTCGTTTATCCGGATACCTACCACTGGATCTTTGACTGTATCAATCAGTTTAATAATGTTGGTTCCACCACGCAGGTTCTCCAGAATCTTGACTTCACGTTTTATTTTCTTTTTCTTCACTGGCTTAAATACAAAAGTGATTAGACATGAGATTTATTTCAGCATTGCTTTGCAGCCAGTAATTCAGCTGGGCTGGTGCAACGTTGGCAACATCAGGAGGAAATTGTTACCACACATTAGTGGCAAATATGTTACTCTTGAACTGGGAAATGCAGGAGAATGAGAGCTGTGCATCATTCAGACCAGAAATTGCCAATGGTGCCTTGGATCCAGCACAGACTGCATGAAGCTCTCGGCTGTGCCTTAAAGGAGGCACATTTTTCCCTGGGCTCAAAGACATCTATGAAGACCAAGCCAAATGTGTATTTCATTTAAGGAGGTGTTATGGAGGTATTTGAATAGATATGGTTGTAGTTGCTGTTTTAATCTTTGTTTTGTCACCCACAGTCACCCTTGTGAAATGAGCAGCCATATAAGCCATAAAGATAAATAAAGTTAAACTGAGAAATCCGAACATGCAGACAAAGAGAATGGCAAATCAGTTTGATACAGGGGCAAAGAAAACTGCACACAGGTAGAGTATGACCTATTATGACACAACTTACGATAGATTGCTTAGCAATTGTTCATAGCTACAATGGATCAGCCACCAGCCACTCGCTGCCCGGTTCTGAAGTTATGATGCTTCCCCCCCCCCACGGTCATGTGACTGCATTTTGGGAGCTCAGCAACTGGCCTGCCTTTATGGCTGTTTGCAGTGTCCCATAGTCACGTGACAACAATTCATGTTTTTTGCCAAAACCGGCCCATAGCAAACAATGGGTTCGTTTACTGAGGTAAAAATGATATTAAAAACGGGTGCAGTTGTACTTTATGACCTTTATGACCTTTATGACCATCACGACTTATGCCCATAAATGGGCAGGCTCTAAGTAGAGGACTACCTGTAGTTCTGTCCACCTAAAGTTGAGCTTGACTTGAGTGCGTTTTTACCTGTCCAGGGATATCAGGAGAAGAGGGATGAAAGCTCTAACAAGGCAGGGGGAGATACCTCTTGCTTCCATCAGAAAACCCTGGTTGTCTTACAACTTGGAGATATGACCACATTTCAAGGATAAAGTTAACATGTGACAACAATAAATTGGCCCTTTCATGTTTACTTCAGAGTAATGTACAAACACCAGTTGTGGGAGCTTAGAATTGTGAAAAACGTTAGAATGTTATCTGTGAACAAGCCAGTTTAGGCCATTTAGCAAACCACTGTTAAAAATTATTTTTTAGCATCTCATGAGCTAACAATACAGCTTTCCCGTATTTGATAAGTTAGGGGTCCCTGAGTCAGGCTCCATTCGGACAACTGCTCCGACAAAGGTCCACCTCTGTGTCTTCCCAGGAGCATCCTGTAGCCTCTTGCATCCCACCCACTTTTCTCACTCTGCTCTCCTCCTATTTCCCTCAGCTCTGCCAAGAATAGTTTTACTCATTCATCATCCCTCAGAGCACTTGCCCCAAATATGCCGAGTTTTTGCTTCCTGGCCATCGCCTCAAAGGTAAGGCTTTCTTTAATGCAAAAAAACTTATGAATTCTTCTTGCACTTTGTAATCTACATAGTAACGCTCTCAAAAGCCATAATCAGCAAGCATTTCTCCTGCTCTTTCGGATTTTCTTTACAGCTGTCACTGTGAAAAATACTCCACTCACTATTCTGACCTTTGTTGTCATGGAAATTAGCAGCGCTGTGCAGGGCTTTAGATTCAAAGACCCAAAAAAGAGAAGACGACATTGGATTACGCAGTTCAAAGTCTGTTTGTTTACCCAGAACCTCTTTAGCTATTAATGGGACTCAGGCCACAGGAGGAGATAGTTAGAAGGGATTCCCAACCCTTCTCATATTCCACCATTTTCCCTTGCAGGTCTAATTTATGTTGCCTTAATCACCCCTGTTGCTCTTTCTCTGAAGTGCTTTCAGTTATCTGAATCCTTTTAAAAAATTTGATGCTGAGAATTAGGTTCAATACTTGATGCAAAATATTCCCTCTTTTGGAAATTACACATTTGTTGATGCAATCAATGTAAAACTGCATTTCTCCTTTTTGTGGCTTATACTCAGCTTGCAATTAACTTCTACTCCAAGATCTTTTTCAGAAATACTATTGCCAAATGAGGCACCTCTCATCCTGTATCTAAGGAAGAGGAGGAGTCACATTACAATCAGACTTGTGAGATTCTGTTATTATAGACATTCTTCATAAAAGCAGTTTTAACCTTCCTGTGGAGTTGATTACTAGTCTGGCCTACCTGGTGGGTTGACAAGTTCTGAATTTCATTTTGACGCTCTAAGATGGTAGGTATCCCAACCAAGATGGTGTCACCTACAGATCTGATAAATATTCTTTTCAATTTTCCAAGTCATTAATAAACATTGGAAGATCCCACCAAGTATCTCTCATTTGATGAAGAAACATATGATTTTCAAGTACCTTCTAAATTTTCACACCACTCAGCTTACCTTTAACTAGCTTCCTAATCAGAATGTTTGGGATACTTTGTCAAATGCCTCACTGAAATCACAAGATCAATTTACCAGATCAAAAGTGCAATTAAGCCAGCCTTGCAAGATTTGTTCTGGATATATCCATTACTACCTTGTTTGTAAGTTCCTTAAGACTAAATCTTCTAAATGGTCTGCTCTACACAAATAATGTTATCAGGATTACTTGTATGTAGTTCCCCTAGTTTTCCCCCTTTCTGGAGAAATGCTGCTGTTCCTTGGGATTTTTCAAAGAAAACACACAAATGTTCAGCCAGACTACCAGCTAGGTCTTTCAGTCATAGGATGTAATTTATCTACAGTAGCTGTGGAGATTTAAATTCTCTCAAAGCAGTGGTGAAATCCAATTTTTTTTTACTACCGGTTCTGTGGGCGTGGCTTGGTGGGCGTGGCAGGGGAAGGATATTGCAAAATCCCCATTCCCTCCCCACTCTGGGGCCAGCCAGAGGTGGTATTTGCCGGTTCTCCGAACTACTCAAAATTTCCGCTACCGGTTCTCCAGAACCTGTCGGAACCTGCTGGATTTCACCCCTGCCTCAAAGTAAATAGGTAGAGTTTGGCCAAATTATCAATGTTAAAGTTTAGTTCTACTAAAGAGAACATTGAACCAAAATAGGAGCAGGGAGTTCCCCTCTTTATCACTAATCAACATTTTGTGGCTTTTAAACAGCAGCCTGGATGCTGTTTGTTTAGGTCTCTTTATTCAGAAGGTAGCTGAAGCCCTTTTCATCCTTTCCAACCCAATGGAAGGCTGGAAAATTATACAGAAACACAGAGTTCTCTGTAGATCATCAGCTGGATTGCTCATAGAAAACAGAACATGATAACATTTGACATGGCACGGAAACTGGCAAAAGAAGTCTGCACTTGCAAATGGACCAAATCTGGCCAGGTGTTGTGAGGAAAAAATAATCCAGAAAAATTCCACCAGTGCATCCCAGCAGGAGGAGCAATAGTTTGGAATGCTGCTGACTGCTCCATTCTAAGATCCCTTTTCAGAAACGATGCTCTCTGTCATTGTTCCCAAGTCTATACGTGTCTTTGGTACCTCTTATGTACACCAATCAATCCCAAGCTCCTTTCCATTAGTTCCTCTAGCCATGGACTCCTAGTTTATAGCCACATTTATTAAAATCTGGTTTCTTACTCTGCAAGATACCACTCAACTATACTCAGTTTTTGATTCCCTTAAATCAAGAACTCCAGCACAACATTGTCATTCTCCCCCAGTGTCCCCAGATTAAATCTTCCCATAGCCAGACCAGACCAGTCCATACAATAAGAACGCCCAAGAGAGTAACGGCCATCCTCACAGGATCCTCCATCACACCTGCCTGACAAGTGTGTTGCTTATGGGATGTTTATGTCCTTTATCACTGATAAAGCAGTTTATTCATCTTCTTTAAGACTGGGTTAGTTTTCAGATTGTCCCAGGGGAAGGTATATAATTAACAATATGAACAGATAAGCTGAGAAATGGCAACCCTTTTCCTACAGTACCATAGACAATTGCAATGACCTCAGAGCCAGATTCAGGGCTGGTTTGGACATTTCTGTCTGTCTGGGATAAAATAAGCGACGTTGGTTCCCCATCTGGTTTCAGCCACTGTCTTTCCAACCTGAAATAAGAATTCCCTTGTTAATATACCACCTTAATACTACCTCTAAACCTGACAGAGCCCCATATGCAGATTATTCCCATGATTCCTGTAAAAGTGCAGGCATGGCCTCTTTATACATATATTTATATATATTTATCCTGCCTTTTATTATTTTTATAAACAACACAAGCATCAAACGAACCTAATACCCCTTCCTCCGTCTATTGTCCCCACAACAACAACCCTGTGAGAGGGATTGGGCTGAGTGACTGACTGACTGACCCAAAATCACCCAGCTGGTTTTCATGCCTAAAGTGGGACTAGAGCTCACTGTCTCCTGGTTTCTAGCCTGGTCCCACCCACCCCCCGCCACGACTAAATTGGCTCTTTTTCTAACTTTGCCCTTTTTCTTAAAAAAAAAAAAGGCAAAATGACAAGTTCTGAAAACTCAAAATTTATAGCACCTGATTGATCTAGTACTTTCCCAAAATGTTCAAAGCAGTGTGTCCAAACTCAACAATTTTTCTTAACAACAGAAAGTCCAATCTTCTTTCAGACTTAATGAAAGACGGTAGCATCTTTTATGACTGAAATATGGTTTCGGGAGGGTCCCTCCTTGCTCATAACCCGGCCATTCAACACACCTTCTTAACTAACAAGTTGCCTTGTTTTACACTCTTAGCAGCCAACAGATAACTTCAGCCAACTTATAGGAAAGGCTTGCTTTGGAGCGGGACAGCAAGAGAGGAGATGGAGAGAGGAAGCTAGACAGCAAGACCCAAAGAAATCAGGATCAGAAAGACGGCGTGGGCCTCCAACAGCTACTCACAGCAAGTGGGATTTGCACTTGGAGGGCACAGAGGCAAAGCTGACGGTTACTATAGTTACACAAACCAATCTTGTCAGCAAGATGATAGAATTGTTAGTTTACAGTAGTCTTTAAATAAAGGTAGAGGTAGATCATCTTTATTTCTTATATTTATATTCTGCTTTTACTTTATCCTTCCAACTGTCACCTTACGAGGGAGGCCCAAAGTGAACTCCAAGGTCAAGCAGCAATCAACCTACGCCTCCCTGGCTTAGACTAAAACATTAACCTGCTCTCCAGAGTTTACCTGTGCCATGTAAGGCAGGAACATGCTGGCCATAAGCCTCTGCCTACACAAACAGGTTGCTTCCTATCCAAGAGGAATCCACTATTAGTACTAATCCTAGCAGCATGGGAGTGAGCACCCAGAATTTCAAGAATTCATCTTGACAGAATTCTTGGCTGCATCTAGCAGCTCTCCAAGATATGAATTACCAGACTAATTTGAGCTAAATTTGATGTAGGAGAATCATTTCATGTAAGATTAGAACCGCCAGCCGTCAAGACAATGAGGTCCAGAGAAGGGAAACATAAGGCTGGAAGGGACCTTGGAAGTCTGCCTCTCCAGCCCCCTGCCCAAGGCAGGACTCCTTATTGCATCAGTTGTCCAATATTTTCTTCAAAATCTCCGCAGAGGATGGGTGATGCAACAGGACAATGACCCAAAGCAT
>QLTV01000331.1:963119-990227 GCA_003457575.1 Thermophis baileyi
CAGCGCCCTGGCGGACGAGGAGTCGGAGCGCGACAGCGTCCACACGGGCGAGTCGCACGAGGGGGCCGAGGAGCTGCACGTGGAGCTGGCCCAGCTCTCGACCGAGCAGCTGCTGGCCCTGGTGGAGGAGAACAGGTGCGGCCGCCGCTGGCAGGGAAGGAAGGGGCGGCTCGGTCGGCGCCCGGACGCCGCCGAGAAGGAGCGCGCGAGGCCGCCTTTGCAGCCCCCGAAGTGGAGCTCGTTGGAGCCGCTGCTGCGTTGGGCCACAGCCGCTCCCTGCCCGAGCCCTCAGGAGCCCCCGGGGGGGCTGTTCTTGGGGGGGGCGCTGAGAGACACACTCCCAGCAGGGCCCCCCCCAAAGTGTGAAGGCCACCCTCGCTGCCCTGCCACAGGCTCCTCTGTTGGGCAGCAGCCGTCTAAGGAGCGGGGGGGGGGGGGCGAGGGAAAAAGGAGCGTCAATCATAGTGCAGAAAGTGGGGAAGGAAAGAAATTACCTGAGGACTGGAAAAGAGCTGCTATGGTTCCCATCTTCAAAAAAAGGAGGGGAAACAAATACAGGAAACTACAAGACCTATCAGCCTGACATCAATACCTGGGAAGACCCTTGAAAACATAATCAAGAATCAAATCTGCAAATACCTAGAAAGAAGCAAGGTTATAACCGGTAGCCAATATGGGTTTGTCAAAAATAGATCATACCAAACAAATCTTATCACATTCTTTGATAAAATGACTAAATTAGTGGACCAGCGAAATGCTGTGGACATAGTATACTTAGATTTCAGTAAGGCATTCGACAAAGTAGACCACAACCTATTTCTTGGTAAGCTAGAAAAATGTGGGATAGACAGTACCACCACCAGATGGATTTGTAACTGGCTGATAAACCGTACTTAACAAGTAGCCCTTAATGGTACTACATCTACATGGAGGAAAGTAAGCAATAGGGTACCACAAGTTTCCATCTTAGGCCCAAGACTCTTCAATATCTTCATAAATGACTTAGATGAGGGAATAGAAGAGGAACGCATCAAATTTGCAGATGACACTAAGCTGGCAGGGATAGCCAACACCCCAGAAGATATATTCAAGATCCAGAAGGATCTCAACAGACTTGAACACTGGGCCCTATCTAGCAAAATGAAATTCAATGTAGAGAAAAGTAAGGTTTTACACATAGGCAAGAGAAAAAATTTACGGTTAAAGATTAGGTGAAACTTGGCTCAATAGTGGTAACTGAAAAGGATCTTGGAGTCCTTGTAGACAGTCACCTAAATATGAGCCAGCAGTGTGCTGCAGCCACCAAAAACAGCTAATGCAATCCTAGGTTGCATTAACAGAGATAGAATCAAAATCATGCACCAAAAGACAAAACAAGAAACAATGGATGAAAACTAATCAAGGAGAGAAGCAACCTAGAACTAAGGATAAATTTCCTAACAAAACAATTAACAAATGCCTTCAGAAGTTGTGGGTGCTCCATCACTGAAGGCTTTTAAGAAGAAACTGGACAGCCGCTTGACTGGAATGGTATAAGGTCTCCTGCTTGAGAAGGGGGTTGGACTAGAAGACTTCCAAGGTCCCTTCCAACTCTGTTATTCTGCTTCTGTTCTGTAAACCATCCCTGTGAAAAAACTACTTGGATAGAAAATATAGACGAGGTAATGCCGGATAATGCTTGCACTAATGTTTGTGATGTGGCTAGATTAAACTCTTCTGGGAAGCTAGTTGATGATGTTGCCATGGGGAAAAAGAAAATCTGAAGCTATGAGGAGAGAATTAGAGTGGAAACATGGAGTGTAAGAAGCATGAGCTTGGAAAAGCTCAACGCGGTGAAATATGGAGCAGCTGCCAATTAACATCTTAGGCATCAGCTGACATCGGCTGGGATTGAACACTTAGAAAATCAAACTTGGGTACATGAAAAATGTTGAAAGAATAGCATTGCTTTTATAGGTACCAAGGATACAGCAAGAACAGTTCTTGGATACAATGCTATCCGTGACTGAAGAATATAGGTTAGACTGGCGGACAACCCTTTAATGTAATGATTGTTCAGATTTATTCTCCAACCACCAATGCAGAAGAAAAGGAGGTTGACAGAACAGGAAAGAAGATGTGTCACTCGTGATTGAAGACTGAAATTCCAAAGTTGGAAACATGAAAGAGGACGATTTAGTTGCATTATATGATTTAGGATAACAACAAAATGAAGCAGGAAACCGACTTATCAATTTCTGCCACTCTAATGAATTCCTCATAGCTAATGCTGCCTTGAAACAACTAGACCTCTCTACACTCCTCGACAGGTGGAGCATATAGAAATGAAATAGACTATATTATTGGTAAAAGGGGATGTAAAGTTTAATTATTCTGATTAAGCTCAAAGACATAGCCAGGTTCTGTGGAACAGATAACAAAATTGTGTATGTGCAAACTCCCAAGTAACTAAGAGGAAGATGGCCCATTAGTTTCAATGATACGATCTTGAGTGCATACCCATCATTTTTAAAGAGAACATTATTGAAATAATGGTATAGGATCTCCTGCTTGAGCAGGGGGTTGGAATAGAAGACCTCCAAGGTCCTTCCAATTCTGTTATTCTGTTAAGTCCATTTCTTTATTTACATCCATTTCTTTATTTTTGGCAGTTTTTACAGCCATCCTTAGCAACCTCTTTAGGTTCATTATGAACCTAAAGAGGTTGCTAAGGATGGCTGTAAAAACTGCCAAAAATAAAGAAATGGATGTCAGACCATCATGAAAATTGCTGAGAAGAGAAGCCAAAGCAAGAAAGATTAGGTTAGAGAAGAACTTAACAAAGAGTTTCAGAGAACAGTTAGAAAAGCAAGAAGCAATATTGCAACAACATCTGTAAGAATAAAAGATGGAAGCAGATATGGAAAAATAAGGATAGTCCTCCAAAACATCTCTGAACTCAGAAGGCAGTTCTGACCTCAAATTGGTGTGCTAAAGGATGCTGATGGACAGATAGTAACCAACTCAAGGAGATCGAAAGAAGATGGAAGGAATATGTTGAAACACTACCTAGTAGACATGTCACCATCCATTACATACAAGAAGCTCTAGTACTAGAAAATGAAGTTAGTTCAACACTCTGGTCCCTTCCTGAAGGCTACAGGAACTGATGGATACCCACTGAAATATGGCAAGCAACAAGGAAAAATAGCCAACCTATGCCAGCAAATCTGAAGTGACCCAACAGATTGCCAAGAGTTGACACTAACCTGATGACATATAATCAGTCAACTTGGTATAGTTCAATAAGAAAGTCTCAGCAGAGATTTGTATAGTCTGCTTAGGATTTTATGGTGAGTAGCCTCCTTTGAGTGTTTCAAGTCCCATTTGGCCAGGAACAACAACAACAACAACAACAACAACAACAACAAAAAAGGGAGGGGGAGAATGAAAAAAAGTTATTTGAAATGTAACATCTTGCAGTGAAGATTAATCTATTTAAAGACATTCACAGTAAACATTAGGGAGATGCACGTAAAGATTATCAGTATTTCTACATGGAACATTGGGACAGCTTTGTATATTATAGTCTGCTACCTCCCATTGAAGCCAAGTTCTGTTCTGAAAACAATGCCCAACTTTCATCTTTTGCTCCCAGAATCAAGGAATGATTGTTGTTATGTATTCAAATTGTATGGCTACCCACCTCACCTAAGTGACCAATAATCCAATAAAAAGGTTAAAAACCAATATAAAAACACATAAGACAGTGTCCCTAACCATTTTAAAGATAGAAGATCTGATCAGCCACAGAATTCATTAGATCAAGAATTCAGCTCACCCAGACCATTTTCAAGGATCCTTATGAGTTGCAACTCAATAAAATGAGAGGGGGCTGGTTAGATATTCAAAGCTCTCATTCTATGGGTGAGAAATAATTGCTTGAAGTGGAGAAAACGGGTGTGGGTGTGGGTGTGGGTAAAATAGAATTCTCCAAGGGCTTTTTTCCTTTTCAGCTGAGTTGAGATAAATAGAAGGTAACTTGAATTGTTGTACTGCTTGGTTTTAATTATATTTATGGAATATAGTCCTTGATTTATGGACCATTCATTTAAGAACTGTTCAAAGTTACAATGCTGCTGAAAATAGTGGTGACTGGTCTTCGCACTTATGATGGTCGCAGCATCCCCACAGTCATGTGGTCAGAATTTAGGTGGTTGGCAACTACGGTAGCATATATTTAGAGAGGTTGCAGTGTCCCGGGGTCACGTAATCGCCAGTGGTGACCATTCCAGAATTTGCATTGCTGCTCCTAATCTGAAAGGTGCTATCTGTGGTCTACATGCCTAAAACCCTTAAAAGGGCTGAATTGAGGAAAGGAATTTGTCTTTCTCAGAATTTGTTCAAGTGCTACTGGCGTTTTTTCTCATTTGTGACATCTGGATGAGCCATGTGCCTATAAGATCACTCACTGAGTTTTTCTCTGTGTTCAGCCACACCAACTCCATGCTCAAAATTGAAACAGAAATGTTTGAGAAATTTTTCAGTAGATTGGAGCCAAAAGACTTGGGAGGAGAAAAACATGGTTCATCGCTGGACTTGGGACAAGCACCGTATGTAAGCTATGTAATAATTTACTGTGCTGCCATTTTAGTGATGAGATAGGTTTCTGAATGACTGAATTAAATGCTTACTGGTTACTGAATGTATCCATAGTCTTTGCCCAGCACAAAGGGCAGCATTCACACATGTCTTAGGGTTTAAAACACTGTCAAAGTGAAAGCTAAACTAAATACGTTGTGCAAATGCATCCATTAGGTTTTTACTAACCTGGTTTAGCAGCTGTTTGCTCATCTAATACTTGAGTACACTTACCTTCCTTTTTTTTTTACTCTTCCACACAGTTAAATCTGATTTGCCAATTCACCCTGAAACGCTATATTTTTATTGTTTTACTTGAGTTATTAAGATTTACCTTATCTTAAATCTTTCCTCCAAGACTTTCACTCAAATATAATTTCTCCATGGCAGTCAGAGTCTGCATTTCAGCAGTGCAATCCCAACCTGTTCATGGTAGCCTAAACTTAGGAGCACCGTCCGCCCTGCCCCTACAACAGTGCAACCCATGAAATCTGTCCGACTCAGGTGATCCTGAGAACAGGGCAGGCGGGGCGTGGGTCAGAAGTCAGGTTTGGCTGCCTGGCACAAGCCAAAAGCCCAGGGAGGAGCTCAGGAAAGGTCCCTCTGGCAATGCAGCAGAGACAGAGGGGGCCAGTTTCCCCTTAGCTCATTGCTTTGCTTTAAAGTGACTCTCGAGAGCTGCTGAAAACACTGTGCAACACGTTCCTCTCCTCTTAAGGATCCCCCACCCTTTGGAAAACACAATCTAGTGATAGCTTTCGGTGTTTGCTAGATTCAGGTTGCCATTCCTCCTCAGCCTCAGGGTGGCATGTAGGGTTTTGTTTTTTTTTGGTTGTTGTTTTTTTGCCACAACAGCCCAGTGAAGTCAGTTAGGCTGAGAAATTAGGACTGTCAACAGGCAGCTGAGAGTGGATTGAACGGAGGATTCCTCATCCCTTGTCCAACACTGTCAGGGTGGGAGCAGTTCCTGGTAAGGTTCGGATTGTTGCAGCATTTTTCCTCAGCAAGGATAGAGCCTGGATTAGATTGGTCCACGCATGGAGATTTATGAATTCTACTAAATTCCAAATGGGGTAATTTCTCAAACCTGGCCAGCTACCTATAAGTAACATGGGTGAGAAATAGAACATCATAGTCCCCTGAACATTTGATTAAATGGCCACTAAGCACCCAACCCATGTTGGAGCCTGTAGCAGTGGAGCAGAAGAACAGAAAGGATAAAATACAAGTGGGATTATGGCAACATCATAACAGAATAACAGAGTTGGAAGGGACCATGGAGGTCTTCTAGTCTAGCCCCCTGCTCAAACAGGAGACCCTATACCATTCCAGACAAGTGGCTGTCCAGTCTCTTCTTAAAAGCCTCCAGTGATGGAACATCCACAACTTCTGTTTGGAATAAGATAGCGCCAATGCATTGAAGCCAATTTGACCAATATTGTGCCATCAAGTGGTGATTATGTTCACATCAACCAGTAATGTTCACAATTAAGTACTTGAAGGAATGGATAAGAAGTTCACATTTATATTTTGGATCTCTCCCTGGCTTTGTTTATAAAAGAGCCTCCCTCCAAATACCTCATCTGACCAATGATTATTGTGTTTCTCCCAAAATGCTTCTTTTTTGGAGGTGGATTTTCATTATTTTTAAGGGATGCATCAGTGATATTGTTGCTTAGGAAATCATCCTTTAATCTTAAGTATCAGCTAATGTCCAGTATTCTATATTTTTTCCAGACTTAGGGAAATAAAGTACCGTATTTTTCGGAGTATAAGACGCACCTTTTCCCCCCCAAAAAGAGGGTGAAAAAAGCCTCTGAAAAAGAACTTCAGAAAAAAAGCCTCTGAAATGGAGCTTCAGAAAAAAAAGCCTCTCAAACGAAGGTTTCAGAGGCAGAAAAAAAAGCAAGGCGCAGAGCTCAGAACCAACGAACCTGTTGCTAAAATTCACCTCTGAGAACAGCTGATTGGGGGTATTCCGGGAGCACGATCCACCCGCCAATCAGCTTTTTTCTTATTTTCCTCCCCAAAAACTAAGGTGCGTCTTATACTCCGAAAAATACGGTAGATTATCACGATCCTTTTCATTCTGAGTTTAGACTGGGATTTGACATGGAGACAACATTGGTCACCCAGATCTTTACAGAGAGGAAAAAAATAGTGATCTTTTTTTGTTAATCTTGAACACTCTATGGTTTTTGGTGTTGTTGACTTTAAATTCTTGCTGGAGTGCTTGAGGGAGCTACCAGTTGAGGTTCCACTTTATGATGGTTCTGCTTCTACATTTCCAGAAAATAATACTGGAGAAATTCTGCTTAGTCATTTGGGAATTTTCCCCTGCTGTATTCAAGGTTATTTATTGTCTTACATCCTCTATAAATATAATATAATATAAATATAAATGTATATATAAATATAAATAATCTATATTAAGCTACTTGGAAGGCTCATTCACAACTCTGGAACTAATAGTAGACAGCCATATTTCTCTTTTCTGATGAACTCAAAGTTGGGCATCTCCATGGCTAATGAATGTCTCCTGAATGTAAGGAAGTGGATGTGATTGAAACTCAGTGGTCTCAAAATGGAGGCGGCTGCATTTCAGGATTTGGGGAAAATGCCAATTATGGAAGGAGTTGCTTTCTCCTTAAGGATCTGGAGGTTCTAGATCAGGGGTGTCAAACTCACATTGTCACGGCGGCATCATGTGACGTATTGGGATTTTCCCCCCTTCGCTAAACCGGGCGTGGGTGTGGCCAGCACGTGACGCATCCAGCCCGTGGGCCGGGAGTTTGACAGCCCTGCCCTAGATACATCTGTGGCAAGGGAGGCATTTTATTGGCTTCAGCTGAGAAAGCAATTGCGTCTCTATCAGGAGGAAAAAACCTGGCTGGTGACTCATGTGTTGAACTTGGAAGCGGCTTCATGAAACAGCTCGTGGAGACATTTTGGAAGTCACAGCGAATGCAGCACCTAGCACATGGGTTGAGATGCTCACAAGCACATACTGTACATAACAACATAGGGCTCAGCCCATTAACGGGATTATCCTGTTCCCTTCCATCATCAGCAAGACATATTTTAGGTATTCCTGTAGATAAATTAAACACCTGTGGTTAATTCTGATTCCTCCCTGTTGGGCCCAGTGTAGAATATGCTGCTGCCGGAGTTGTTGAATGAGTTATTTTAATTGTTTCCATGTTTACATTTGAAAATATGTTTGCTAAGTTGACATTTTATGGTGAGATGTTAAGTCCTATTTGCACCCAGGGTCTCTTAACAAATCTAAAAGTTAATACTGAATCAGAAAAAGGAAAGCTGAAAACTAGTTTGGCAAATTCTAAGATTAAAATGCCCCAAATTTGGCTTTTGCTGGAGGGTGACTCGGGACCGTGCCTTTGGATTGTAGCCGCGGGGCAGGCGCAAGTCGAAGTCCCGGATCACAACGGATCGTGTGATATGCCTGACGGTGGAACAGAAATGTGACCTGGTGCAGCGGGACTTGGAAGAGACCAAGGAAGATCTGCAGCTGACAAAGGAGAACTCCGAAAGGAGCCTGCAGAATTACCTGGTAACATTTCCCTCAGAATGGCTCTTTGCTGGGGAATTCTGGGAGTTGAAGTCCACAGATCTCAAAGTTGTCAAGGTTGAGAAACCCTGGGCTGGACTGTATTTCCCAGCCTGTGTCACCAGATCCAGGAAGTTGTACTTTACTATCTTGAGGGTGGCAGGTTGTCCCCCATCCCTGAGCTGTAACAAGGCCAAGTATTCTTTGTGGCTGTGGCTGCTGGTGGTGGTGGTGGCTTCTATGCAAGGGCGTCTGCTTTGCTTGGCTGGCTTGAGCTTCAAGGCCTGCCCCCCCCCCCCGCAAATAAGTGAAAGATATCATGTATTTTTTTTCAATATATCATGTATTTATTTTCAATGTAATTTGAATTCTTCAGGCTATCCTAGAGGAAGCAGATATTCGCTTGGTTGAAATTAAGAGAGCTATGATAGAGTTTGACAGAGACATAGTCAAAACCATAACTAAGAAGAAAGGGAGCGTCATTGCCTCTGATAAGGTGCTGCGATACATGGAGGACCGGATTCGCTCTAGGGTCAGTAGAGCAAGTTGGCAGTTAATCGGTTCTTCTCATTTTATTCTTTATAAATTATATGGACGTTGGTGAATGTGGACACTAGGCCTCTTTTCCCAGTGTCATTCTTACAGTGTTCCTGATCTTTGGTATGTGCCAAACAATGAAACACATTTAGATATCTGTAATTGTCATTGCCTTCAGAGAATTATTGAATTATTGTTCCTTTATTAAACCATCCTCAAAAATAAATCATCTTTCACTTTATAAAGCTCCATAAAAAATATGATTGCCATTTTGGAAATCCCCTGTCTACTTGATCCTCCATTATTGAATATAAATGACATGAGGATGGAAGCAAGCAATGTGGCTCAGACATCTGATATCACAGAATTCCTACACTGGGGGTTGGATGAGGCCATTTTTATGAGAGGGGAGATTATTCCTGTGAATGGCCTTGGTTGTATTTTGCTCTGTGTGTGTGTGTGTGTGTGTGTGTGTGTGTGTGTGTGTGTGTTTTCTTAATCCTATGTAAGCTTCCTAGAATTGCAGCTGGTAAATTGGGTGGGGATATAAATTAAACAAACAATAACAGCAACAAAACAAAATAAATAAATATGCCGTCTTGCTTCTTGATTTAGCTGTATCCTAATGGTAGTCACAGCTTCTCTCCCTCCAAGTCACAGCATGGAGAGATGGGAAATTCTCACTGGAGCCGTAAAATGTGGAAAAAGTGTGGTCATTCTTTTCAGGGACCCAAACTGAGGGCGATCAGAAGTTTGGGCTTGGAAGTTTCAGGGTGCTTTAAGCCTCCCAAATAATTGAGGAACAGACAGCACTCCTTAAAGTTCCTGAAACCCTCCCAAAATGAGAATGCAGCTCTTGACCTGTAATTGACATGTAAATTTGTAAGCAGTGCAAAGCGGTGTAATCCCTGAGCCAATGCAAGCAATCTATCTTGGAATAAGGAATGTCCTTTCCATTGACCCCATGCCTTCTCCTCCTCAGAGTATTTGGCTAACACCATTTAAGGCGTACTTGGTTTCTGTTTCATGAATTCCAGTTATCTCGCCAGGCTTAAATAAATAAATATAAGGTGTTTCACATATTTTTATATTTACTTCTTTAATTCAATTTACATGGCTGTCTAATTGAAACATAACTCAGTATGTAGTTCGTGTGACATAGTCCTAAACTTCATGGATTACACAAGCCCCAATCTGGACAAATGGCTTTCTGCCTTACCAGGGTGCGGAAATCTGTCCCAGGTCCCTGATACCCCCTGGGTGTCTTGATCAAATATGGGAGGGAAAGTGATCTTCCCAAAGGAAGAAGTCTGAAAAATCAAGTCAGGTTGCTTTATTTTTCAGGATGTTATGAAAGAAAAAATCCATTTGAAAAACGATTCTCTAAAAGTTCAGAAGAAGAAGATGCAGATGCAACTCAAGCAGGTACAGACCTTTGGCAGCCCATTCTTGACGATGCCAGCCAACGCACGCCTTTAAGTTTTTATATATATAATGTAGAAACAATAAAAACCCTGAAGGATACAAAGCATTACATACACAGTAGATGCTTTTAGAAATCTCAAACAGAAAGCAAGCAGAAAAAGGAAAAAAGAGGAAGAAAACATTAGGAGGGGAGAATCCAACCAAAGAAGATGTGTGTGTATTAAAATAAATGCATAAAAACGACTAGTTGAGCTTCACCCATGATGGAATCGGGTAAGTCGGTCTTCTGGTAATTTGGCTTCAGAGGTTCAACCCAGAATTCCAGCTCTGGAGGGAGAATTCCTTTTGCCCCAGAACTTATGGTAATTACAACTTTACCTAGAGTTCAACTAGAGTCCTATAAAAATATTCTCAATAATGTATTGATTTGTTGAGTATTTAAGACTAATTAGCATAGGAAATGTTATCTAGAACTAAGGTTTGTTTTAATAATATTTAGTCTTCCATAAGTTTGTGGAACTTTCAAGTACCTAATCATACCAATATTAATTTAACTCCCATATTTATTACGACATGTTTGATTGCCAGGTCCAAGGTGAAATTAACAACAGGCACCTGAGCAAGTTGAGAGGATTTCATCCATTTTCCATGGTTTGGGGTTCCAAGCAAAGAGTTGGACTAGAAGGCCTCCAAGGTCCCTTCCAACTCTGATATTCTGTTATTCATTCCATCTATTGTCCTTAAACGGAGAATATGTCCAGAACTGGGATACCAAGGGACAAAGCAAAGCAACAGTTTGAGCAGGGTAGACTAGCCCAATGGACTTATTTCACACATCATACTAAGTAATACCATAATACCAACTAAGTAAACTATCCACAAAGAGCCAACCAGAGCTAAAATTAACCAAGGATAGTTAAGGCTTGAATACAATTCTCTAAAAACCTGGCCTAACCTCAGTTGTTGCAGGACAGAAGAGCAATGTATTTGCACATCATGTTTGGGTCTGCACTTTAAAGTTGTGCTGTCACTCACCCCACTTTCTGCCTGCCTTCTCTTTACCCTACTCCAGAAATTATCTTGCTTTTCTCAGTCTAGGCAGCCACAGCTCTTCAGCCCCTTCTGGCAGTGTTTATCTGAATGTGACTTTGCTGCGGTGAAGCATGAATGAAAGAATGATCTAGCAAAAGGCCAGGTCCCAGGGCTGCCCCAGCTTCCTTCAGCCTGGTCAGGCTGGGCTGGCTCTGAAATGCTTCAAATGGGTGCCTGTCTATCAAAATTTGTGGCTGATTTGCAGAAGGAGGAACTGGGAGAGGCGCTGCACGAGGTCGATTTCCAGCAGCTCAAGATTGAGAATGCTCAGTTCCTAGAGAAAATAGATGAACGAAACCAAGATTTACTGCAGCTGAAGCTGACTGTTGGCAACACCCTGCAGATCCTCAACTTCTACAAAGTAAGGCAATTGAGTCTCCCTGGCTCCGGCCCTTCATCCCCCCCCCCCCCCCGAGGGCTGCTGACAGGGTCCCGAAAGATCACCCAGCTCACGCTCCCCATCCCTGTATCACGTATGGACCCCCATCGCTCAGCCACAAGAGAACCTCGGCCCTCCCGCTCAGTCCTGTGGGGGAGGTCAGTGCTAGTGTAGGATAGGCGACCACTAAGGGTGTTCCTGGGAACCACTAAGGAGGAAAAGGGAAACCTGAAAGGATGCCCTCCCTCCTCAAACAAGCAGAGTCCATCCCGTATTTTGGCTCTCGCGGGAGTTTTTGTCCAACCAAGGTACGTTCACATTTCTGTACTTCGACAATGATGCCACCCTCTGGGTCATGTTCTATTTTAGAGGAAGCTGCACTATGCAACGGCCATGGCTACCTACCTGGTGAGAGACATTGCGCAGAGAAAGGAGTCCCTGGAGAAAATTGCGCGCGAGGCCATCCTTGTGGAAGAGGTAGGGGGAAGAAGTGGGCTCCAGCAGGGGCCAGGAGGAGAAAGATCTCGGTGGCTTCTGCTGGTTTACTCAGCCAGGTCGCCTCCAGGGCAGTGGTGGGTTGCTACCGGTTTGGTAGCAACTTTCATGCTTCAGGGTGTTAAAAACCTGTAGAGGGCAAATTTGGATAATGAAAAAGCAGATCTCCTTTAGTTAAAGAGAAATGGTGCCTCTTCAGCACCAGAAGCCGTAGCTTTCGCCACTCTGCAGACAGAGGAGTTTACTGACTCCTGGGGAACTTCTGCTCCCTTCCTGGATTGCCGTTGTCTGCCTCTTCAGCTGATTTCCTTCCGGTTCAGACTTGATGCAAGAAAAACTGCCCCAAAGCCAGTTGGCAGCTGGAAGCGCTGGAGCCCTGTGGGACTTGGGGTAGCCCATTCCGTCCCTGGAGGGAACTCGGCTGCCCCCAGCCCACAAGCGGCCTTTGGGGCTTGGCGTCTCTTGCTCAGTTGCTCACCTGAGCAAACCCGAGGCACAACCATGAGGGGTGAACATCCATTTCCTCCTTTCCTGTACTGGGGCAGCTGCTCCAGTTTTTTCAAGGGGGGCAGGAGTTACTGGACTTGCAAGAACAGAGGCCACCTGGAGCAGGCCAGCAGTTTTCAGTCCTTGTTCCCAGCATTTCTGCGTTGGCAGAAGGGAAGACAGTTAGACTTTTTCGGACTGCTTTACAGAGAATTGGAAAATGGAAATTTCTACTGTCACCGTGTAGAAATTCCCTGATCACTAATAGTAGATTTTCCTAGGAACCCATGAAGTGTACTATGAATGTCATTTCTTCAAAGAAGCAGGAAGGGGCTCAGTATTTAAGGAAGCAACAGGATAAGGGCGGATGGGTTTAATCCTTTTCCTGTGCCATTTTTTTATACAGGTAAAGATCCTGAGTCCCAGTTAATGTTAATCCAGTGGTAGGCAAAAGACCAGGGCCAAGATCAGAATCCCTCTCAGAGGGCTTTGTCTCTTTCACAGGAACGGGTAAAGGCTGAGATCCTGAACAAAAAACTACGGCGACAACTGGCAGAATACAAAGTTCCTCCTGTTCTCAACTATGTTCATGAGAAGGTGGCTGTTCACGATCTAGAAAACAGCCTCAGGATCTGGGAGAGGAAGGTGGAAATTGTAGAGGTAGGGCTGTGATTGTGGGTCACTTTTGGATGGAAGCACATTTGATACTCGACTACATTTTTCATAGGAACACAACCTAGTGGATGTGCCACAAGACAGTTTGTGGCATCCGGTTGAAGAAAACCAACAATCATTGGAGAGAATTCCTAAAGATCATGGGAAAATCACGTCAATAAATATGATTAAGCTTCTGTTGTTACGAAGGACCGTGTTTCCTAGTTGGTAACCACGGGCAGGAGCTTGTTTTTCACTGTTTATAGAGCAACCTTTGTTTTAAACTTTCCGAGCATTAGAAGAGGTCAGTAACAAAGTAAGCGTAGTTAAGTTCTGACCGTGGTGTTTGTTTGCATTCATGTGGAAGGTGGGACATGGCTGATTTTCTGGTTACTTTGAATGGACATCACGTTACAAATCCTCCAACATTGACAGATGCAAGAAAGAAAGAGACTTAGAATGAGAGTTGCCAAGTTAGGTGCTCAGGTGCTTGAGATCTAAAAGAGAAATAAAAATGAGGACAAGATAGTATTTAATCTTCTGTAAGAACCAATTATCATTTGTCCGTGAGAAGGACCTGCACCAGGTTCTTGGGCCATCCTCCTTGTTACTTTGGCTTCTGCTTTGGAATCCAAGAGATCTGCATGCCACTTGTGCCACAAAGAACGCCGTTGTTCTGACCCAGCTCCCCAAACACAACAAACCCTCTGTAGTTGAAGCAATGATTCCTTTATTATTATTATTTATTATTATTTATTAAATTTGTATGCCGCCCAACTCCCAAGGGACTCTTATTATTAGGAGCGCCAGCAGTCCCAACAAAAAGTTTCTCTTTCACCGCAGGCTAACAAGTCCGTCCATCCGGGAGATGAATAGTTGTCTGCCACATCTATTCATCTCTGCCCCCTGCCTTTTATCCCCAGAGCTAGGGTGGGGCTTCGCTGGCAGCGGTGGCTCTTCCGTTCCAGGGACCGGCCCACAGATTTCCACTGCTCTCTCCGCTCCTCTGCCTTCTGCGCATCCGCGCATCAGGCACTGGACCCAGCTGTTCCTCCTCTTCCTCATCAGCCACCTCTAGACCTGGGGGCTGTTGACTCTCCATCTGAGGGCTGATGGACAGCCCAGGCTCTGCCTCTGTCTCTCTCTCTGCCAGGTCCATTCCCTCTTCCCCCCTCGGAGCTCTCAGGTTGCCTTGATGCTGGCCCTGACTCCCACGCCGCCGCCTCCTCCTCTGATTCAGCTGCTGGAGGGGCCGGCGGCTGACAGGCCACAACAGCCGTGACAGGGAGACTGTCGCCCGTTGCTGAGAGGGGGGAGAGGATGCCCACCTTGCAGAGTGCTCCTTGAGCTAGGCCTGGAGCCTACATCATGACGGGCTTTCCTGGGGTTGAATGGTTTCCCTGCTTACTTGACCTTTTTACATTTTAGGACATTTTTGTAATAAAGTAGAAAGCTGGCATTGTTGTTGTTATTATTATTGATTTAATCTTCAATTCGATTCACAGTCTGGGACTGGTAAAAACCTAACAGTTCAAGTCCAAACCAAGGACCTAAGAGCCATTAAGGCAGTGGTTCTCAACCTTCCTAATGCCGCGACCCCTGCCCCGCCCCCTCCTCGCGCGCAATGAGGTGACAAAGGGGGCATGGCACCAAGATGGCGGGCTAGCGCGCGCTTAGGCGACCCCTGTGAAAGGGTCGTTTGACCCCCAAAGGGGTCATGACCTACAGGTTGAGAACCGCTGCATTAAGGTAACGTCTGAGTATATAGGCCAGAGGTCTTCAAACTTGGCAACTTTAAGACTTGTGGACTTCAACTCCCAAAATTCTGGGAGTTGAAGTCCACAAGTCTTAAAGTTGCCAAGTTTGAGGACCCCTGATATAGGCAGTTCTGAGTAAAGTGTTTTTTTTTTTTTTTGCAAAGTCAGGATATTCGGGTCTGCTAAGTTCAGAATTTCCATGTATCTAGGCAACCCTTTGGGTGTTGCTCCAAGGGCTCCTCTTAGTATTGCTACACCCCTGGGCTTCTTCCTCCACAATTGCTCAATTTGCAGATTGCGGTATTTCGTTATTTTTATTGCTGTAGTAGTAGTAGTAGTGATAGTGAAACTGGCTCAGAGTCACTCAGCTGGCTTTCATGAGTAAGGCAGGACTAGAACTCATGGTCCCCTGGTTTCAAGGCCAGCACCTTCACCACTACAGGTAGCCCCTTGAATAACAACCGTAATGGAGTCTGCTGTAACTCGGAATGGTTGCTAAATGACCGGTCATTAAGTGAGGACTACTGTACACCAAACTAGCATGCAGCAAAGCAGAGTGCCAACCTGCAGGAACATCTCTGTTCCCAAGTATTCCTCTAGACTCCCAACTGCTCCCGCCCCCCGCAGCTTTTCCAGACAATAAAAATAGTGGGCACTGGAACTTGTGCTTTGCTTGGAAATTGTCCCATGCCTGGGGAAGAATAAAAGGGTGATCTACAATATTCTGCCATGGGGGCAGATAAGTAACATTCTGGTAAATTATTTTAATGGTTAACTGCTAGCCATTTTGTGAGAACATCCATAGTGTGTTGTGAAAATCTCAACTATGCTCGTCTGTCCACATCAGGCCCCCCAGAAGTGGAGGTTCCTGGGGGAGGAGTGGGCTTTGCCCTTCCTCGAGGCCAGAGGAGGCCTCCGTTGGCAGGAAGGGCTGCGAGGAGGAGAGACCACCTGTTCCCATCCTCTTTCCTCTCTCGCAGATGGCCTTGCAAAGCTACCGCAATGTTTGGCACAAGGCGAAGATGGCCAGCCACCAGCTGCAGGCACTTCTGCCCGAACAGGAGAGACACAAAGCGACAGAGGTGGGGAAGGGGGACCCTCGCCTGGCCTTTGATGGGGGGTGGGGACGACACACCAGGAGCCCCCTCAGCACAGCGGGGGCTTCTACGGCCTTCCATTGCCTCTCTTGGGTGCCTGCTGTCTGTATGATGCCCCCTCCCCCCATTTCTCTTTCTAGTCTGGCTTTGGGCCCTCTCCCCCCATGGTATTTTCTACCACCACCACCACCACCCACGGTTTCTTTCCTTTAAAGAAAGGGCTTGGCAGTTGAGCTGCACAGCTGAGCTAAAGTCACACCCAGCTTCTTTTCTCCACAGGGCCGCTAGAGAAATAAGGAGAAGGAGGGCAGGAGGAAACTCGCAAGCCGCCTGCTGCGCCCGTTGCCCCATCGTCCTGATGCAGAACTTCATCCTGATGATACCCCGCCCCCCCCCGCCGGGCCAGACCAAGGCAGGTTTCGGATAGGCACAAAGCCCCTGGAGGTCACCAAGAGGGACGCTTTCTCCGTGTTGCGTCAGACCCCAAGGCTTCTGTTTCTACCTCTGCAGACTGGCTTTCAAAGCGTGTTAGTAAACGGATCTCTTTTAAGCTATTAATAGATCACGATAGACCTGCTTGACTACAGAGCTATGAAGTTTATTCAGATCACTCAGCAGTATGAGAATGAATAAAAGGAGTGGTGATACACCCAGACTCCCCGTGTACTGGGCTAAAATTTAGCACCTTGGGAAGTGGGGGGAGGGGTCTTAAACCTTAATGCGATACATTTTCCAAAGACGGGCCCTTAAAGCACCAACCAGGAAGCGCAGCTGCAATTGCCAGCAGAGAATGGACCGCTTGCTGGGAGGATTTCTGTGCCAGAGCCTGAGAAAAAGTGGAAAGGGAGATGCGGAGTCAGAGCTAGTCCAAGTGCACATCCAGAGGAATCGGATCTCCGGGCCGTACAAGAGCTCAGCCCTCCTTCCTTCTCACCGGTGTTTTGCACTTCGTGGGAGGGCCCTGCTGGATGGACCCAAATGAAAGGCGAAGCCAGTCAAGCCACCGGCCGTAAACTGCCTGCCCCGGGGAGAGCCAACCAATCGGGGTCCCCATCAAGTTAGTGGCTGATGAGACCTGAGAAAGACTGAATGGGAAGATGGACTTGGATTGTCCTCCATACAGTGAGAAGCCATTTTCAAAGCAGCCTGAGGACGTCCCCCGTGTCACCTCTGCAAAGAGCATCGTACCATTAGTTGGTATAACAAGCATGGGTGAGCCAGCCAGAGTGGCAGTATTTCCAAGAAATGAGGGCGGAGATGGATGTTGCCTTCTTTGTGGCAAGGAGAAAACAGGGCAAGAGGAAAAGGGATCCAGTTTGCCAGTGCTTTGAGGGAGTCACCCTAGAAATATGCCAGGGAAAAGGCCAATTAATAACAAGCAAGAGGAGGCTGAAAATGTAGGAGGCAAACGCCTGAAGCAGAAATACGGGGATGTCTCGGTGACAACTTAGGTAAAAGAGGAAGTGTTTGAAAATGCACATTGCCAGAGGATACCGTCCTGGGTCAGAACTTCCCAGCACAGGCTACTTCTCTGTTTGAGAGACACTAAAACAAAACAAAACTGATAGGTTGGAGGCAGCATCTAAAAGTGTCCAGAATATTTAAAATCTTGTGTGAAGTTTCATGGTGAGAAATCTTTACCAGGAGATGCAAGTTTTAAATTTACATGTTGTAAGTTAAACATGTTGAAATGGGGGGGGAGGGGAAGCTAAAATATGAGAATATAAAGAAATGTTGAATTGAACCCCCAATTTTTCTTGGTCTGTACAAAGAAAATACCTGACCAAATGTTTGAGAATAAATGCAAGTGGATTCATTGGGAATTTACAATCAGAAATGAAAGGCATCTAGTCCAGCCCCCCCCCCCCAGTGATCTTCAGCTGCATCAGATGAGCCACAGGGTGGCCTTGAAAGGAGAAGGATGGTGGAGAGCATGGATGCAAGAGACAAAATGGGAGCTGCATCTCCTCCCTCCTGGTCGTTTGGAGCTCCCCTCTGCCTAATCCCATCAGACCCAAATGGACCCCGGAGATAGCATCCCCAAAACCTCCGGCTGCTCCCAGGGCTGCCCTAAGAAGGGCAAGAGCACCAAGCAAAGAAATCCCAGGACTTTCTGTCCTGTAGCTCTTAGCTTCTATAAGAATCACAGGGCTGGAAGGGACCTTGGAGGTCTTCTAGTCCAACCCCCTGCTAGCAAGAGACCCTGTAACATTCCGGACAAATGGTTGTCCGGTCTCTTCTTAAAAGTCTCCAATGATGGAACACCCACAACTTCTGAAGACAAGCTGTCCCACTGATTAATTGTTCTTCGTACTAGAAACTCCAACTAAACCCCACTTAAAAACTTCATTTAAAAATGTATGTTGCTAGATTCTGATTTATTTTCTAATTGCTGGAGAACAGTGGCACCAACACCCAGGGGCAGCCTTTGGGCATCTGCAGACAGATTCAGCGCCATGTGCTAAAGGGCACTCTGCCAAACACGAGGGCAGAGATGGCAGCCAAAGCCTTTACAGGTCGCCTAACCAAACTGGCATTCCAAGAAGATGGAAGAGTTTCAGTCAAGGAGAATATTTGTAGCTCAGGGTTGAAATGAGTTTGGGTAATGAAACATCTGCAAGGAAACAGCCGAGCTCAGAGAGCACCAAGGACCCCTCATGGAGGAGTTTGTTCTCCAGGATTTCATTCGGCAAGAGGTTTTGAAATCCAGAGATCAGGGGAAAAATCCAAACATCTCGGGCAGGAGGTTGCAGCTCAGAGTTATGCCTTAAGTGCAAAGCTGTGGACTAAATCCATAATTGGCACAAGGTGTCACAGGAATCCCCACCTTTGGGGTGGCTCTTGGCACCCCTTGCTAAACACATGGTGACCACTGGTCCCAGTCTAGCAACAGGCAGCCCTCCGTCCTGGCCAAAAGCTCAAGTAAAGGCACATCTCATTAATAGGACACAAAAAAGGATTTAATGGATGGGGACATCTGGCCGTGGCCATGGGGGTCAAAGCCCTGCACGAGGCACGCACAGACAGGCTGTCCTGAAGCTTCCCGGGGTTGATGCTTTGTGTTCTTCCCTCTCGTGATGTCCCAACTTCTCACAGGGCAAGAAGACCAAGGAGGATAAAAGATCTCCCAAGAGAGATCTGATCTCGGGGCCCAGGAATAGTCTGGTTGGCCAGCGGTTCAGGAAGCCAGGAGGTGCAGCAGGAGGCCCACGCAGAGGAGGCCCTGCAGCCCCCGTGGTTGGCCGGTCTTTGCTGAAGAGATGGCGAGCAGCTCCCCCCCATAGTAGTCGTAGTAGAGCGGAAGCTTTGCTCGTGCCTCGGGTGGCCCTTCGGGTGGCTCTTCCAGGGGGGCCAGGCTGCCCTCCTCCAGCTCCTCTGAAAGGTTCAGGCTAAGGGGGTCTTCTGAAACATCGGAGACATTCAGGGCTCTCAGCAACAAAAAGGGTTCAAACAGCAGCCCCGCCTGTTCCTCCGCTGGGCCCCCAAAGGCTGGATGCCTTTGGCCAGGAAAGGGGGATGCTGGAGCCCTCCATTTGGCCATGGTGGCCACGATCCAGTCACTGTAATAGATGAGCCGGCTGTAGAGGAAGGGCCCGTAGCATCTGGTGCCCCCTTCGCTCAGCAGGCCCTTCAGCACCCACCTTCCTTCCGCCTCACACAGGACCGGGTTGCCGGCTGACCCCTTGGAGAGAAGACACAGGTCACAATTCGAGGCCCTTTTGGACCATCTGAAGCACAACTAGTTGACCTCATGGAGCCCAACTCCCCCTGCAGGGTGGATGTCTCGGGAGCTCGGCGCGCCCGCAGGAGAAAAACAGACCAGCCAAGTGAGCAACGTAGAGTCTTGCGGGGTTTGAAGAAAGGAGCCCATCAGCCAAAATGGCCATCTTGCCCACCCGAAAGTCTCTCCAAGGGGCTTGAGGTTCCTGACAGCCACTCACAGGAGTGGTACAAGCAAATGACTGTACATTAGCATCCTGCAGAAATCTCTGCCCATTTGAATAATTGTGATGCAAATGCAGACGATGTCAAACACAAGGCCCGTGAGCTGGATCCGGCCCGCAATGTGGTTGGATCCGGCCCGCAGGGCCGTCCGGGAAAATGTAAGGGGCCGACCCATGTCGCTTTGGCCCGGTCTATCCAATGCAAAGAGGAAACATGCCAGCAGTTTGGGGAGTGGTGCCAAGCTGGCCATGCCCACCCAGTCAACCATGCCCACCCAGTTGGCTACGCTCAGTGAGTGGTGTCAAGCTGGCCATGCCCACCCAGTCGGCTACGCCCAGCTGGCCCCCCAAAGTCAACCACAATCCTGATGCGGCCATCAATGAAATTGAGTTTGACACCCGCTCTTAGGGAGTTATCTCAAATCCAGATTGTAGCAATTATTTTGTTTGAAGGCCAGCGAGACAGATGTTACTCAGTTGTTTAACCTCAGAGGTTTGCAAAAGAAACATGGCGAAGTGCTGCTTTCTGGCAGATTCTTGCTAAGTGCAAGCTTGCTTGAAAGAGCAGGAAAAGGTGGCCCTCTGAAGCCCCCAGTGGGATCAAGGGGAGGTTAATGCACCCTTGAGGGTCTCCTCACCAGGCATCCAGGCACTCGGTCCCCTTCCCGATGGCTGCAACACTCCGTGCTGACGGTTCTGTGCAAGGGGCAGGGGTCCACATCTTCCACCGAGAGTTTCTGCAGAGGACCAGTCCCTGGTGAGCCAAGACCGCAAAGAACCTCTATGAAGTTGTAAAGGTTGGCAGACTATTCTCCATCGCCTCTCGGCTCTCCTTTTGGGGCAGCGGGGGAGCTTTGAAGGAAGAGCGCTGGCTCACCTCCTTGAGGGTCCGGCCAGCCGGCCACAAAGCATTTCTTCAGCGTTGCCCCTGGGAAGTCTGGGGTGGGGAAGCAGACGGCCCTCACGGTCACGCTGAAACGGAGCGGAGTGCTTGTCTTCAGCAGAGCGATGTTGTGCACCAGGGTTATCTCGTCAAAGGCCTCGTGGGGGATGATGGTCTGGATGGGCACCAGAGGTTCCCCGGGACCTTTTGGATCTGAACCTCCAGCCAGAGCAGAGATCTGGGTCCTGGAAACAAAGGAGGGGCAGCAAGAAACAGCAAAAAGTCTGTAGAGATTCTCAGTCCTCCAGGTCATGGTTGTCCCAAAGGTGCTTGTTTTTCAAGAGGCAACTGGACTTTCTTGTTTTTTTCTTTGAAGATGTTTTGCTTCACATCCAAGAAGCTTCTTCAGCTCTTCCCCACTATGCTGTCAGAGCTGAAGAAGCTTCTTGGATGAGAAGCGAAACATCTTCAAAGAAAAAAACAAGAAAGTCCAGTTGCCACCTGAAAAAGCATCTTTGGGACAAGAAACAGCAAGGGTACTGGAGGAAACACGGATTGTCCAGTAAATCTGGAGCCCTGGTCACCTTTCTAGATGGGCTTGGCCACCTTTTTCTGGCAGATCTCCTGGGCTGGAGGAACAAAATTTTATCAGGTGAATTTCCGCTGCCTGGAGGTGGAGCAGTAGAGGAAAATTTGCCTGTTTAAAGCCAGTGCCAATAGCAGAGAAGACACAGGAACCTCAGGATCAAATTAAAAAAAAATTCAAAAAAAAGATGGCAGCGTCCACGGACCGGCACCAACCGAACTGGATTGGTGACATCATCGTGACGTCACCAGCGGGTCGCTACCAGTTCGGGCGAACCAGTCCGAACCGGGAGGAACCCACCTCTGAAGGCTGTTCGGGCGCAGAAAGGCTTTGCCTGGCTGGTGTGTGTGTGTGGTTGTCAAAAGCAGGAACAGGGCTCGGCTGAGGCCCTGTTGGGACCAGCAACAGCTGATGGGCCCTTTCCATTTCTTTTCTAGCGCCAAGAGGACAACTGAAATATTCTTAACATACATAACAAAATATTTTTTAAAAAATAAAAATAAAAAGACAAACCCCAAACAAACTGAAAATACAAACTAAAAAAGAAAAGAGAGAAAAATGCATCTACCTTATATTTTATACTTAGCGGTAGTTTCCCCCCATTCAATCATGCCGGATTCTCAGAGACCAGACAAATCCCTGCAGTTTTCTTGGCAACATTTTTTTAAAGTGGTTTGCCATTGCCTTTTTCTTAGGGCTGAGAGAAAGTGACTGGCTCAAAGTAACTGGTCTGGCTTTGTGCCTAAACTGGAACTACAACTCACATCCCCCAGTTTCTAACCTGATGCCTCAACTTATACCCCAAACTGGCTTGTATCAATAGTTACTGGTTGACTAATATATGCACTCCTGCAAAATAATGCAAACTATCATTGTAGAAGAATTCTACCAAAATAACCCATGGTGCTGTACCCTTTAATTAGCAGAACATGCTGCCTTTTCCAGCTGTACTGAGTTGCTGGAAACAGCCGCTGCCTCCCTGCCGCAGACTTCCTTCCACCCTCCCTCGTGGCACCTGGTACGTTACCATCTGCTTCTTATGCCACTAGTGCTGTGAAGGATGGAGACGGGAAGAAGAAGAAGATGGCAAACCAGCCCCTTTGGCTTGACTGGTGGTGCAATTTAGGGAGCTGTACACACCCTGCTAGCCAATGCAAGTAGCAATGGGACCAAGCAATAGCAATAGCACTTAGACTTATGGTATATACCGCTTCATAGTGCTTTACGGCCCTCTCTGAGCAGTTTACAGAGTCAGCCTCTTGCCCCCAACTGTCTGGGTCCTCGTTTTACCCACCCTGGAAGGATGGAAGGCTGAGTCAACTTTGAGTTGGTCAGGATCGAACTCCTGGCAGTGAGCTGAATTATCCTGCAATACTGCATTCTAATCACTGCGCCACCACGGCTCCAAGCAGCATTCATATTTATTAAGTGTGCTTCAGGGGACACAGTAATGGCATAAGCTACTGCTTCACTCTATGCATGTCAAATCCATAAACTTTTTTTTTTAAAAAAATATAAAACAAGAGCCAATGATTTTTTTAAAAGGAGCCAGTGGGCCTGGGGAATGCCAGGGAGCTAAGCACAGACAATTGACGGGAAATGGGAAATGAGCAGGATTCTGAAAACCTTTAGCATCTTGGTTGCTCACGACTCCAAAATATCTCAAAATAATTGTTTAAAAATGGTCTCTTGTGTTCCACCGGGATCTCAAGTGCTGTTTTTGTCACCATCATGAATGCAACGGATCCTTATCCAGCTCCCAGATGCAAGGAAAGGATGTTGCTGGAAGAACTCCCGTGTGTTTGTGTGTGTTTGTGTGTGTGTGTGTGTGTGTGTGTGTAAAATCCCAGGATGATTGCTGAGGGCTATCTTGCTTGCTTGCTTGCTTGCTTGCTTGCTTGGAATTAACTCCTGAGCATTACCTGCTGTGGAAACTGGAGGCTGCGCTTAGGATCCAGTCATTACTTAGGATGGAACCAAACGCAACATGGCTGCCCTGGTCTTGCAGCGAGACCAGCCAAGGGAATTCACTGACAGCAGCAACCTCTTGGGCAGAGTTTGTGGGAACTAAGCTGGCTTGTCTGCCGCAACCTGGAGCTTTGTGAAAGAAATGTGCAAGTCCATCATCAGGGCCTCCTTGACCTTGCCTTCAGTTTTTGCATTTCTTCCCCATTTTCCCAACTACCGCATGGGTCCCCAACCCCCGGTCTGTGGACCAGCACTGAGCCGCAGCATGCCAGAAACCGGGCTGCGCAAACAAGCGAAGAAGCCCCATCTGCAGGATGCAGGCAGCACACAAAACCAGTCCGTGGAAAAACCTCTCTCCACGGAACCGGTCCCCGGGGCCCAAAAGGTTGGGGGCCCCTGATCTACGGGATGCTCAAAGGACACAGCTTCATTTTACCATTCTTTCTGCTATAATTTGTCCCTTGCACGTCCTGCAATGTTGTCCTTGTTTCTGATCGCTCATTAAATTGCTGCGTACAAATTCTCTCGCAGAGCTCCCAGCTTTCCTTCCTGGCTTCCTTTCAAGGAAGGAGGGTATTTGCACCCTTTTGGGTGGTGCACCTTTTGTGCCCATTCCAGACTGGGAGGCTCTGCTCATGGTCATTTATGCCCTCTTACCCTCTTGTTTGGACTACTGCAATGCGCCTTACATGGGGCTGCCCTTGAAGAGCATTCGGAAGCTTCAACTGTACAGAATGCAGCTGCACAGGTAGTGAAGGGTCCTCAGACACAACTACTGTGTCAGCTGCATTAGTTACTGGAGTGTGCAATTCAATTAAACCCTACAAGCTTTGGAGTGCCTTACCTGGAGTGTCTTTTCTCCATGGTTTCTACCTGTCCAGTCCTGCCTGGCAGAAATGGGTATGCTGCAGGTCCTGTCATCCAAGGAATATCGGCTGGCATGGACCAGGAGATGTGCCTTCTCTGCTGTAGCTCCTGCCCTCTGGACCGTCCTTCAGAGACTCGGATGGCCCCGACCCTGTTGGCCTTTCGTAAGGCCTTAAAAACTTGGCTATGTGCCCAGCCTGGGGCTCCGAATGTGTTAAGAGCCCCGTTTCTTGGCTGCAATGACAATTATAATAATTTCCTCACCAGCTGCATATACCGTATTTTTTGGAGTATAAGATGCACCGGATTATAAGACACACCTTAGTTTTTGGGGAGGAAAATAGGGGAAAAAAATCTGCCCAGGTATTCATCTGGTCCTTAGTCTGGTCAGCTTCAGCACATTATTTTATCCCCTGGTTAGGGCTTAAAAAAACCTTCGGAGGGAGTAGCAATGAAAAAAGTCTGCAAGCTGGGAAGAGCCATTAGCTAGCAAAGCACGGAAGATTGCTTCACTGTTAGCAACTCGTTAGGGCTGAAAAAAAAGCTTTGAAAAAGCTACATTCGGAGTATAAGACGCACCCAAATTTTCAGCTTCTTTTAGGTGCGTCTTACACTCCGAAAAATACGGTATTTGTTTTTGTACTGTTTATAACTGTTTTAGAAATGTTTGCTGCCCAGAATAACTGGATTGAGATGGGCGGCTATAGAAAATGAATCAATAACCTTCTTTTCATGGTCAGTATTGACAATCCCAATTCGAGGAAACGCAACCAGTCATTCCACACAATGGGCGCCTTCCTAGAATTGGGATTGTCAATACTGACCATGAAAAGAAGGTTATTGATTCATTTTCTATAGCCGCCCATCTCAATCCAGGTATTCTGGGCAGCAAACATTTCTAAAACAGTTATAAACAGTACAAAAACAAATACATGTAGCTGCTGAGGAAATTAATTGAGAAATTAATCTCAATCCAATTGCAAAGTTTCTGTGACTGTAAAAGTTGAAGGGAAGACGAATTAGCAACCCCAAAGCAGCAGCGAAAGGATTGAAAAATGCTTCAGCGATTGGAAAGGAACCTTCCACCAATTAAAGCAGTTTGTCCAGTCTCGCTTCTTTCCTGCCTGGACAGGATCTGGCAATGGCAGCAGAGGGCAGTCATGGGCACAAACAGGCACAACGCTGTTTCTCCATTACTTTGTGTTCCTTGTACCTCCCAACTCCAGCCTCTGCCCGAAAGCTCTTCTTGTGGTCCTGTGGATATTTTTTTTTGGGGGGGGGGAGGTGTATCTGGGCTCAGGAGCTCCACTCACCAGCTCCTCCAGAAGAAGGCAGGATGAAGACAGAGAGGAGAAGCAGAACTCTGACATGCTGGCCCTGTCAAAGAGAGGGATGGTGAATTGGGGGGGGGGAGTTCTCTGTCTCCTCCTCACCCACAGGCCAAGTAGCTTTGGTCAGATGGGCAGCCTCAGTACCCCAAGAGGATCTGCTGCTCAGTTTCCCATGGAGCATTTCTAGGCAGGCTGAGTCTGGAAACTGTTGGCTTCTTGGGGTGGATGGCTGTGTTTGAATGATTCTATGGGCTTCCTCAGGAAAAAGAGTTAACAGAAGGCACATTTCTCCAAAACCCAAGAGGCTGCCTCTTCCCATCTGCAGTGGCCGAGTGCATTAGGAGGAGGGGGCTTGGGCGACGTCTACACCATGCATTCACAGCCACTGGGTGGGTCACAGCAAGATCCCAGCAGTTCTGGCTAGGGCGAAGCAGGGAGTCCTGGGCTCCGTTTTCAGCGGGAGGATGTTTGGTGGAGAGATTAGTCAGGGGAGAAAAAAAGGCCTCTGGTAATCCAGAGTTTGGAAGGAGGGACGGGAGGGAACTCGGCCCCCTAGGCAGAGGGCAAGAGTTTTTACCAAAGAACTTCTCACTGGGTCTCGGGATCGCTGAGTTTCTTCCCTTCTTTGTTTGAGACAGAAATGTGATGTCTCTTTCATTCTGCAATGCCCAGGGTTGCAGAACTGCTCTTCTGCTAAGGTTCTGTGTTGGTTTGTGTTGCCAGCCCGTTAAGACACCATGGTTGCCATGGCACCAGAATTCTGCCTCTTCTCCGTCACTGGCAGAGATTTTTCCCCATTTGCCATGAGCAACCAGCTTGAGAGGTAGGGCACAGGTGTTGCCGGGCAAGGAGGCCTCCTTTTCCTTGCCTTCCATCTGTTGACCCAGCAGCTTCTGCAAGGCTTCTGGCCCCTTTCCCCACTGGCTTCCTGGGTCTCGATTTATTTATTTTATTTATTTATTTATTTGTCAAACATGTACAAGATAGCAGGTATAGGTATAATCATAAACATAATCAAAGTGAATACAGATAGATGAAGACAATAGGACAGTAGGACAGGGACGGTAGGCACGCTGGTGCGCTTATGCACGCCCCTTAGGAATGGGGTGAGGTCGACAGTAGACAGTCTAAGGTTAAAGTTTTTTGGGTTTGGGGAAGAAACCACAGAGTCAGGTAGTGAATTCCAGGCATTGATCACTCTGTTGCTGAAGTCATATTTTCTGCAGTCGAGTTTGGAGCGGTTTACTGTAAGTTTGTATCTATTGGGTGCTCGTGTATTTTTGTGGTTGAAGCTGAAGTAGTCATTGACAGGTGGGACATTGTGGCAGATAATTTTATGAACTACATTTAGATCGGTTCTAAGGCGACGTAGGTCTAAGTTGTCTAAGCCCAAAATTTCAAGTCTTGTGGAATAAGGTA
>QLTV01000331.1:992853-1008469 GCA_003457575.1 Thermophis baileyi
GAAGCGTGCTTCTAAACGTGCTTCCATGGAGTCGATATATGATTGTTGTGCTTTTATGGTTGTTTCTAAGGGTTGGAATCTATCAGACATGGTAATTAGGTTATCCAGTATTGGTAAACATGGTGGACAGAAATAAGGAAATGTGGAAGATGCTTGTAGGAAATTGGCTACATGTTTGTTTATTTCCAGGCAGGTGTGGTGGGCATACTTTGTGCATATGCGACATTTTTTGAATTCCTCATCCTCTTTGATGGTTTTATTGCATTTATAGCATTTGTCGTCGTTTGTAGAGGTATCTTCATTTTGTGGTGTTTGATTGTGGAGTTTTTTGAGTTTTTGCTTGGCATGGTCAATATTCAAATAGTGTCTGACAAATTAATTAATTAATATCAATAATCAATCAGTCTAACAAATTAATTAATCAAAGTGTGATTAGTTTATAGTACCTAACCAATCAAATAACCAATCAAATAATAATTAATTTAATTAATTAATCAATGTTTAGTTAATTAATATTACCTAACCAATCAAGTGATCAATCTAACCAATAGAAAAATATCAAATCACAAATTCATTAATTAATATCAATAATCAATCAGTCTAACAAATTAATTAATCAAAGTGTGATTAGTTTATAGTACCTAACCAATCAAATAACCAATCAAATAATAATTAATTTAATTAATTAATCAATGTTTAGTTAATTAATATTACCTAACCAATCAAGTGATCAATCTAACCAATAGAAAAATATCAAATCAATAAAAATATAATATAATAATATAATCAATTTACAGTTAATTAGTGCCTGATTTATTAATTGTTCAATTGATAATCATTCAATGGATTGCCAGCAATCCAATCCATTGCCGGCAAGACTGGGTTACATCACCCAAGATCTTCCTTCAAGGAGTTTTCTATGGCTCCCCAAAGAAGCAGAAAGTTTCCAATTGCAGACAGACAATTGTTATAAACAGTTTAGCTAAAAAGTGGGTGCGGTGGTGGGTTGCAAATGGGAAGGAGCAGAAGCAAGGATGTTGGTAATCCTGGGTGTCTCCTGTCCCACCACTTTGATCTGAAGGAATTTTTGAACAATTATGTAAGACAACCCTTACTCCAAACGGGTAGCATTTACTTGATATTTACTCTTAAAATAAATTTTAACAATTTCCTGAAATAGTGTTTATGTATTTTGACAGTATTTATGTATTTTGACATTATTCTTTTCAAAATAAATCAAGAATCCTGAGAGTAGGGGTAGGTGAGAAATGTTTGTAAATCCTTGGCTTCCAAATTCCAAGAATTGCAAGAAGACAGGCAAAATAATTAAGAACTTCTAGGTATAAATGAGAACGTCTTCTTCCATTTTATACAGGTAGTCCTCAACGTACAACCATAACTGGGCCCAAAATGTATGTTGTTAAGTGAAAAATTTGTTAAGTGAGTTTTGCCCCATTTTACAACTTTTCTTGGCACATTTGTTAAGTGAATCACAGCAGTGGTTAAATGAGTAACCCAGTTGTTAAGTGAATCTGGCTTCCCCACTGACTTTGCTCGTCAGAAGGTTGCAAAAGTGACTCCGGGATGCTGCGACCATCATAAATGTGAGTCAGTTGTCAAGCATTCTTCTCTTCCAGAGCTGAGCATGGCACCCTCACCACATCGGCCACTCTTTTGAAGACCTGGGCAAGGCGAGAGATGGAAGATGGTTCTCTTGGTCCTGTTGGCCTTTCAGTGTCTTTGGTACCATCCATCCTAGCAACCTCTTGAATGAACTGCAAGGCTTAGCAGTGATGGGCCCTGGTCCCACAGGGAGGGGGAGGGTGCATCCCAAGACCCTCTGTTGTGGGGTGCCCCAGAGCTCCCACTCTTCTTATTGAACACCTGTATGAAGCCACAGGGAGCAGCCATCCATTGGCACAGGGTCAGTTGGTGGATAGCACTACGATTTACCCCACATCATTTTGTATAATTCAGGGAGCTGTGCAAGAGGCCCCTTCTTCTATTTACCCCCAAGAGCAACTCTACGGGGCAGACTTTAGAGCCCAGCCAGACTACATGACTGAGGGAGGCCAAGCACTCCTAGTCCTCTGGCTTTTAGGCCAGCACCTTCACCATTGGGCCAAGCTGGCTCTCTTTCTCAATTCTGGCTGAACAGGAGACGTGGCGGAAATCCGGTGCCAGTGCTTGGGAGCTGTTCGGATCTGCGGGCACAGGTTCAATCCTAGCAGGATGGTGTTTCTGCTTTAAAACTCAGGCGCCCAAATGACGTGGAGCTGGAAGGAACCTAATCCCTGTAATTTGAGAAACACCCAATAACCTTGTAAGGCGACTTTCGCCCTCCCGCCCCAACAAATCAAACTCCAAATATTTCAGGAAAAGCAAAAAGTGTTTATGAAGAGGGCAGTCAAGTCTTTATATAGCATACAGAAATAAATGATTCAATATACGTGATGTGTCAGAAAGCAATGAATCAAACAATAAAAGACATTAATCAGATGTGAGAATTAAACAATAGAAATTGATTTTAGATAACAATTCACAAATGGCTAATTTATGGGTTAAATCACTCCTTTTCCCGGTCAAATTTGTATCTTTCTTAACACAGATAATCCTTGACTTACAACTACAGCTGGGACCAGAATTTTCATGGCTAAGCAAGGCGGTTATTAAGTAAATTGCAACCAATTTTATGACTTTTTTGCGACAGTTGTTAAATGAATCGCTTGCAGTTGTTAAGTGAATCATGTGGTCATTAAGCAAATCTGGATTCTCCCATTGACTCTGCTTGTCGGAAACCAGCTGGGAAGCTCGCAAATGGTGATCACGTGATTCCAAGTTGTTGTGACTGTCATAAATACATGCTGATTGCCAAGTGCCCAAATTTTGATCACATGACCACGGGGATGCTGCAATAGTTGTAGGTGCGAGAACCGGTTATAATAAGTCACTTTTTTGCGTGCCAACGTAACTTCAAATGGCCACTAACCAAATGGTTGTTAAATTGTGGACTTATTTGTACTTGCAAGTACCTTCAAGGCCTTCAGGAATACACTCCCTGTCATTGAGCTGCTGAAAAGGCTAGTTCTTCCTTTGATGTTCATGTTGTTCTTCCCTCAAGTAGTAATTTGATATTGTTTTTTGGTCACTTTTTATTTTGGCTGGTATATACCCTGATTAAATAAATAGATTGGTTTTCAGTGTGCCTTAGAGGATTTGTTAAGAATCCTTGCAATCATGATGACTCTTCAAAATCTATGTTCTTCTATGATTTTGAATTTTTGCATGAACCATCTTCTTTATACTGTATTGATGCTGTAAAGGCGCCCTGTTGGCCCAGTGGTTAGAATGCAGTATTGCAGCAAACTCTACCCACAGCCTGCAGTTCAATCCTGACCAGCTCCAGGCTGACTCAGCCTTCCATCCTTCTGAGGTCGGTAAAATGAGGACTCAGATTGTTGTGGGCAATATGCAAATAATGCTGACATTAAACCAACCAGAAAGTGCTGTAAAGCGCTATGGTAAATGCTAAATGCTATTGCTATCATGTATAAAACTTCACAAAAGTTTCAAGGGACCTTATTTATTCTATTACAATTGCCAGAGTATTCCACTGGTTCTACTGAAAATTTCAATTCCTATTCAAAGCTGATAGTTCTAAAGGGTTTCTAGACAGAGCAGGATTATCTTCTTGCAACAATCAAGCTTGTATCATGGAGGCCACTGGTTGCAGCAAGTGATGGCCCTTCCTCTAGAGCAGGAGTGTCAAACTCGATTTCATGGAGGGCTGCATCAGGGTTGTGTTTGACCTCGGGGGGCCGGGGTGGGAATGGCCAGGGTGAGCGTGGCCAGCTCGACGTCATTCGTGTCGGGGGCACCTGTGGTGGCCCGAGCGCTCTGCCAGTGAAAACAGACTCCCGAGCTCCGTTTTCGGCTGCGACGGCCTCCTGCAACCCTCTGCCAGTGAAAACGGAGCTTGGGAGGGCCGCACACAGACCTCCTGAGCTCTTTTTTCACTGGCAGATGCACTGCGGACCAGTCCTTTGCTGTTTCCAGGGCGGCCCCGCGGGCCAGATCTAAGCACCCCGCGGGCTGGATCCGGCCCCCTGGCCTTGAGTTTGACACCCCTGCTCTAGAGCCCATGACCAACTTCATTTGGGAAGGTGAGGCTAGCTTGTCCTTGGAATTGAAGAGAGGGGGCCAGACTTGCAACCCAGTGGTGAGTGACCTCTATCTGAGAAATGTTTTCTGTTGCACCAAATTCTGGAGTTCATGCGTGGCTGAAGAAGTTATAACTCAGTGTGTCCTTTCTCTTTGGCCGCCTTTTCCGGCAGGGTCTTGGTCCAGAAGACAACGGCTTTCTCTTTCAGTTTTCTTGCCACCTTTTGCTTTAAGTCTATTTCCAGATACTGCTCACTCAGGTCGTACCTGGGCCAGGTCACCAAGCCAGCTCCATTAGGGTTCCTAGAGACGATTGCAAATGGCCAATTAGTTCACAGAATCAGTTTGTCCTGTTAAATCTACATTAGGATAAATAGCAAAGGTGGGAAGTTTCTTTCTCTCAGGATCACCAAGATAATCTCTTCCTTGCTTTCACAAATAGAGCTTTATCATTTTCCAAACAATAATAAAATATTCTAGAAACTTGAAACATTTGTCAGAGGCACCTGCTGGAAGCTTCCTGCAGTGCACACTTTTCTCCCCAGGCTAACAACCTCTAATACAGGGTTGTCAAACTCGCGGCCCGGATGCATCACGCTCTGGCCACGCCCACGCCCGGTTTAGCAAAAGGGGGGGGAAGTCCCGATACGTCATGTGACACCGCTGTGACAACGTGAGTTTGACACCCCTGCTCTAATACGACCAGCCTCACTGCTGAAGTCTGAGAGCTCTGGTGCCCCGGAAGATGATGGGTGTCCCCCAAGAGACAATTTGGAGGGGGACATTCTTCATAGCTGTTAAGTCCAATTTATACCAATTGTATAGTCTACCTGAGTAGTAAATTTATGGACATGTGCAAAAACCCTCTGACTTACCCACTGCGAGCAAAATTAGCCCAGTATTTCATAATCACTTTGCTGAGCATTTTATCTTCTTCTGTTGCATTGTCTGCAGGCAGGAATATAAGGATGGCGTCAGCAAAAGAATTACAACTTTGGATTGTTTAAAAGATAAAAAAATCCAGAAGTAATATCAGCACCTTGTGAATCTCAATGAAATGCAACTTGTTCAGTGGTGGGATTAAATTTTTTTTACTACCGGTTCTGTGGGCGTGGCGTGGTGGGCGTGGCTTGGTGGGCATGGCAGGGGAAGGATCGGGGTAGGTTCTAACTTACCTCGCTGCCGGTTCACTTCCTCATTTCCTCCCGATCAGTTGGGACTCGGGAGGCAGAGAATTAGATGGGGGCAGGGCCAGTCAGAGTGGTATTTACCGGTTCTCCGAACTACTCAAAATTTCCACTACCGGTTCTCCAGAACTGGTCAGAACCTGCTGAAACACACCTCTGAACTTGTTGCCAGGCATGTATTATTATTTCATCAGACTCCTATCGAGAGATATTTGTATGAATTCAGAAAGGAACACCTGGAGCCCAATCAAATCTCCTTATGAGTTAAGAAACAACCAACTAACTGGGACAAATGGCTTTTGGAGAGTGAAAATAGAATCCCTGGCAAAGCTCCGTTATCTCAGCCAGAGATGTCCTCTATCTGCATCAAAATCTTTTCAAGAACACCGAAAAATATGAATTCCACAATCAAATCCTTTTTTGATGAGAAATAGCTGGTGAATTTTGAGTATAGTTTTCGAGCCATCATTGTACTCGTCTAATTGGCATTCTATACAGCCCTCATTTGTCTAATTACAGGTAGTCCTCAACTTACAACTGTTAATTTAGTGACCAAAGTTACAACAGCACTAAAAAAAGTGACTTATGACCGTTTTTCACACTTACAACCATTGCAGCATCCCCAAGGTCATGTGATCAAAATTCAGAGGATTGGCAACTGACTCATATTTATGACGGTTGCAGTGTCCTGGGGTCATGTGATCACTTTTTGCAACCTTTTGACAAGCAAAGTCAATGGGGAAGCCAGATTCATTTAACAGCCGTGTGACTAACTGAACAACTGCAGTGATTCACTTAACAACTGTGGCAAGAAAGGTCGTAAAATGGGGCAAAATTCACTTAACAAATGTTTCGCTTAGCAACAGAAATATGGGCTCCATTGTGGTCATAAGCCGAGGACTGCCTGTAGTTAAATTCAGTGTCATGAATTATTTTCAAGTATTGTGCCGAAATCGAGATACTTCAAGTGTGCCAACTCTCAAAATTTACTATGGAAGGCCAAAAGAACAAAGTAGTTTAATCTAGCAAAGAAGCCCAATTGTGTAAAAACACTCAATAAAAATGTTAATTGAAATTTAATGTAATCAATTTAATTACATTTAACTACTCCCTGCATTATTTTTTCCACACTATGGTCTGTCCAGATTATATCCAATTCTTCTGATAAATGTTGGGCCACAGGCCCTCTATTCTGCAGATGCATCTCCTGGGCTCACCCAGAATTTCTATTATGGCCTAGCCGGCCTTCAGCTCTGGACAGTCCCGTGGAGTCATGGCACTCCTGAATGAGTGGCGAGAGAATTTGCCTGCGCTTTAAGAGGCAGAAGAGATGAGAAGAGCCACCGAAACAGCGGCTCATTCCAAGGGAAGACATGGAGACAGAAGTGGGTACACCCTGAGCAGCTGATGCTTGCTGAATGTGGCTTCAAGGGATCGTTCCTAGCAACCTCTTCCTCTTTGTAGAGAGAAGGAAAGAAGGAAAAAAAAATACTAATCACAAGTTTTACTGGGGCCTTAAGGAACAAAAGGTCTCCTCAGCCATATTTTCATTAATGACTCAGATGAACGGAAGGAGATTATGACGGCAGAAGATAAAAAACTAGGTTCTAGCTAGAAAACGGTTCCCTTGCACAGGGTTACCTGGTTGGTCATGGCACTAACAGAAAAGGACGAATGAGTCGGAGAGAGATGTGGCTAATAAAGTTTTTGACTTTAATAGTTAAGAGAAGAACTACTGTATTTCCAAATCATAGGAAGTAAATGATCCCTTTTGTTCTGTGAGTGCAAAGTCCTATACTGGCAGCACGGTATAAAAAGGACTCTGACAATTGGAACAAAGTCAACAAACAAGGGCGAATACCAGAAACAGGAGGGGGGTGTGTGTAAATTCCTAGGGTGGGGGGGAGGCTGATGAATGCATGAGAGCCTTCTGCCATTGGAGAGGAGATACCCACCAAGGCCAAGTTCTCGGAGCTACCAGCTGGCACAGAATGTTTTCCCAAAACAAAAGTAAATGAATGTAATTGGTGGACAATGAATTGTGGGTGGCTCAGGAGTGAAAAGAGGGTTTTACCTGTTTGGTTTTCGCAGAAAACCTCAGAGCTGACTTTGCTTCTGCTGGGCCTAAATGGATCTTTTAACAAAGTTTTACTCTTGGTAGTTCCTACATGCTATGAGTTTGTTTTTGGGATGTGACAAATGTGATGGTTGATAAGAGAACTGAGAGGGGCTGTGGTCTTCAGGTCTGGAAGACTGGCCCAGAGAAGAGAGCCCCCCACCCTTTTGGCCCTCATTGGAGGGAGGCTGGTTCTGCTTCAATCACACACACACAAATTCCGTAATAATGCAACAAAAGAGCTTGTATCACCTAGGAAGTTTCCAGCAAAGGCTTGAGCATCTGTCAGGACTCAGGAGACTTAATTGGAAGCCCTAAGTAGCCCTTTCCAATCTCTCTGCACTTCTTAGCTGATGTGGTTCTCCATGTTGCAAGTGCCCTTTGTGGGGAGACAGTCTCTAAGATGGATTCTGAGTGGCCCTTTCCTGGGAAACACTTCACTCTGTGATGAGCCCAGCACCACAGCAAAGGCCGGAGCAAAGATGAGGAGAAAAAAAGCAACACCACACAACATTTCAAACCCTGCCAGGAAGAGATAAAGGGATGTCTATGTGCTAATTGTCTTCCATAAGCCCAGGCTAGTACTACCAATACACTCTGACAACATAAGTACACAAATTAGTCAGGGGTGGTTTCTAACTTACCTCACCGCCGGTTCGCTTCCTCCCGTGCCGTGTGGCTGCGTGCGCATTGCGTGCCGCGTGGCCCTGCCGCACGGGCGTGGCGTGCATGCGCAGTGCCGAAAACTCAGCTTCTGTGCATGCGCAGAAGCAAAACAAGCAAAAAATAGCCCCCAAAAAACCAAAAACAAGATGGCGGCGCATGCACAGTGCCGAAAACTCAGCTTCTGCGCATGCGCAGAAGCAACCCCCCCCAATTTTTTTTCAAAAAAAAAATTCCAAAAAAAAAGATGTTTAAAAAAAAAAAAGATAGCGGCGTCCACGGACCGGCACCGACAGAACCGGCTCTGTGACGTCACCACCAGTTTACTACCGGTTCTATAGAACTGGTGCGAACCGGGAGGAACCCACCTCTGAAATTAGTGAGCTAAAGGCAGTGGGAGGCAGTGGCAAAAAAGTCTGCATTGTCACCTGCTAGGCATTTCACAAATAATACAAGAAAGTATGATTACTGTCTTGCATGGTGTAGCATTACACGAACATCTATTCCCACCGTGACTGAAATTATTCTTGACTCAGAATCATTGAATTGGACTGTTAATTCCATTAGACAGGAATCGCCCCAGCTGCAGTTTGAACCCATCCAGGACTTCTCAGGTCATTGGTTCCACCTTCAAATTGCTCTTGCCAAATTCCCATTCCCTAAATTCTGTCTTAAGACCTTTGCTTGTCCTCTGAAACCCCAGAGAACAGACCTTGGCATTCCTTCGCTCCCCACTGGGTTATTGCAGGCTCCATCAGGCTTCTCTTTTCAAGGCCAAATAACCTGCTGACAAGGACCTAGTTTGCTGATCATCATCACTCTTGGTTTCCTTCATCAATCTGGTTTCCTTTGGGCCCATATTGGCAAGGTTGGCCTGCTAATAAGTTGCAGGTGGAACAAAAGCAGTAGGCCATTGTTGAGAATCCACAAAACGTGGTGGCCTTTCTCTCAGCAGGAATGTGCCCACCGCATTCAGGTTGGACCAGTGCTGAATTCCTGGAGTGCTCCAGACTCACCCGTGAAGAAGGGCTTTCCAAAGACAAAGGCAATTTCATCCCCATGATCCACTTTAACAAAGTCTGGCCTAAGGTTGCTGTGTTCACTTGAACGATGCTGCAATTCATAAACATAGGCCGGATAGCCAGCGTCTGAAAAGACAAGAATGTGGCACAGAGACACCATCTCTTATTTGCTCTACCACAGCCAGACCCCCAAAGATGCCATTCTGGGTGATGTGCAATGATGCTTAGACTGTCTACTGTCGACCTCACCCCATTCCTAAAAGGTCTGTAAGGGGCGTGCATAAGCGCACCAGCGTGCCTACCGTCCCTGTCCTACTGTCCTATTGTCCTCATCTATCTGTATTCACTTTGATTATGTTTATGTTTATCCCTCTACCTGCTATCTTGTACATGTTTGACAAACAAATAAATAAAATAAAAATAAATAAATAAAGATGGTGCACACGCAGGGAGCCTATGGACGGGAATGATGGTGTGCAGCTGCACACAGCTTGAGCTGCTTGTGATGCTTTATCTGCTACATATATCTGGACAAAGAAGTTCTGCTGTGACAAAAAGAAGCCTCTTCAAGCCACTTGTCACCCACTATGACCCTAATATGCCTCCAGCCTAAAATTTCCACAGTTTGAGGCACGCAGGGGGCCTCTCTCCTCCTTCTCCTTTTACAAGAAATTGTCCCAGTGTGCAATTTGTTATCAAAGAAATAAGGTGCCCAATTCAGTGCTCAGAAGGGGCCTCTGCTCACCCTGGCCACAATCGGCCAGACACCTGGATACAGATGGGGGGAGATGGCCTGTAGGGGCCGGAGGAGCTTCCAGGTCTCTGCCCTGATTTGACTGAACCACCCTCGTCCCCAGGCTCCTAATCAGCTGTTGAGGGGCTGCAGGATGGGGCATGAGCTGCTTATCCAATTTTCTTGTATGAATGATGGACAGGTGCCTGTCAAAACTCACCAGCTCCCAAGCCCCAACCGAGAGGTGGGTTCCTCCCGGTTCGGACTGGTTCTATGGAACCGGTAGTAACTTGGCGGCCTGGGTTGCTAGAACCGGCAGCGACCCAGGCCTGCCACGCCCCCAAACTGGCTCTCTCAGCGGTGCCGTAGGCACCGCCATCTTGGTTTTTGCTTCTGTGCACACGCAGAAGCTGTGTTTTGCTTCTGCACACACGCAGAAGCTGGTTTTTTAGCAGTGCGCATGCACACACACGCGCACAACAAGGAGCGAACCAGCAGCGAAGAAATTCAGAACCCACCCCTGCCCCAACCCTGCTTTGCCCTCCTGTATCTGTCCATTTTGGGGGATGGTTTCCTGCTTGTAAACAACTGCCAGAAAATTGGAGGGTAGCAAACTCCAAAAGTCTCCCTAGATATTTCACATTATCCTTTCTGGACACCTTCAGAATAGCAATGCAGGACAGGCAACAACAACCGTACATTTTAGGCCAGTACTGGGGAAGAGAGCCCCTCCCCTCTCCACCAAACTACAGCAGCCCTTTGACTTGTGGCTTTGAGAACATCACTAGCATTCTTTTAATTTTTGTTTTTTTGCATAATGCTAATAGCTCAGGCAGAAATGACAAATGAGGGGAAAACACTCTGCTGGAAACCTGCAGACGGTCCCAAGCAAGCCTACAGGCAGTCCTCGACTTACAACTGCATTTAATGATGGTTCAAAGTTATGATGGCCTTGGAAAACGTGACTTGTCTTTGCACTTATGACCGTTGTACCACGGAATAGCAATTTGGCTCCTTGGCAGCCCACTCGCATTTACCGTTGTTTGGGGCATCTTGCAATCACCTGATCCGTATTAGCAACCTTTACAGCTGGTTTCTGGCCAGCAAGGTCAATTGGGGAAGCTGGCTTTGCATAACGACCACAATAAAAACAGTCATAAAATTTGGTCCGGTCACATGAGGACCCACTTTATGACTGCACTGACTTACAAAGGAAATTTCAGTACCAACTGTGGTTGCAAGTCGAGGACTACCTATAAAATGTTGCTGCTGGCCTGTTCTTCTGACTTTGCAACTGGCTGGCTGAAGGGATGGAGGGATTTGATCGAAGAGGTTATGGGAGGGGAGAAGAAACCGGTCATTGTCCTAGATCTCGCTAAGGCTGCTCAAACCCAGTTAGTTCCAATAGCGACTGACCTCGGTGGTGTCTGGCCGTAAGAATGGCTGGAGCAAGGAATACGGCATCCCTCAATAAAGCCAGGAATTGATCTCTGAGTTGCACCGGGTTCTGGAGATCCTGGAGATATTCATCAGCAACCAGAGGAAGATCCTGAGGAGCCACTCTCTGTAACAGTCAAAGAAAGGTGGGCCATCAATATTGCAGCCACACTGGCTTTCAGGTTTCCAAGAACAATTTCTTGGAAAGCATAGTGTCTAGAGAACTTCTTTTATCAGCATGCTGTAAAACCAAGAAAAATAAAGAAACCTAGATAAACAAGAGAATCGTAGTGAGTGTCAAGGATCAAACCTTCTCCTGATTTTCCCTACTGGGCCTGCCTCCCACCCTGCTCCCACGTCCAGAAGTCCTCAGGAGTTGCGCCTCTCCTAGTACGGTTGGGCACAAAGCCCCTGGAAACCCGTTGCCATGGCTGAAGTCCACAGGGGTCCAAGGGAAAGCAGGCGGGACTGAGGCTGGCGATAAATTCAGCCGCACCGAGAAAGTGCCTCTTACTGTGAGCTGCTCTGAGCTGCGTAGCAGGAGATTCACGGTCTCTTTGTCAAGTCCCTTCGTGAAGTCTGGAAACTGGAGAAGCTGGAGAGAGTAAAACCAAATGGTTAATTCTGAGTGCAATCAGGAGAGCGGACCCAAAAAGGCAGCGGCAGAGCTTCATCAACAAAGAGAAAAGGCCCACCTTAGGGAGAATCCACCCAAACTCATCATCATTGACCCCGATGATGTATGGAAGATTACTGAAGTTTTTGTCTGATAAGAGCTCTCTGGGACTCTTGGGGAAAAATCGACCATCAACTACTGCAGAGGAAAAGATAACGTGCTGGAGAGGAAACAGAAATCAGTTTAACATCTTTTAAAATATTATTTTCACGGAAATCACAATAAAGCCCTCCTAAGTTATGGTCAATAGAAATGGAAGAACATTATTAATTTCTGTATATAATTAGAATTTTAAATTGTTGTAACTTGAATTCTGCATCTTACAGTCCAATATTGTATTTTTATAAATTCTCGCCTTCATTGTTTGGTCACTTTAGATAGAAGAGTCTTAAATCTGAGATGTGCTTAGTCAGAAGGAATGGAATTCTCCTTACATCAGACTTCAGAAGACAACTTCAGATTACATAGTCAATGATTTCCTCCCCCGTTTATGCTCTCTATTCTTTTTGCAGTCTTTCATCTATTGGGTTGGGGTTTTTCCTTCTAATTTGTCTATTTCTTTCTATCAAATTCCTAATAAATACTTTTTAAAAATGACATTGACAGTAGTAAGGCTTGTCAGCCTTGCGAGGTAGTTCCGACAAGAAGGACATTCAGAAGTATGAATCGTGCAAGTCTGAAAGTGCATCTCCCCCACCACCTTGTCCTTACAGTCCAAGAAATTAGGGAGGGTCCCTTTTGAGGCATCTGCCAGGCCCCCATTCCTTCTACAGGTTTAGCTGCTCCTTGTCTGACCAGGGCCTAGTCTGCAGCTCTGCTTCCTGCCTTCCATAGTCTCCTGGATGATGAATTTGCCTTGCTGAAGCTTCAACCTTGCCCTTTCCACTAAGGTCTAGGACAACTTGCTGCAACCTACTCACCGTGGCCAACTCGCTGCAGGACAACTCGCCACGGAACAATTAAACCTGGGATTAGTTCCTTTAATTATTCATCAAAGCATTACTTTGACCTTAAATTACTATTATTAAATTACTACTGACCTTAAATGCAAGCTAATTAATGCAAGAAGCATCGTAAACAAAATGCCTGAATTCCTCCTCTTACTAAATACAACTATATTCGACATTATATTTGTCTGCGAAACGTGGCTGAACGCATCCCTCCCTGACTCCATTATCACAGTAAGAGACTATCATGTTTACTGGTCCGATCGCAAAATCCGTAGAGAAGGTGGTGTTGCCATATTCTATAAAAAGTCCCTAAATCTAAAAAAGATTCAAGTTACACATGAACTCGCTCTTCCAGAAACCATCGTCTGCGAACTGTCCTTAAATACCACATTTTGCTTCTTACTATGTTATAGAGCCCCTGATTATGATCTCATACATGCGAACAAGTTAACTTCACTACTAACGTGGGCAGCCTCCTGCCCATACCCTCTTAGCTTTCTTGGTGACCTCAATCTACCTCTTATTAATTGGACACTAAACGAATGTACAACTGAACCCATACATGCAACCCTGTACAATGCTGTTACTAATCTCGGACTGGATCAACTAGTAACTAACAACACTAGACTCAACAACTGCCTTGATCTCATCTTCTGCAACAGTTTAAACTCAATTTATGGACTACCAATAAAAGAACCCTTTTTCAACAGTGATCACAGCATGATAGACTTTTGTCTCAATATATGCCCTTACAAAAATCACCATAATGATGGGATACCCAATTACAACTTCAAAAAAGCCAACTATAATTTCATAAATGCCGACCTCTCATCTATTACAATTATAACTTTAAAAAAGCCAACTATGATCTCATAGACACCGACCTCTCATCTCTTGATTGGCAAATTCTATTCACTGACTGTAATACTGCCGAAGACCATTATAACATTTTTTTGCTTGAAGTCAAAAGAGTCATTAACCTATACGTACCACTAATAACCCCCAAAACCAGGAAAAACAAATTACCCATAACAATAAGGAAGCTCCAATCCCCAAAAAAATCTCTTTGGCAAAAAAACAAAACTGGCTACATAGCTAACTTTAAAAGCAGCTACAAAAGCTTATGCTACCAGATAAAGACTGAATGCACCAATTATCACATCAAACAAGAGGAAAACCTTCTGCGCACTAAATCCACCCGTGCCTTCTATTATTTTGTAAACAACAAACTTAAAGACTCGAGATCCATCCCACTCCTAAAAGGACCTAATGGTAAAGACTGTAATGATGAAACCGTTAAAGCCAACCTCTTTAACACATTCTTCGGCTCAGTCTTTGTAAACAGCAATGGCTCATGCCCCACATTTCCCAGTCATACCACAGCTAATCACAATGATCTAACACATATCGATTTTACAGAAGATAACGTTGAAAAGGCACTACGCAGCCTAAAACCATCTCTATCTATTGGACCTGACGGACTATGTACCTACTTCTTTAAAAAGCTTTCCACTGCCATAGCAGAACCTCTAAGCATAACCTTTGAAAAATCTTTCAGGACCAGCTCCTTGCCCAACCTATAGTCACTAGCCACGGTCATCCCTATCTTCAAAAAGGGAGACCCCAGCCTAGTTGAAAATTACAGACCAATCTCTTTATGTTGCATCACCTGCAAAGTCATGGAATCAATCATAAACCAATCCATTACCCTCCACTTAGAGACAAACAACCTGCTCTCTAACAAACAATTTGGTTTCAGAAAAAATTTGTCCTGTAATCTGCAACTCCTACACTGCAAAAACATATGGACTACACAACTTGACCAGGGCAAAGCAATAGACACAATTTACATAGACTTCTGTAAAACCTTTGATTCAGTAGTACACGACAAACTACTTCTAAAATTAAAATATTATGGCATTTCTGGACCCCTGCATAATTGGATAGCTACATTCCTGTCAAACAGGCAACAAGTGGTCAAAATAGGGAGTGCCCTATCCAACCCTACACCTGTTAACAGCATTTTAGGACCAACACTCTTTATACTTTATATAAATGACCTTTGCGATCATATTATAAGCAACTGCATTCTCTTCGCTGATGATGTAAAACTATTCAACACCACTGCTACCCTTCAAAAAAACCTTGACTATTTGTCAGAATGGTCAAACAATTGGCAACTTCAAATCTCAACCAACAAATGCTCTGGCAAAAAAAAATCAGAACACAAAATACAAGCTGGGCAGATACAACCTCATAGACGAACCCCACTCTGTTAAGGACCTTGGAGTACTCATCTCTAATGATCTACGGTAAGTGCCAGAGCCCACTGTAACAACATTGCCAAAAAAGCATTAAGAGTAGTCAACTTAATCCTGCGTAGCTTCTTCTCTGGCAACATTACACTGCTAACTAGAGCATACAAAACGTTCGCTAGACCAATTCTCGAATACAGCTCACCTGTCTGGAACCCGCACTGCATATCGGACATTAATACAATTGAGAGAGTCCAAAAATATTTCACGAGAAGAGTCCTCCACTCCTCCACTCACAACAGAATACCTTATTCCACCAGACTTGAAATTTTGGGCCTAGACAACTTAGAACTACGTCGCCTTAGAACCGATCTAAATGTAGTTCATAAAATTATCTGCCACAATGTCCTACCTGT
>QLTV01000331.1:1038893-1056858 GCA_003457575.1 Thermophis baileyi
AGAGTGGTCAATGCCTGGAATACATTACCCGACTCTGTAGTTTCTTCCCCAAACCCCCACAACTTTAACCTTAGACTGTCCACCGTCGACCTCACCCCATTCCTAAGAGGCGTGCATAAGCGCACCAGCGTGCCTACCGTCCCTGTCCTAATGTACCCATATACTCGTTAAATTTCTTGTACTCATAACTATGCTTGTACTTATATATTCACAAACATGTTTATACTCTGTTTATACTTTGTTCGTAATCATATATACGCTTGACAAATAAATAAATAAATAAAAATANTTCCCCTCTGCAAATCCATTCCTACTCCCACACCATTCAAAGGGTACATTCAAATGGGTACATTCCTAATGTACCCATATATTTGTTAAATTTCTTGTACTCATAACTATGCTTGTACTTATATATTCACAAACATGTTTATACTCTGTTTATACTTTGTTCGTAATCATATATACGCTTGACAAATAAATAAATAAATAAAAATAAAATAAATAAGTTGCTTGTGCTATTTTGCTAGATGTTTGTGCTATTTTGCTATGGTTAGAAATCATTTGTTAGAAATTCATTCTGTAAGAGAATTGTATCCTTTTCTATCTTGTTTCTCGCTTCTGTAATTTGTTTCAGAAGCTAAGCATATCCTTGGAGAAAGTTCCCATGAACATCCTGCTCCATAGATAAGGGAGGGGGCTGCCCAGGAGCACAAACACACACAAGAACAAGGGATACTCTGTAAGATAGTAAAGCATGGACAGAGACAGGCCTGAACAAAGAACACTTTAAAGATCACGTTGGTGACGAACCTGTCTCTGATTGGATGAACTTTGTTTCTATCGGCGTAAACTGTATATAATACTCTGAGCCACTCTTGCAGTGTGTGGCTATTCCTTACATGCATTTTGTCTGTGTTTGGATATAGTATTCACCCAGACTTTTTCTACTTTGGCCAAAGAATAAAAAGCTCATTTTTTTTGCAAGCCTTGTCTCGAGTGTCACTCTCTTTGGCATCTCAGTGGCTCGGGGAAACTTCTGGGACCTTACAGTCCTTTTTTCCCTCCCACATTACTGGGAAACCAAGAAGCAAGGAAAAGCTCAGAAGGGTGGAATTGGATGAAACAAGACCAAAGTCGGCTTGATTTAATCTCCTGCGCTTGCTCCTGGTGGAGAAACAGCTGCTCCTTCAACCGATGGGCAGTTGGCTAAGGAAACCAGCTTGCTGGCATCAGCTGCCTCAGAGGTGTTATCCAGGGGTGAAATGCTACCGGTTCGGGTCGGTTCGGGTCGGTTCTCCCAAACCGGTAGTAAAAAATGCTACCGGTTCACAGAACCGGTAGTAAAAAATACTAAAAAAAGTTTTAAAAAAAGTTCCGACGATTGCGTGTTGCACAGCTGATCTTTGGAACTTTTTCCCTCCCTGAAGCCTGCTAGGCCAAAAATGGGGGGTTTAAGTCAAAAATGGGGGGGTGTCCATTTTTGCTCCCAGCAGGCTTCCCTGAAGCCTGCTAGGCCAAAAACTGGGGGGGGAGGGGGTGGAAAGAAAGAAAGAAAGAAAGAAAAAAAGAAAGAAAGAGAGAGAGAGAAAGAGAAAGAAAGAAAGAAAGAAAGAAAAAGAAAGAAAGAAAGAAAAGAGAGAGAGAGAGAGAGAGAGAGAGAGAGAGAGAGAGAAAGGAGAGGAAGGAAGGACTACAAACCTGGCACTAGACACAGCTTCAGAGGATAATCCAGGGCTGGAAGAGACCTGGAGGTCATCTAGTCCAACCCTGCTCCAGCAGGACATTGTTAAAGTGAGTTTCTGTCTTTTGATCTCCCAGTCACATCACTACATAGCCACGCCCACCCAGTCACATGACCCACCAAGCCACGCCCACCAAGCCACGCCCACAGAACAGGTAGGAAAAATTTTTAGATTTCACCACTGGTGTTATCCAATCCTACCTACAAAGTGGCAGGATTGTGACATATCAAGTGTTTTGAAATATCTCAAGGGTTATATTTTCTTTATCATCTCTGCCCAGACCAACTTTCCTCAAATCATTTCCTGGAGATGGATCAGCCTAAAACTCTCATCACCTTAGAGGTGTCAGGAGATACAACTAACAGAATAATAGTGTCAGATCCGTGAATCTGCCATTCTTCAGGGGAAGGGAGGGGGACCCTTGGTTATATTTATACTTTATTACTTTCTCCCCAATATATCCTGTATCCTGTAGTCTATTGATTTATAACTTCTAGCCTGGCGCCTAGGCGGCCTGGCATTTTCTCACCTTTTGGGGAATGTAAGGGGAGAGAGGGCCATGTGGGTTGTATTGCTTGAAAGCCGGCAGAGGATGACCCTAAGAAAGTTCCCTTATCACTTTCTCAGAGCGGCCAGTACAATAACATCTTCACACCTGTGGATTGGCTGAATCCACACTGGACTGTTGGGAGGGGTTTCTAATTCCTTTTATTCTAACTGTATTGCTTGAGGGCCCTCAGAGCCTGCTTTGATTTCGTCCTGCTATCACTCCTGTTCAATAAAAGGTTCCTTTTGAAATGCCAAGTTTCAAGAGTCTTTACTTTCTTGAATAAGGAGGAGAGGCCGGACCTTACATAAAGCAGGCTCTGCAAATGTGGTCAACCCGGAGAGAAATTTTTTCACTCTACCGAGGGGACCCTACAAACCATGTCTGAACAAAGTAGTGAGCAAGGGAAGGCAGAGTGCTGGGGAGAGACATCAACAACCACCCAGCCAGACGCCAGACCCATCTGCCCCATCAAAGACATTGAGGCTGTCCTGGAAAGCTCCACGAAACCCCGGTGGTCAATCGGCATGGGGAAGAAGGACAGCTGGGATGGGAGAACCAGGGGAGTCACCCTCACCTGTGGTAGCCGGAAACAGGGGTGGAAGATGGAGCTAGAGGCCCTGTCCGATCAAGAAGAATTGATTGAGGAGCCACTGAAGGAAGACCGGCACAAGAGGCACATCACCCGGCTCATGATGGAAACTTTGGAGAATCTTAACGTCTGAGGTGAGCCGGGCCATCAACGGAAGGGGGGCAGAAGCAGCACCAGCCGCGGTCGAAGCCAGAGCCACCACCCCAGGCCCAGGAGCAGCCAACCAAGCTGATGCCACCGGCGGGAAAGCAGCCGCACCAGGGAACCTGCCTCTTGCAGTACCAGCCCAGATGAACATCCCCAGTGAGCCCAGGGGACCCCAGCTGGAGACAAAAACTCCCCCCCTGGGCGTAAAGTACGATGGAGACCCCCAGAAGTTGGGATTCTTCCTAGCCCAAGTCCTCACATACATGCAGGAATACAGCCGAAACTTCCCAACCCAGAGGGCATGAGTTCGAGTTGTGACCCTAGCCTTAGAAGGGGCGGCTGCCCGATGGATGGTAACCCTCCATAACGCCAACGCCTTGGAGCTGTGAAACGTTTCATGATGGCCCTGCGATGTCGCTTCGAGGACCCACTGGCTGACCACAAAGCCCGTGATCACATCAGAGTCATGAAGCAAGTTGGCTGGCCAGCAGCCGAATATACCGAGGAGTTTTGAGACCTCGCATGGTGAGTGGACTGGCCAGAAGACATTTTGGTGAGCTGGTTCAAAGATGGGTTAAATGACGACCTGTACATCGCCTGCTTAGCCAGGGGGGCCCCTAACCGCTTGGACGAATGGTATCTCATGGCAGAAGAGGCTGAGATCAACATGACCTGAAACCAATACCGAGCAAGAAGGGTTTGGAGAAGATCCCCACCCCAGGGGAAGAGGGAGCCATTCAAGCCGCAACCCACCCTGGCACCGAGACCATCGGCCTGTTTCAAGTGCGGAAAGGAGGGGCTTTGCATTGACTACAGAAATTTAAACACTGTGAGCGTAGAAAATGTGTACTCCCTCTCCCTTATGAAGGACATGCTAGCACACCTCTCTAAGGAAAAAAACTTCTCTAAACTGGACTTATGAGAGGCGTATTACTGCATCAGAATAAGGGAAGGGGATGAATGGAAGACCGCATTCAATACCCCATTGGGCTGTTACCAATTTAAAGTACTCCCATTTGGATTACAAGGCGCCTCAGCTGTCTTTATGCAACTAATTAACGAGGTGCTTCACGAACATTTATACAAAGGGGTTTTGGTTTACTTTGATGACATTTTAATATACACAGAAACCAGGGGTGGGTTCCAACTTACCTCGCAGCTGGTTTGCTCCCTCCCGTGCCGCGTGGGCACGCCTCGTTGGCGCGCATGCGCGCATGCGCAGTAACAAAAAATAAATGAATAAATTTAAAAAAAAAACAAAGCCAAAAAAAAGATGGTGACTGCATGCACAGTGCCGGAAGTCGGCTTCTGCGCATGCTCAGAAGGGGGAAAAAAAAAATAAAAAAAAATTGAAACTTTTTTTTAAAAAAAAGATGGCGGCCCCCATGGACCAGCACCGACTGATTCGGTTCGGTGACATCATCGTGATGTCACCAGTGGGCCACTACTGGTTCGGGAGAACCGGTCTAAACCGGGAGGAACCCACCCCTGACTGAAACCAAATCAGAGCATGTAAAGTTAGTCCGAGCGGTCCTAAACAAACTCCGATCTGTGAAGCTCTATGAAAAGCTCTCCAAATGTGAATTCCACCAGGAAAAAATAACTACTTAGGGTATCAAATATCCCACGAGGGGATACAGATGGACCCGCAAAAAGTACAAGCCGTGATCGACTGGGAGCCGCCCCGCACACTCAAAAAGTTGCAAAGCTTCTTGGGGTTCGCAAACCTTTACTGCCAATTTATCCCGGCTTTTGCAAAAATCACCCTCCCCATTACTAACCTACTTAAAACAAAAGGGGAGGACAAACCAAAACCAAGGCACTAAACTGGATGATGGAATGCCAAGTGGCATTCGAAAAACTTAAGCAACTTTTCTCAGCCGAGCCGGTATTAAAACACCCAGATCCAGACAAACCATTTGTCATACAAGCAGATGCCAGCAATCTAGCAGTGGGGGCCATCTTACTCCAAAAGAATGAGCAAGACCAGCTACAACCATGTGCTTACACTTCCAAAAAGTTAACTGAAACGGAACAGAGGTGGGCTATCTGGGAGAAGGAAGCTTACATCGTATGTTGGGCTCTCCTCACTTGGAGACATTTCCTGGAAGGGAATAAAATCCCCTTCGAAGTCTGGACTGATCACAAAAACCTAGAAGCTCTTAAGACCCCATGGAAACTTTCCCCCAAACAAGTACATTGGGCACAATACTTTAAGCTGTTTGATTTCACCCTTAAATATTTCCCAGGAGGAAAAAACTTTCTGGCAGACGCCCTCTCCAGAAAACCCCAATACAATAGCGCAAAAGCCAAAATGATAAAACCTCTGCTCCAAACCCCTCAGCTAGTAGCTAAAGTGATCACGAGAGCACAAGCCAGGCAAGACCTGCCCACTGACAATACCACGACCCAAGCTTTCAAGAAAGCCCTTGTCGACAATGAGTGGTTCAAAACCCACAAAACAACTGCTTGATTAAAGACGATTTAGCTTGGGTGGGAAGAAAACTGTATGTACCGGCAAGCCAACGCCTGGACCTTATGAAAAGATGCCATGATTCCAGATTGGCAGGACATTTTGGATTTGTAAAAACTCTGCACCTCATCAAAAGATAATTTTGGTGGCCATCTCTCAAAAAGGACATAGAAAGCTACGTAGCCAGCTGTCCTGTCTGTGCTGCAGCTAAAAGATGGCAGGGAAAATCCCCCGGACTTTTGCAGATCGTAGCTGAGCCTTCAGCACCCTGGAGAGAGATCTCCATGGATTTTATTGTCGAACTGCCAGAAAGCGTGGGAAATACCGTTATTTGGGTAGTGACAGACCTGTTCTCCAAACAGGTCCACTTTATCCCTTGCCCAAAAATCCCAACAGCTAAGGCACTGGCAAAAATGTTCCTGGTACACATCTGCTGCCTCCATGGAGCTCCCCAAAGAATAATTTCTGATTGGAGGGTTCAATTCAGTTCAAAATTTTGGCAGGCTTTTCTGAGCTTATTAGGCACTGCCTAGGTGTTAAGCTTCTCCCACCACCCCCAACAAATGGGGGGGGGTTGAACGCACGAATGGGGTGCTGGAACAATATTTAACATGTTTTATAAATTACCAACAGGACAACTGGACAGACCTTTTACCTTTTGCTGAGGTGGCATACAATAATTCAGTACACACCAGCACAGGATTTACCCCATTCCAAGTAGCCACTGGCCAAGAATTCACTCTTATGCCAGAAGTACCCATTGAGGAACCAAACATCCCCTCCCTTAAAGAGTGGATGCATGATTTGCAAACCACATGGCCAGTTGTAAGATTGGCTCTACAAGAAGCTAGGGCAGTCTTTAAAGCCCAAGCTGACAAAAAGAGGGCTGAGCCAAAACCATTCAAAGTTGGAGACAGGGTTTACTTATCCACAAAGTTCTTGCAGTCACTTCAGCCGTCAAAGAAATTGGGACCAAAATTCATAGTGTCGTTTCCCATCACTAGGGTCATAAATCCGGACACAGTGGAATTACTCCTCCCAAAAACACTTGGGCAAGTTCATCCCGTATTTCACTGTAGCTTACTCAAACCTGAAATTACCTCTAACATCAGACCGCCTGCACCCACACCTCCAGTCCCCCTTATGGTGAAAGGAGCACAACATTTTGAAATTAAAGAAATACTTGATTCACGCACTCACCACGGTTCCACGCAATACTTAGTGGCATGGAAACACCTGCCTCAATCCTAAAACGAATGGGTAGCTAAGAAACATGTTCAAGCCCCTTCACTATTAAGGAAATTCCACCTGAAATACCCAAACAGACCATCTTAATTACTTGTTGTATAATATGTTTACTTGTTTCTTTCAAGGTGGATTATCCTTTTTTCTAAGGAGAGCAGTATGTCAGATCCTTGAATCTGCCATTCTTCAGGGGAAGGGGGGACCTTTGATTACATTTATACTTTATTACTTTCTCCCCGATATATCCTGTATCCTGTATTGATTTATAACTTCTAGCCTGGCGCCTAGGTGGCCTGGCATTTTCTCACCTTTTGGGGAATGTAAGGGGAGGGAGGGCCATGTGGGTTGTATCGCTCGAAAGCAGGCAGAGGATGACCCTGAGAAAGTTCCCTTATCACTTTCTCAGAGCGGCCAGTACAATAACATCTTCACACCTGCGGATTGGCTGAATCCACACTGGACTGTTGGGAGGGGTTTCTAATTCCTTTTATTCTAACTGTATTGCTTGAGGGCCCTCAGAGCCTGCTTTGATTTCGTCCTGCTATCACTCCTGTTCAATAAAAGGTTCCTTTTGAAATGCCAAGTTTCAAGAGTCTTTACTTTCTTGAATAAGGAGGAGAGGCCGGACCTTACAAATAGAATGGTTCTCAATGGAATTTCCATCCATTGACCTCTCTCCTGATGCTTTGGAAAATAGGTTGATCCCCTCTTATAGCAATAGCACTTAGACTTATATACCGCTTCACAGTGCTTTACAGCCCTCTCTAAGCGGTTTACAGAGTCAGCATATTGGCCCCAACAATCTGGGTCCTCATTTTACCCACCTCGGAAGGATGGAAGGCTGAGTCAACCTTGAGCCTGGTGAGATTCGATCTGCCAAACTGCTGGCAGCCGATGATCAGCAGAAGTAGCCTGCAGTACTGCATTCTAACCACTGCGCCACCGCGGCTCTTCCTTGTCGCAATCCTTTAGAAATTGGAACAATTCAATCATGTCTCCCCCAAGTCCTTCTTTTCATTAAACTAGACATACCCAATTCCTGCAACTGTTCTTCATATGTTTTAGCCTCCAGTCCCCTAATAACCATTGTTGCTCTTCTCTGCACTCTTTCTAGAATCTCAATCTTTTGTGTATCATGGCAACCAAAACTGGATGCAGTATTCCAAGTGTGGTCTTACCAAAGTGATATTAACACTTCATGTGGTCTTGAGTCTATCCCTCTGTTAATGCAGCCTAGGATTGTGTTTGCTTTTTTGGCAACTGCAGCACACTGCTGGCTGATATTTAAGTGGTTGTCCACTAGGATTAAAAGATCCCTCTCACAGTTACTACTATTCAGTCAGGTACCACCTATCCCCGTGATGGCGAACCTGTGGCACGCAGAACCCTCTCTGCTGGCATGCGCACTGTCGCCCCAGGTCAGATCTCCGTGGTGTTTCTTTTGTGAGCTTCTGTTTCCCTGCAAACGACGAAACAGAAGCTCACAAAAGAAAAAGAACTTACCTCTTGCCACGCTGCCGGTGTTGGGATGCCCCACCTCCCACCAGCCAGCTTGTCTTTGGGTCTCTGCTGCGCATGTGCGCATGTCCGTCCATGTGCATGTCCACACATGCGCACGTGCACCTTTCAGTTTGGGCATGCACGCGTGCACTTTGGGTACTCAGTGTCTAAAAGGTTCGCCATCACTGACCTACCTGTGCATTTGGTTTTTCTTGCCTAAATGTAGAGCCTTACTTTTCCCACCATTGAATTTCATTTTCTTAGATAGGGCCCAGTGTTCAAGTCTGTCAAGATCCATCTGTATCTTGAACCTATCTTCTGGAGTGTCAGCTTGGTGCCATCTGCAAATTTAATGAGTTCCCCTTCTATCCCCTGGTCTAAATCATTGATGAAGATACTGAAGGGTACTGGGTCTAAGACAGAGCCTTGGGGTACCCCACTGCATACTTCCCTCCATGTAGATGTAGATTTAGTTCTATTGAGGACTACGCATTGAGTGCAGTTGGTCAGCCAGTTACAAATCCATCTGATGGTGGTGCTGTCTACCCCACGTTTCTATCTTATCAAGTAGTAGGTTTTGCTCTACTTTATCAAATGCCTTACTAAAGTCCAAATAAATTATATCATATTATATTTCTCTCGTCCACTAATTTTGTCACATTGTCAAAAAATACAATAAGATTTGTCTGGCATGATCTGTTTTCGACAAACCCATGTTGGCTTCTGGTTATGACTTTTGTTTGCCTTTAGATTTTCACAGATTTGTTGAAAAACTGGAATTCTGACTTAATTTTGATTTTTGAATTCTGGAATTTGTTGGACAACTGGAATTTTGTGGCCCAGGAAAGGCTGAGTGAAACCAACTGTGTTTAATGAAGAGTTTGAAAAGGTTTGAGCTGCAGTTGGCAGTTTGGCAGAATTCCAACCAAAGCCAAAGGGTTGATCTTATACCATACGAGAAAAATCCATAAAAGGGAAATTGTGAATGTTCATCCAATTTTTGATTTCTGAAGTTGAGCTTTGTTCTGTCTGCTCAAGCAGAACATGATAGTACTTTGGTCTCCAAGATTTATTATGAGTTTGCAACACCAGATCAAGCACATGTGTACATCTTTAGTTACACTCCATGGGTAGGACTTTGAAACAAAAGACAAAATGCTAAATTTATAATTAAGCAACAAGAAACCATAGATGTGTGTGAATATAGCTGATTACAGAGAAACCCCAAAGACAAGTGGATCAGACTTGTGCTGTGCAGCAACAGAACTTTCCACTGCCAGAGTCTTTCTAATCCGTTCCATTTACAACTAACTATAAGGACCTGCCTCAACTAGCCCCCTTGGGAAAGCATGTCTCTCGAAACAGGTAGTTATCATAAGGAACTTTTACTGAGAGACAGTGATTGCAGAGAAGTCAGGCGGAATCTGAAATTCCCACGCAAAACATTAAGCTATTCTTAGAGAAAGCACTGAAAGAACGCGGTTCTGACAGCCCCCCCCCCCGCCCCATTGGAATGTTAGTGCCCCATAGGTGACTTGACACTGATTCTGACAATCTAATATAATCTGGAAAGTATTTCCCTTTAAAGCCTGCTTCCTTGCTAAACATTTACTGCTAGTTTACTTTGCTTTACATACCTTGCAATCTTCAGGAACTCCATGCTAAAACATTTATGAATATTCAGATGAAATTCTTCCACAATGTTATATAAAGCTGCAAAGAATCTGAGTGTCGTATATATGGTGCATCGAAAGGAATGGGATTTTGGACATCATGGTGTATCGCTTGATTAAAATGTCAGCTCAGGTTGTGGCTGCTGAGTGATTTTGTGTCCGGAATCATTAGGAACTGCTATCTAAGCCCTTGTATGGCCCTGTGGTTTGACTGCTGTTGAAAAACAGTATGCGGTTTTGGTCCTTCACCAGAGAAAGAGGAGATGGTTGTGGAGCTGGAAGAGGGCAGCCAAAATGATGAGAAAAGCACATCAGCTGCCCCTAAGCAAAAGATGGCAGGGGAGGGAGGTTTGGAGCTACGGTGGACATGATGGAAGTGGATGAGAACTTGTTGCATCAATGAGGTTACGATGGCAACCAGTCGCTAAGGAAAGATGGCAAGGCACAAAGGCCGTTCTGCTTCTTCAGCTGCTCACCAGCATTAACAAGGCACCAACAAACACCAAAAGTCACGCTTCTGGCTCATCCAGTTCCAGAGCTGGTTTTCCTACAAGAACCTTTGCAGATTGCCTGAGTTACCTGAGTAATGTTGAGGCTAGCTTGGCCTCAACATTACTATAATAAAGAAACATTCCTAAAATTATTTGCCTTTTGCAATGTCATTAGATTATCATTCAACAGAATCAGAGTTTGAAACTTCCTGGCAGATTTCTCCTTGTCTTGCTGGAATTTGGAATGACACCAAAGTTGAACAAGCATCATTCTTCCCCCCCCCCAAATGAAAGAAAATGAAAATACTTTAATAAACAGTGAAACAAAGGTGAAAGGTTATATCTTACAACAAAGCAACTGAATCATTCCTAAGGCAGCAAGTTTGTCAAACAGGAAGATTGATCAAGTACTAACGTAAACATTTTCTGGACTTTGGGGAAATTACAGCATATGCTTTAAAGCTCTAGAGTAGCGGTTCTCAACCTGTGGGTCGCGACCCCTTTGGGGGTCGAACGACCATTTCACAGGGGTCGCCGCGCGCGTTAGCCCGCCATCTTGGTGCCACCGTCACTGCAGGGGTGAAAAGCTCCCAGTTCGGCCGTGCCTGCGGGTCGCCGGATAGCCGGTAGCGACAGAAGCGGGAGACTTCGCCCACCCGCCCGGATGCCGCCATTTGGGTTCTTTTACCCTCTGCGCATGCGCAGAACGCTTTGCGCATGCGCAGCCGGTAAAAGCGGGCAGGGGGGGTCGTGGGGGGGGGTCGCAGCATTAGAAAGGTTGAGAACCACTGCTCTAGAGGGTTTGGGTGATCCCATGGGAGCTCTGCTGCTTAGAGTTGAGCAACTGGAGTTTCAGGCTCTGGGGGTGTCCCCATGCAGGACCTCTTTCCAGCTGCAGCCACCAAAACCCATCAGAAAACCTTGTGTGCCCCCCATGTTCCACATAGTTCTCTGCCTCCCACAGCTTCTTGGAAACCCAAAAGTTGCACTAACAAGGGATTTTCTTAGAAAGAATATATAGCAGATTTCAGTTACCAAATCCAGCTGGTGGTTAAATTGAAATTTTAATGGATGAAAAATAGAGCTTTGAATGTTCCTACTAAAAAGGTGTACTTCAGTAGGAGGGCTGTGGCTTAAATTCTGTGTGAAGGGTCAGGATAGCTCTTGGATTGGTAGTTTGGAAATTCTAGAAAACCATATTTCAAAAAGACCATCTTGGATTTCCTTTTTGAAAGATCACAATCACAGGTTCATGTTTAATATCTGAGCAAATTGAAAGCATTATCTGACTTTCATTATATTGTAATGCCTTATTTTTAATACGGCATTACAATATAATCAGTCTGTTTCATTTTTATTGTCTTCTGGTGGCATTTCTAAACACGCTCAAAGTCCCTTTAACTATTTCCGTAATTAGAATATTACTCAATACACTTGAATAACATGCAGTGTTTGAAAACACTCATATTCAAGCACTTTATTTGCAGAGTCTCATTTTCTCAAGCTTTCTGAAATCTGTTATGTACTAACTGTCAATACATGGTTTCACCCAGGTCCAGCGTTTGAGCGGGAGAACGCTCAAACGCTATTGGCTGTTTTGTCTGACAGCTCCCTATAAAAAGGGCAAGCTGTCAGACTAGTGCTGCTGGTTGTCTTGAGCTGTTACTGAATAAAGAGCTGTTCTGAAGTCTGTCTCCTGTGATCATTCCCACTACTTAACAGTGGCGACGAGGGCTTGGGACCAGGAGAACGAGGACGACCCTCTCAAGTGCTGCAACCAGTCAGGCAGTCCTACCGGGTTTCTGCCTAGTCTACGGAAATGTCTGCTTTCCACCCACCTGCGCCGTTCGACCGTGCCAAGGAAAAGTGGGACTCATACATGCGGCGTTTCGAATGCTTCCTCGAGGCAAATGACTTGTTGGATCTGACGGATAATAGAAAAAGAGCTTTATTCCTAAGTCACTGCGGCCCCGAGGTGTTTGACACCACAGAGTCGCTGTCAGACCCAACCCCGGCACACACCGTACCATGGCACATCCTTCAGGCTACCCTGAAGACGCACTACGTGCCCACCCCGTCCAAGGTTGTCCGATGCTACGAGTTCTGGCAACGGATGCAGCACGAGGGCGAGATGATAAATCAGTACATCGCTGCCCTCCATAAGGCTTCCGGCCACTGCGAATTCCGCAACCTGGATGACATCCTGCTGGACCAACTCATTTGTGGCATGCAGGACATCCACCTGCAGCGCTGGTTCCTGGCTAAGCCCAACCTCACCCTGGCTGCCGCACTGGATGAAGCCAGGGCTGCAGAATCTTCGACCAAGGACGCGGAGTCCCTGCACCGTTTTGCTGCCGCCAAGAAGGAGTCTCAGCCTCCATCGTCCATGCACAGGAGCACCCTCGACGAGCAAGACAGCAGCAACGACGACATCTGCCGCACTGACCACAGGCACCCGCCTGTTGCTAAAGACTCTCAAACTGTCTGTGCCAGCTGTGGGGGGTGGCATCCGAGGGGAGCATGCCGATTCTGGGACGCTGTATGCCAAAGATGCGAGAAGAGGGGGCATTTGGCGTGAGTTTGCCGCGCCATTTTTCCCGCCAAAGACACGCATGCACAGGACTCTGCTCGCAGCGAGCTGTCAAATCGCTACTGGTGCAAAAATAGAAGACCGCGGAACAAAGCCTCCGTGCAGCAACCCGACACCAACCAAACACGGGTTGCCAGAGCCAGCTGCCCAAGCAAGAAAAAGCTGACAGTCACTGTCTCCATCGACGGCGCACCAATCTCTATGGAGTCTCAGCACTCTTGGCAGTCTCAATCGTGGCCTGGCAGACGCTGAAACTCGCCCTTCCGAGTCTCCGGTCTATAGCAATAGCAATAGCAATAGCACTTAGACTTATATACCGCTTTACAGTGCTTTACAGCACTCTCTAAGCGGTTCACAGAGTCAGCATATTGCCCCCAACAATCTGGGTCCTCATTTTACCCACCTCGGAAGGATGGAAGGCTGAGTCAACCTTGAGCCGGTGAGATTTGAACCGCTGAACTGCTGAACAGTCAGCTGAAGTAGCCTGCAGTACTGCACTCTAACCACTGCGCCACCTCGGCTCTTCGCCACCCGCCTGCAGAAATCGTCTATCCGCCTGTCTGACTACCAGGGGAACCGGATCCCTGTCATCGGTCAAGGCCAGTTCCAGGTCAGGTTTAACCAGTTTGAGGGATCTCTCCAGCTCACTGTAGTCAATGGCAGCCTCCCTAGCCTCCTGGGCCTAAACTGGTTCGACTGCCCTGTCTCCTCATTTCGCCCGATGGGCCATTTTTCTCTTGGCCTATTATTATTGCATGGTGCATCGGCCAGGAAAGGACATGGGCAACGCGGACGCATTGAGCAGGTGCCCGTTGCCCGATTTTCTCACTGACATTGCCCTGGACGCTCCGGTCCTCTTACTTGACTTGGCGGACTCTGGGTTGGTCACCTTGGCCGAGGTGGCTAACCACACGGCCAAGGACCCCTCACTCAAAACTGTGTTGAACTGGGTATGGAGGGGATGGCCGAAGGACCCAGTCAGATCTGACCTTAAACCATACGTACAAAGGCAGCACGAACTATTCGAGCAAGGGGGCCACCTCTTTTGGGGTGATCGTGTGGTCATACCAACCTGCCTGCGAGCAGGAATTCTCCGGACATTACACGAAGGCCATCTGGGGATTGTCCGGATGAAAGCCTTAGCTAGGGGGTATGTTTGGTGGCCGAATATGTTCACGGAGATCCAAAATTGGGTTGGGTTATGCAAACCTTGCCAAGAGTCCCGGCCAGCTCCACCCAAGGCCCCAGTCCACGATTGGGCACAACCAAAAGCCCCCTGGTCCTGGCTGCATGCCAACTTTGCTGGCCCTTGTCACGGGCAAATGTTTCTAATCATTGTAGATGCCTACTCGAAGTGGCTCGAGATTTTCCTTATGGGCACGACCACTGCTGAGGCCATAATTAAAATCCTCAGGCATCTCTTCATCACCCACGGAATACCGAACGTTTCGTGCAATCAGCAAAAGAAGCGCTGGGTAGGCTAGGTCCCGGGGACTGGCAGGCCAGGATTGATAAATTCCTTTTAACCCAGCACATTACCCCAAGTGCTACCACAGGCTGCAGCCCAGCCGAGCTCTTCATGGGTCGCAGGCTCCGATCCATACTAGACCGCCTGCACCCAAATTACACTAATAAAGAAAAAACTGATCTCGGCCAAACAACCAGGTCCTTCTCCACAGAGGACGCAGTATTCGCCCGCAACTACGCCGAGGGTTCCCTATGGCTACTGGGGTCATTGAAAAAACATTAGGTCCAATGTCCTATGAGATCCGGCTACAAGACGGCCGGCTCTGGAAAAGGCACATTGACCAATTACGCAAGCGGGCTAAAGGGGAATTAAAAAAACCCGCAAACTGTAAACAAATATGTTCCTCCCTTAGCTGACTCAAGCCCGTGGGTGACGGAAGACCTACCCAAAGAAGCGGGAGTCCAGCGGCGTCCCCATATCGAACCGGTTCCATTAGCCGTGGAGGCCACGCCCGATAAGTTCCAGGAGCTTCCATGCTCAGACCCAGGAGAAACAGCAGACCTGTCCGGACAGGCTGCTGCCTCACCAACAACTGAGCTGCGCAGGTCAAGGAGGGTTCCCAGACGCCCCGCCTACCTGCGTGACTACGTTTGCCATACGGAATGTTCCATCTAGGAGGGGAGGGGTGTTATGTACTAACTGTCAATACATGGTTTCACCCAGGTCCAGGTCAAACGCTATTGGCTGTTCTGTCTGACAGCTCCCTATAAAAAGGGCAAGCTGTCAGAGTACTGCTGCTGGTTGTCTTGAGCTGTTACTGAATAAAGAGCTGTTCTGAAGTCTGTCTCCTGTGATCATTCCCACTACTTAACAAAATCCTTTTCAGCTGTTCATTTCCAGAAAATGTCACCTGTGTCATGAAGTATCCATAAAGAATCTGCATGTGTGAAACTGTAAACTAGATTTTTTTGTTTTGCTATTGACATGGCCAGATATTTGTGAGGGCTATTGTGACAAGACCAATTTATTGTTCAATAATTTGTAGCACTATAGTCCTCAGCTGCCTGGAAAGTTAAGTGGGGAGACATAAGGTTCGATACCAGTCTCTGGTCTCTTCTATGTGATCCCAGGAGACCTCTGTACTACAGGCAGATGCTCCAAAACCTGGTTGCTCCTTTGAGTTCAAAGCTGGGCCTGGAGCCACTTTTTTTTTTTAATTAAGAACTTAGATGGAACTCTTGTCCCAAATGTAAATTGCCCAGAGGTGGAGCGCAGGTCAAGTCTTTTCTGCTCCACTAAGAACCCTTCCTACTAATGCTCCTCTGACCGCTTGGCCATCTCTGGAGGTTTTCTGAATTCCAAAGGAGCCTTTTGGAAGCCTCTCAATTCTTTGCAAGAGATCTTCATTTGACACTGGCAAACTTAGATTATGATTTGCCTAAGGTTCTGAAAAACATAACTAGGCTGAAGAAAGCAATCTCTGATATTAAGAAATGGCCTTCATTGTGTGGTGGAGAAAAAAGTGTCTTCATCCAAGCAGAAACAACAGTGCGAGCTGACCCAAGAGAGGAATGTAGGGGCATCTACAGACGACACGCTTGCAAATGTCAGACTGAGAATGGGGAGAGGATTGCTCAAGCAGCTTAATGGAGCTTCCATATGAAGAGTGATGCAGGAGATGACCAAGCTGAGCCCGAGGGAGGGAGGGGAAGCACGTCAGCAGCCTGGAGTCCCTTCGTGCCCACAAGAGATCTAAATCTGGCCCTCCTTGAATTCCATTGACTCTTATCGACCGCCAATTTGCTCTGACCATTAGTAGTTCAGATTCTTGTTTAGAGGTAGCATGGAATAAATTTGTACTCATTTGAACAACCTGGTTTCTGCGTTTTTTTGCGCCCGATAGTAGTCTTCATCCAAAGAGCTTGTCCTCCTTGGCAACAAGACGGAAAATAGGATATTTTTGTGACGGTTTTGTGTTACTAAGGGTGAAAACACTCTTTTTTTTTGTCCTCTTAGGAAAGGGAATCGGGGGGCAAGTTGTTCCAGAGCAGTTTTATCTTTCATTCCTTATTGGTGCTTAAGACTGTTGGATTATTTTTCCAATTGATCGAGATCACATAGCATCCTCAACCTCTGAATTAGGAGAAGTTTATAAATCTAACATACTCATGTGACTTTGGAACATATCCAAACACACAAAACAAAAACAGGTTTAAAACTAATCAGTTCAGACTTCCGGGTCGCCGCGGTGGTGCGGAGCAGGAGAACAGGGCTCTGTTCTCACTGTCCGATTTTCTACGTTTGGAGGCCGGTGGAGGCGAAGCGGAGCCCTGGAGGGGTGGGCATCATAGAGGGGATACCTCAGGGGTGACGGGGAGAAGAGCGATCCCCCGTTGTGACAGGAGGAACCCCTTAATCCCAGCGTAGAAAAAACCAGCTGTCATGGCCAGGTCCAGAGGCGCGGCAGCCTGATTCATGAAGGAGAAAAAAGTGTGAAGCAGCGATGAGAATCGGTGGAGAGTGAGAACGAATGATCAACCGGGTTGCATCGTTAAACTGGTGAAAGTGAAAGCTGACAGGCAAGTGAGACTCTAAAGTGAGAGAAGCGGCAATTTAGCGGTGTGAGCGAGAGACGGCGAAGGAGTCGGCAATCTTAGCGGAAGGAGAGGAGAGCATGAGCGTTCCGAGCGGCTGCTATTTTGGGGAATTTGACATCGGAGCTGATAATCGAAAGTGAACTGGTTGACACTTAGTAGGGCAACTTTGCCTGTGTTTGTGAGTGGCTCTGTAAAATGTGCTGGTACAGAGGAAGGACTGGTCCGAGTTTGGGAGTAAAGACTAAAGTGACAGTGACAGTGACTGTGCAAAATAGACGGAAGTAGACATCTTGGATTTTGGATTTTAGACTTTGGATTTTGAACACGGAGATTTCGCAGAGGCAAGGGTGAGAAGCAGGATTAAAGAATATTGGTAAAATTGGTGAAGAACTCTGGAGTGTTTATATCTATACCCAGTTTGATTGTCAGATCCCAAAGAGTGATCGTGCCATTCAGTTGAGAGAAGGGGGGGCCTTGGGTTCGATTTATTAGCATTGCCTGTGTCAATTGACGGTTTACAACTCATACCCGGGCACCAAGCATCCTGAGATCTCTTCACTTTTGGAGAAGGTTTATGAGGGGCAATGTGGGATGTTTCACTTCAATGGATAACAGAAGATTGTCAGAGAAATGTATGTTTATCTGGTTCCCAGAGCAGTTGATAAAGAAAACATTTTCACACTTGTGTATTGGCTAGAATCTGCATTCTGGCTAATGGGAGGGGTCTCTACTGCTTTAACTCTACCTGCTTTGCCTAAGGGTATTCAGACGTTGCTTTGAATGGAATGCTTTCACTTCTGCTTAATAAAAGATCCTTTTGAACTACATTGTCTCAGAAGTTCTCGCTTTCTTAAGTTAGACGGAGAGGCGTTCCTTACAGCATGTCTTTTAAGATTAACA
>QLTV01000331.1:1065549-1077615 GCA_003457575.1 Thermophis baileyi
AGTGGGTTGGTCTAGATGACCTTGCAAGGTCCCTTCTTCCAACTCTGTTAAATGTGTTAAATCTGTTGCAGGTGCCATTTGTGTACTTTTGCATGGTGTGTGAGTCAGTACAGCTGCTTTTGCATGGTGTGTGAGCCTGTTGTGTTGTTGTGTGTAAAGTGTAAACGTTTTTTTCCCCCAACTCTTTGTTGCTCTGTGAGGCTCATGCTTGTGGCAGGGGCCATTTTGTGTGCTTTTGCAATACCTCAAACAACTGAAAGCTAAAGCAAAAGACAACTAACACTTATGTAAGTATTTGTGTACCTCTTTTATTTTGTGTACTTCTTTTATTCTTACTCAAGTATTAAATGGTTAAATTTGTATATCATGGTATATCTTCTTTTTGTAGGCAGATATCATTGGTGCAAAGAAGAGACATGGAAGACAACACTATTATTGCTCTTATGTAAGTATTTGTGTACCTCTTATTGATTTTTGTGCTTAAATTAATCTTATTTAAGTATTAATTGCATGAAATAATTGATATATTTTCTTTTTATACACGCCCATCTGGTCGTTGTCGACTTGGCCACGCCCATCCGGTCACCTGACCACAAAGCCACACCCACCAGAAGCCACGCCCACTAGACCTCAAGCCACGCCCACAAAATAAGCCACGCCCACAGAACCGGTAGGGAAGAATTTCACATTTCACCGCTGCCTTCGGCGCTTTGGGTCTTAAGAGCGGCCCTGATGCGAAGGCGGAAGCCGAGGCAACGGCCCTGCGAAACGGATTACTGCGTGACCTCGGTTCCCGGGAGAGCCAGGCGGGCCTTTCTTGGGTAGAGAGCGAGGCAGGTGTCGGGGGAGGTTCTCAGTCTTCCAGGTCACGGTTGTCCCAAAGGGGCTTTTTTTCAAGAGGCGACTGGACTTTCTGGTTTTGCTTTGAAGAGCTGAAGAAGCTTCTTGGCTGCGAAGCGAAACGTCTTCAAAGAAAAACCAGGAAAGTCCAGCTGCCTCTTGAAAAAAAAGCCCCTTTGGGACAACCAGGCAGACGCCCGGGAGGAAGGCGCTGCTGCTTCTAAAGACCGAGCGGAGCTCTTCTGTATCGGTGGGGAAGGCGTGGACGCGTCGGGGCTTCTTCTAGCGCAGCTTCCCAGCAACCGAGGCGGCTCTAACCCAGCCGGCCTTTAGGGGCCGCCCGCGGCCTCGCTTCCCCGGCCGCCTCTTTGCGCAACGACCCTCCACACCGGCAGGGGCGCTGTTCGGGACATCAGGCGTCCCCGATTCCCACCAGCCAATCCGACGCCTTATTTCCTCTTACGTGAACCCAACGGGCGGGCTTATTTCGGGCGTGCTGAGGATCCCGGGGATGGGCAACGTGTCTGGCCAATGAGAAGGTTTCTTTCGGGCCTATCGCGCCTTCTAGTCCTTCCAGCCAATCCGAAGACTCGCTTCCGGCAGAATCCCTGTGACGTTCCACTCAGAAGGCGGGCCCGCAAGCCCCTTCCCGGAAGCCTCGGGCCCAGGGAGAGAGCACGCGGCCGGCCGAGCGAGCGAGGGTAAGCCGCGAGAGCCGCCTTTGGGCTCCGGGGCCGGGTTGGGGCAGGCGGCGGGCAGGGCCGGACGGGACTCCAACTCCCATCCGCCGGCCCAGGCCGCTTGCTGGCTGGGAAGGATGGTTGCCTGGCATCCGTGGCAGGAGGCGCGCCTTGTTTCCCGGGCAGGCTCGGAGGGGGATCCCGGCTGAACTGCAGATACGCTCCAAACACCCCGGTGGTTGCACGGATTGGAATCTCTGGCCTCCAAACGGTGGAAGCAAATGAAAATGCGAGCCTCAGGGCAGGGAAGCGGCGCCGGTCTCGGCGTTTCATAGCGGCGGCTGATTTAGGGTAGCAGCGGGGCCGGAAACCGGGAGAGGAAAATCGGAGCATTATAATAATAAGTATGCCGGCTGCCTGAAGTTCAGCAAAAAAAGAGAAAGGTGGGATAGCTTGTATCTGAAAGATGGTAACGGGAGACTGCGGGCTCATTCTTGCCATTTGCTTTGCTGGGGAACTGAGCAATAGGGAAAATGCAGATCTTTTCCTCCAAGATTTGTACAGGACAACTTTTCTTTAAACCAGGAAGCATCAGCCTCTGGCTTCTACATGAGGGGAGGATATGCTGTATTTTATAATTGTGCACATTGACTTAAACCAAAGCCCTGGTGTTGCTGTTACATTCTTGGAATAGAGAGACTCCATGTTGTTTAGGCTTTCTGGTTTAAGATCCCATCATAGGTGGCCGCATATTACAACTCTAGAACTTGAGTGCCCCTTCCTCACCGGGTGTGTGTCTCTTTCTAACAGCTGGTGATCATGGAGGCAGAATAAGGATTGGTCTGCTTTACAACTAGGGATTTTCCTTGGGTGCTTATCCAGCTCAATCATGAGTGATTTTCTGAAAGAGGAAAAGAAGAAAAAGAAGATGGCAGTGACAACAACAAGCAAAGGGCTGGAATTTGCAAAGAAGCAGTTGAAGAAGCATGGATGGAAAAAAGGTGCAGGGCTTCGCCTGTTTTAAGTTTGCCTCTCCGCACTTAAGTAGAGCAGAAACTTGGTTTATTTTCTTTAGTAATGAAATGTATATAGCTGCCCGTCTCACCAAAAGCAACTCTGGGCAAACACCCAACAAATGGGTCACTGGCATTCATGTCGGAAGCACCAAGATGCTCCTGGGTTGAAAGGATTAGCCGGTAATCACCATTGCCCTGGGGACACCCAGTTGGGGGCTCCTTTCATGTCCTCATTTATGAGCCCATCAAAGTGGTACCTGTTCAAAGGTAAAAAGTTTCCCCAGTCGTGTACAACTCTAGGCAGCAGTACTCATCTCCATTTTTAGCCTAGGGAGCCAACATTGTCCGAAGACACTTTCTGTAGTCATGAATATACGCTGAGGCGCACAGAACGCTGTTACCTTCCCACTGAAGTGGTACCTATTTATCTACTTGCATTTGTGTGCTTTCAGACGGTTAAGTGGGCAGGAGCTGGAGCAAATGACGGAAGCTCACCACGTCACACAGTAGCACTTGGAGCTTGAATGCGGGCTTGCTGATTGTCAACCCAGCATTTTAACTACATGAGCCATTATTTATTTAGCACATGGCATATCATACATGGGCTAGCAATATATATTAACATTTCACCTAGGTTAGTAAACACAATAAAATATGTTAAAAAGATCTATGTTCAAATATCAATGTCCAGGCCATCTAACCACTGAAGCGCATCATCATTTATATTAAAAAATCAGATACTGGACTGGTAATTGCCCTCAGCTTTCAGCCAGTCATGATGTGATCTACAGTTTGACGTGGGAGCCTGCAGTCACACTGAGAGAAGGATATCAGACCCCATTTATACAAAGAGCACCTGTGAGGTGCAAATCCTATTCAGGGTTGTCCATTGCTGATGTAATTCAAAGCCTGGCACCTTTTTTGTGGGGTCATTTATATGTCTTCCTATGTCTGGGTGTTTGGCAACCCAGTTGGCTTTCCATTAGGAATTGATGTTAAAGTTGCTGGGCAGATGTTGTGCAAGGGCCAGTGGGGCTTCCTGGATTAGAGTCTTCTGGCTGATAAATGAGGCATGCACCGGTAGGAGTGAGTTGTTCATAATATTTCTGTATTCTCTTCCTAGTACGTCTTGCCTTTGTAAAGCTGGCAGTGCTATATGGTTCAGAACACAAAGCCAACAAGTCGGAGTGGTTTTAATATATACGTTCATAATCATCATGGTGTCGTTGAGTCTGGCGTCTAACTTACTAGTATAGCAGCTGTTAAGCTGTACCGGGGCACAGTATTCTGCCGCGGAGTAGACGAACCCTATTGCTGATGAACTGAGGATGGCAGTTGAAACTCCCCATTTAGTTCCACATAGTTTCCGAAGTACAGTATGTCTTGATTTTTGCCGCCATATTCTCCAAGTGTATCTTACAGGAGAGAGAGTCTGGTCCAATGTTACTCCAAGGTAATTTGGATGGGGATTATAGGGGAGTAAGTTGTGTAAGTAGAATTTTGGGACTTCATATGCTAGTTTGTTAAAGTGGCAGCATGTAGTTTCTGTTTTGCTGGTGCTAGGAGAGAGCCTCCAGTCAGTGAAGAGTTTCCCCAAGATTTTGGGATCTTTGGAGCTCAGCCACCTCTATGTTTTTCTTGTACTGCTATGGCCAAATCATCAGTGTATCCAAATTTGCATCCCCTTGTCAATGGCATGTCAGATATATATGTAAGTTGAATAGTGTAGGTGCCATTACAGAGCCTGGTGGGAGGCCATTGTTTAATCTTCTTACCTTACTTATGTTGTCCCCTATTGTTAACTGAAAAGACCCATCACTCAGAAAATTATTAATTAGTTGATAGAGATTTTTGCAGGGGATAATATGGTACAGTTTGTATAAAAACTTGTCCTTCCAAACCGTTATATGCTGCAATTAGGTCTACGAACACGGCCATGGTTTTGAGACCTCGTGCGCCGTTTGTCCTTCCCCAACAAATGAGTAAAACCACATTTAAAACTACAGTTATAAAAACCACATATTAAACTATAGTTATAAAAATATAAAAATTACATTAACATAAAATATTTTTTAAAAAGATACAAACCCTAGTGAAGAGGGAATAAAAATAGCCAGCTCAGCAATGGAGCCATCTAAGCACATCACTTAGACAGTAATAAACCAAATGGAATTAATAGTGGTTGTTTACATGTTCGTGAACTTTAAAGACAGAAAATTAGAATTTGAAAAAAGCTTCTAAGTTCTGTGTTCCTTGGAGTATCTCTAAATTTAACTTGAGTGTCATACTTTTCCATGGTTTATAGAAATTCTGGGCCAGATTTGCCATATAATACCCTGATACAAATGTGATCGTTAAGTAAATAAGGTTCTAAGGATAAATTAAATGATTTTCTGGATTACTGCTTTCCATATAATTTACTCCTGTAAATCTTGCTGAATTGGAAGGGCCCAAACCCACAGGAAAGTGCCAAGAACCCACTGTCTGTTGTGGCATATCAGGTGCAAATTTCTGAATTTTCATTCATTAAATACAACCCCCCCCCTTTTTTTTTTGACCTAAGGATTAACTGTTCCCATCATCCAATCTGCCTGACATTGATCATCCTAGCTAGGATAATTCTGATGCAAATAATGAAGACTAGAACTCCTTGAAACAACACAGGCATCATCATCATCATCATCATCATTATTATTATTAATAATAATAAGAATAATAATAATAATAAACTGGATTTATGAAGACGTATCTTGATTGATTGTAGCAAAGCATTTGACAGTTTGTTCTGAATAACAAGCCTCAAGTGTGGATTGGATGACATACTGGTAGACCTTGATTTATGACCATTTAATGACCCTTCAAAGTTACATTGGTGCTGAAAAAATGGGCTTTGTATGGGTCCTCGCACTTCCTACCACTGCAGGGGTCATTTGATCAGAATTCAGGCACTTGGCAACTGCCGTGTATTTATAAAGTGATAGCCATTTGTGACCTTCCCAGCCAGCTTTCAACAAGCAAAATCAGTGGGGAAGCTGGCTTCACTTAACAACCTGTGATCCATTTAATAACTGCAGCAAAAAAAAATCATAGAATTAGGCACAACTCGCCTCACTTAGCAATGGAAATGCCCGTCCCAATTATGGTTGAAAGTCGAGGACCACCGTCAGTTGTAGGTCTAGCTCAGAAATCATACTCCAAGTTGGTTCCTTGGAGGAGAAGCTGCCGTTTTGTCCTTAGGTTAACTTCAATGTGTTTCTTAATGAAAAGGAGGAAGGAATGTTTTTTCCTTTTCTTTTAGGTAAAGGACTTGGGAAACAAGAAAACGGGATTGCTGAAGCCCTAAAAGTCAAAATAAAATGCAACACAGCTGGGGTAAGGAAGGGTCAGACTTTGAGTGGGAGGAGGGGGGATCTCCGCCTAGAGAGGCAGCGAAACCGCCTTCGCCTCTTTTGAGCAAAGCCGACCTTTTGTCCTACGGTAGCACTCAGGGCTCACTTTGTCTATTCCTAAGCACGTTCTTGCCTGCCAGGATTACCCAAATAAGTTCAGTCCAGCCTTGAGGATCACTAGTTTCATATTATAAAATGCTTCTGCACTTGTCTACCGGACCATAGTCCAGATTTTACGTAAAGTCTGCAGACGCTTAGCATGGAACTCTTGGTTAGATGGGTGGGGACAAACTGGAGGCACATTTGAGAATCTGGTGGGTGGGGGACAGTTACTTTCTTGTTTTAAGGTTCCTTCCAAGCATGGGAAGTTCTTAATGACTTGGGAACATTTGAAGCTTGTAGGCCAGATCTGTGACCCTGCCTCCTCCTGACCCAGGTGGGGCATGACTCAGCTGAGGAGTTCACCTACCACTGGTGGGACCATCTGTTCAACTCGTCTGCTGCCAACATTACAGTAGAAGCTGAGCAGGTAAGGGGGCACCGGCTGGGCTTGACACAGTGGTTTGGTTTGGCAGTTTGCCACTGAAGCTGTAGATCTTAAGCCATGGAGTGATCCTGTGCCAACAAGGCAGATGCTAATGTGAGAGAGGGATCAACACCCAAAGGTTTATGAATTTATCTATTAATGTTTTCTTTGCTGCCCATCTCCCCTACAAGGTGACTCTGGGCTGCTTACAGGTTATGAAACAAGTAAAAATAGTTAAAAGAGTAAGACAGCACAATGTTAAATTATTATTAAGAACTGTAATAAAACCAAACTAAGAGAGCAAAGGGCTGGACGGGATGGGGATGAGCTGCTCTTATCCTGTTAGCCACCTCCAGCGATGAGGGTCCCCCTCGGGGCCCAGGGAAAGGTCAGTAAGATCAACATGAAGTCAGCACCCAGAGAATAGCAATAGCAATAGCACTTAGACTTATATACCGCTTCATAGTGCTTTACAGCCCTCTCTAAGCGGTTTACAGAGTTAGCATATTGCCCCCAACAATCTGGGTCCTCATTTTACCCACCTCAGAAGGATGGAAGGCTGAGTCAACCTTGAGCCGGTGAGATTTGAACCGCCGAACTGCAGCTAGCAGTCAGCTGAAGTAGCCTGCAGTGCTACTTCAGAGAAACCCACGCATGGACTACAAGCTTTGGTGGTTGAGTAAAAAGGGATTTATTGAGTTGAAGATAACACACAGCAATAGAACACGGCTGTCTCGTTTGTTGACTTGTGTGTACAGTTTGTTTTCTGTGCAGCAAGTCAGTGTGTGTACAGAGGTCCTTGGGGTTTCCACCAGTATCACCTTTGCAGGTAAATAGCCTGCAGCCCTTTTGACAAGTGACAGAGGTGGAAGGCTTGTTTGGGCGCAGCCCCACCTCTGAACCATTCCTCCCCCAGGATGGGGTCCAAGTGAGAAAAATCTCTGAGCGAGAGGGGCCGGTCCCAGGGGCAAAGCCATGCCGAGCCCAGGAGGGGAACATGCTGTACGGCCGCTTTGTGAAGGTAACGGGGGCTGTGGTGGAGCAACCGGAGATCCCCGGGTTGGAGCTGCCCTGGGCAGCGTGCCAGAGACTCGCCTGGTTTGCCCTCCTTGCAGGCAGCCACCCTGATACCTGGCACAGAGGAGCCCATGAACCCCATGTCCTCCGCAGACCAGGAGGAGGAGAAACTGGACCTCTCCACGGCAAGGAGGTGAGGCTGAGGAGGGGCCTGGAGAACCCCGGCTCCTGTCCCGCCCCACCCCAGCCATGCAGAGGCTGACCAGGTCGGTCCCCCCCCCTTCTGTCTTTTGCAGGCTGACTGACCAGGAGCTGTTCCAGGCCTGTGGGGGAAGAACAGTCCACAAGTGAGGAGCAAGCGGGGGGAAGGGGGGACCTAGATGCAGCTTTCGGGGGAAGACCCAGTGCCAGCTCCCCGTAACTGATGCTGGATGGGTTGTGGTGCAACAAGTAAAGGCAGACCGTCTGAACAGATGGAGCAGGCCTCTGTCCTAGTGATGGGGGTGGGGTTTGCCCAGTGGGGTTGGCTGTCATGCTGGCCTAGCTACTGCAGGACCCTCACAAAAGGGGCGAGAGAGGGCAGCTCAGTCCCCCTGCCCCTGTGGCTCTTCGGTGGAGACGAGTCTTCCTTCATTCTGGCCCCTCCTGTGTTGTTGCCAGGCAGGGCTGGCAGCTCCTGTCTCCCAACCCCGCAAACATCAAAGGGGGCTCCGCACTCTGGCAGCTTGAGTGGCCTCACGTCTCCCGTTTGCTGCTTCTCCAGGGGCGCTCGGCACGGCATCACGATGAGGGCGAAGCTCGCCCGGCTGGAAGAGCAGGAAAAGGCTTTCTTGGCTAGCTCTGTCCAGCGGCAGGACGGACCAGGGACGGCACCCAGTGGCTGCCCTGACCCACAGCACTCATCGCAAGCCAAGAAACACAAAAGAAGCAAAACGGGCGGCTACAGAGAAGAGCCAGCTGGGGGAAGCTGCCTCAAGGCCAAGCCCAAGAAGAAGAAGAAGAAGACGGCAAATGGCAAGGAGCTGAATGGGCACTAGGGAGGCGGCAGGCCGAGCGTGGCAGCCAGAGGAGCAGGACGGCTGGGGGCTTCAGCCCTGCTTGGGCCTCACTTGTGTTTTCAACCTCCGGCCCTTGTCTTGTCCAGCGAAGGACTGACTGATCTCCTCCACTAAGCAGTGCTTGAGGTTGAAAAGTGTACAGATAAATAAATATTTTTTCATAAATAGATAATACATCTACACAGTATAGCTGAACTTCCCTTGAAGTCAGAGGCCTCCTTTGCCTACAGATTTCATGTTCATACTGGGGGGTGTTTCTCTGACATCCTTGTCCCCTCAAAGATTGATTGATGTATCAAATTTTGAAAAACAATATAAAAAATTTAAATGGAGGCAAGGATAGTTAAAATTTGACAGTAAAAGTTTATGCAAAAGCAGGAGGGCTTTGTGGGCGCTAGCCAGCCCCACGCTGCAGCTCCTTCGTGACACACACACACACCCAAGTGAAAAGGCAGAGCCATTTATTTTCAAAAGGCTAGGTGGGGGGGTGCCTCATTGTGGGGAGGGGGGAAAGCGCCATTTTTTTTCAAGGGGGTGGGGGGGGGGGGCCCCATTTGGGGGGGGGGGGGAATTTTCCCCCGGGGGGGGGTAGGGAAGCCTCCCCCCCCCCCCCCCGTCAGAGTCCTTTGGCTGATGGGTCTGCAATAGGATAAAAGGTAAAAGCCAGATAAAGAAATGGCTCCTCACCCCCAACAAGTTGGTTCCCTGTGTGTGATTGGCCCCCCACAGATAGGGCTTTTCTGTCCAGTGATCCCTCATGGCAGATCACTTCCTAAAATGGATCCTCTCTCCCTTCGCCCACAATCAGTTTCTTATAGTGCCCTTCTTGCATGGGGAGGGGGGGGGCTGTATGGAAATTCAGGCCTCTCGGGGGGCTTTGGAGGAAGACCTGCCGCAGTCTTCCCTGAGATGTGGCTGGTCCCAGGGGCCCCCAGGCTGGCCTCGGAGCCCCAGGCCCTCCTCCCCCCCCAGAGGGCCACCCAGTAGCTGCCAAGGGACTCTTGAGAGAGGATGCCAGGCGGCCCCATTCTGGTCGCAGGGCAGCACCCCTTGTGTCCGTCTCTGCTTCTCCTGTCAGGGTTCCGAGTAACGCACCCACTGAAAGCAGAACTCCGAGGCAGGTAGATTCCTCAAAGAACATGTTTATTGGATACATCATATCGGCTTAGCCGGTGAAAACCAACTCTAAAAGTTCCTGCGGTTTTCACCTACTTAAAAGAGCAAAAGTCCCACCTCCCAGGATGTCACTGATCACTCCTCCAACAGCCACCTGTTGAGATGACCTTGGTTCCCACAGGAAAACTTTTTGTTTTGCCGGTTAGTCAGTCTATCTACTTTCCCCCTCCCTTCCCCCTCTCAGGGTTCGTGGCAACAATGAGGCAGCAAAAGATGGCTTCAGCCAGGTTCGCTTCAGAGTTGACACCTGTATCACGTAGGTTGCCCCCTTGTCTCTGCCTTTCAGGGGAAACCAGGCAAGGGCAGAACAGGAAAGGAAACCAAGCAGTCAGACAAGGAGCAAAGGTCACCAGTAAAATGTTTCTGTGGTAGATGGGGTCCTTCAGGAAAAGTTTGCAGAAGATTCAGCTTCCCAAATTATCTTCCATCCCCTCCCCTTTGTCCCGTCCCCCCTCAGTTTGTTTTGGGGTGGGACATGCTGGCCCCCCTTACAAATTCTCCCAAACTGTTCTATGGCGGAATTCAGCCTAGAAACTCGCTACTTTGGGGAGCCCCAAGGGTCTCTCTGCAGACTGCTTGGGGGGACGGGGACAGGGAGGGCTCATTTAAACTGGCAGTAACACTCAACACAGCCCCAACAGTTGCACACAAAAGTGGAATCTGGGTGGCTTATTATGGCTGAAACTGCTTGTGCATCACCAGCAGCAGCAGGACTGACTTGCGCCCCCCCCCCACAGGCTGCTCTAAAAAGGCAGGAATTCTGCAAAGTACCCCTATTCCTCACATGCAGAGGGCTCTTCATAGCAGCCCCCCAGTCCAAGCCCCCCCCCCAAGCCTTTGCACACCTTGCCATGTCTGCTGCCCAGTTGGATCCGACTGAGGGAGGAGGGTGTGTGGCTGAGGAAGGCCTGGGCTGGGCACCACGAAGTCAGATACTTGACCTGCAAACACGAATCAATGGGGGACATCTGTAGTTATAAAACGGCTCAGCCCTTTTTAAAAAATCCTGGATTATAGTTCACGACTGTCTGGGCATGCAGAAGTAAATCACACCAATCCGATTAAACAGGATTAAGAGAGTTCAGTATTGATGTTGCGCATGCCTACTTGGCCATGAATCCCACTGACCTGAACAGGCTTGGGCCGGTTTGTACCACGTTTTTTAGAAGACCCCAACTAGCCCCTCCTCCCACTGACAGGATGCAGTCCTGCTAGTTATCCTACATTCCATTCATGAAGTGAGTTTAGATCTCATTTAGTTTTGTTCTGCTCCGTGTACATTTTGGAGTATGGATCTCTGGCAGATTTGGCTCTCGATGCCCAGCCTGCCATCCTCACCTGGCATCTGCCAATAACCCGGAACTTCCTTTCCCCCTCACTTCAGATGGCTTAGCCTGCACTGGCCATTTGTGGGGGATAATCGAGTGTTGGCTCTCAGCCCTGCAGAGCACAGGATGGTTAAGGCCTTTCTGGCTGCCCTGGGGGCTATTTTGTTGCTTGTGTGTTTTTGAGAAGACATTGCATCAGCACATGCACACCCTCCATGGACAGAAATAGCCAACCTCTGGACTTCATCTGCTGGGCTTCCCGAAATCTTTTTTTCGGCTGGGCCTGAGTCAGCTGCTCTAATTTGTGCTGCTGTGGCTTCTCAGATTTGACCAGGTCTGGCAGATCTTCACAATGCCAAGTGCTGCCTTTGCTTTGCAGTCTCATGGGACGCTCTGGGGTTGGCTGACCCTCAGAGCGAGACCCACAGCCCAGAGGCGAAGCCCTTGCACCATTTGGCTTCTCCAGAAGGTATCCTAACCACAAATAAATAGGAAACTGGCCCACAGCCAAGCCTGTCTCCAGCATCAGCCCAATTTCCAAATCTTTGTAGCCATTGTTAGGAAAAAGGCGAGGGGCTGCAGCTCAGAGTTCAGTTTGGAAAGGGACACATCTGTCCACATAAAAAAACCACTGGGCAGGATGTAGTTGCCAGCATCCATTGCCAAAACAACTGGACAGACTTGCTCTGGTGGCCACCAAGAGGGAGACTGCATTTTTTCACCAGGTTCTTTTGTGACTAAATTGTTTCCTTATCAAGTATTTTTTCCAGCAGGGCTGCTAAGAAGCTGAGGTGTGTGTGTGTGTGTGTGTGTGTGTGTGTGATTTTATTAAAAGATTTAAAAACAAAGATACAAACTATTATAGTGTAGGGAAGATAAAAGGAAAAAAATCAGAGCTAAAAGCAAGCAAGAAAGAAGATACAATGAAGTAGCATCAGATATTCTCTAGAACAGTTATAAATTTACCTTTTATTCTAAAAGTCTCTAGATCAGTGGTTCTCAACCTTTCTAATGCCGCGACCCCCCCGCGACCCTC
>QLTV01000331.1:1080739-1093088 GCA_003457575.1 Thermophis baileyi
GGCCGTTCTCGGCCTTCGCCCCGCCGGCAGAGCCCCGGCGCCCGGGCCTCCCTGCTCTTCGGGCGGGGGCGGCACTGGGGGAAGGCGGCGGTCCTCTCCCTGCAACCTGCCGGCTCTTTTCCCCGCGCGAGCCTGGAGGGGCCTCGGCCTGCGGGTGGGGGGGAGGACGAGGGTGGGGGTCCCGCCGGCTGGAGCTCCTGCCGGCGGTGCCTGTAGGGGGGCGAGAGCGCGGGCTTCCCGTCCTGCGGCGGCCCTTGCGAGGGGACGCCGTCGGGCTGACCTCCCCTTCATGGACGCTGCAGCTCCTGGTGGGCTCACGTGGAGATGGGGCCCCCCGACCCTATTCTGGGGGTGACGGAGGCCTTCAAGAGGGACGGCAGCGCCAAGAAGATGAACCTCGGAGTTGGGGCTTACCGGGATGACCACGGGAAGCCCCACGTCTTGAACTGCGTCCGCAAAGTAAGCTGCTTCCTCTCGGATGCCCCCAGCCTCGGGGGGAGGGGGGGCGAAGTGAAATGGGGCGCTTGGAGTCCGGTCCTACGAAATTAGGCTGCATTTGAACGGTCTCTGGCTTGGCCCCCGTTTCCCGGTGACCCCGGCTGGGTGGGTAATAGACCGGCCATCCGCATTGACTGGGCTCTGAGTGAAGTTTCAGGATTTGGGAGCAGCTGGAGCTTCTCTCAAACTCTCCCTCCCTCCCTCCCTCCCTTCCTTGTCTTGGGCTATCAAATGAGCTAAACATGGCTGAAGGGTGAGGATTATTATAGCCTTTACTGATGGAATCCAATCCAGAGACTCAAGTAGCTGCCTTTTAGCAGCATGAACTCTCTCACTGAAGAGCTACAGAAGCCTGAACGAGACCGGAGGAATGGCTTGATTAAATGGACAATCTGCCTATTAAGAAATTGCTGAAGCAGCACCAAAACTTTGGTGTTTATACGTTGCACTAGTCAAAATGAAAATTTAAATGAGTGAGTGAGCTATGAATGGGATGCAGGCTTGGCATTGAATTAGTTATCACTTATCCCTCAACTTTTCTGAGGGATCTTGCTCTCTCAGAAAAGATTAACAAAGATTAACAAAGACAGTTCAGAGAACAAATTTGCAGATGTAAGAAGGGGGCGGGACAATCTGAATTTAGGTGTTTGCCTTTTCTGCACTGAAAATGTCAGGAAAGTAACCATAGGTAGGTATTGGCCACTTGAAAGCAAGCCTAGCCAAGGGAATGAGTAATGGCTGTAGCACCTGAGCTAGAAAAGTGGTTACTGCTCAAGCTCTCGACTATTTGACATTCTTTCTTTACACTGTATTCAAAATCCTACAAACTCCCTTCTCCCTGTTGAAACCCTGCTTTATTTAGAAGAGTAATCTAGGAACAGTATTGGGTGAATATTTCCAATTTACAGGCGGGAGAAATCGATAAGTAAATTGAATGTCTTTATGGTCTAGGCAGAAGCCCAGATAGCTGCTAAGAAGATGGACAAGGAATATTTGCCCATATCTGGGCTAGCAGACTTCAACAAGGCATCAGCTGAACTGGCTTTGGGAGAAACAAATGAGGTTATACAAAGTGGCCGGGTAAGGAGCCAAATGAAATATTTATCAAGTGCATTCAGACAGAGGTTCCTATATCAGAAGCTGTCTTTGCTCTGCAAGATTTGGATTGTTTGTGGATGAAGAATTGACTTCTGTAGAGGCTTTAGCTGAGTCTTTGAAATCAGTTACCCCCAATTGCTCTGTTGGAAAAGGTGCAAGCAACTGTATAACCCACCAGTGACAATGCATCTAATTTTGAAAACACTTGGAGGTTCTGGGTCCCAGAGAGGCAGCGTTTCAGCAGGTGAACCATCTCCTTTCATCCCATTTGTTGGAAGAGGTAATATGTGGGACACGTAAAGGCGGTTTTGTCTGAAAACGCGGAAACTCCACATTTTCTTTATGTTTGGCTTGGATGTGCCACCCCGGATCAATCCTACAGTTTAATGTGATCTCTTGATCTCTCCTCAAAACATGCTCACAGTGACTGTGTCCAGAAGAAGATATACTGTGGCTATCCCAAAGAGGCATAGTTAATTTAACCACATAATGTGCAGGAAGTAGAATTAGCCCTAAATAAACGACGTCTTCCTTAGGTTAGCTGTATCTGGGACCCCAACTAGGAGATTAACTAACCTTTAGCTCTCCCAAGGCCAAAAAGGGGCCCTTTGGAGCTGCTCAAGAGTGGTTTCAGTTTTCACATTCCCCACTGAAACCATGCAGTCCCACCCATTGCACAGATTAAATCATCCCAGGCAAGGGGCTGTCTGGCCTCAAACTTTGTTGTGGGTAGCTTCGCTCTGCTCAGTTGATGCTCTCTAGTATCACAAAAGCAGTTGAGAATTGCAATGGTTCTTTTCAGTTGCTTGAGCATGACTACCCTCACAGCAGAGATATATAACTTGTGGCCCTGTGGATTTTTCTGGGACTTCCCTTCTCCAAATTTGTAACTCTTAGCTCTGGGGGAAGGTGGATTTTGGGCTCCCGTTTCCTGCTTCTTTAAGGTTTTCGGCTGCAAAATTACAGAGCTGCTCAGTGTTTGCTAAGCTACAACAATCTCTTTTTTCCCTTCTTGGTATCTGGATTTCTCATGTGCCTTTTCTGCATCCTTTCAGTATGTTACTGTGCAGACAATTTCTGGAACTGGGTCTTTAAGGGTTGGCGCCAACTTCTTGGTGAGTGCTCATTTAAAATCTTTAAATGTAGAGAATAGGGCTCCTTGAGCCATCTAGAAGCTCCAACTCAGCTGCCTTTCTTCCTGTTTAGCAACGATTCTTCAGCTCCAGCCGTGACGTGTACCTCCCCAAGCCTTCCTGGGGGAATCACACCCCCATTTTCAGAGATGCTGGAATGCAGCTACAAAGCTATCGTTACTATGACCCCAAAACGTGCGGCTTTGACTTCACTGGAGCTTTGGAGGACATTTCTGTAAGTTTACACTTATGGGTAGATATGGTGGGAAGGTCACATGTGCGGAAAAAGGTAGCCTACCAAGCCCCAGTGTGAGGCAAGGCTGGTTGAAGCTGAAGTCCTGTAGCCACTTTAAAAAAGCCAAGATGATGTGTGGAAGGCTCATTCTGTAGGCAGGGGCTCTTTTATCCGATGCATGAGAAGAGGGGCTTGCCATGTTTTGTGATGGGGGAAATGACTCTTACCTGCTCTTATTTAAGGGGATCATGATCCATGCCTTATCCCTGCATCCTCTTTTCTTTTTTAAAAAAAGAAAATTCCAGAAAAGAGCATTATTCTATTCCATGCCTGCGCTCACAACCCCACTGGAGTGGACCCTCGTCCAGAGCAATGGAAGGAACTGGCGGCAGCGGTGAAGGTGAGTGCTGGGCCCAGGCAGGGGTCTCCCTTCAGCCCTTGCGGGGTTTGGCTGTGCTCCTGGGACCTCCTTTGGGGCCTGTAGGGTGTAGGGGAAATGGGTGTTTCATTTAATTTTAATTACATTGGGATTTGGTTTTTTTTAAAGATGTAGTTGGCTGGCCACATCTGTCAGAACGCAGTAGCCGCTCTCATTGACTGGAGGGTCACACTCGAGCGAAGGGCAGGGCGTCTTGATTTTTACTTTACAATTTAATTTTCTTTTTGTGCCTAAAAATTGGCTTTTCTTTTACACTTATATCTATTTTTCATATTGTTCTTAATATTTTATTTTACAAGTGGAAGTTTTTTCAAAGTACAACTTTAAAAGGGTGCTTTGACTTGAGAGCAAGGTTTGCAGCTCATGCTGCTAACAAAATTACTTTTTTTGGGGGGGGGTGGCTGTTTGTTTTTTTTCTATCTTATCCAAGAAACGGCAGACATTTGCCTTTTCTGAATTATTAGAGCTAACTATGAAACATAATCCTTTCCCCCTTCAGGAAGAGGCAGAGAAGCGGAGGCTGAAGGAGGGAAGAGGGGGCTGGGTGGATGGGGAAGGGCGGTGGTAGCTGAAAGGATGGGAGCATCCTGGACCCCGTGGGACTTGACATTGACCCACTTGTGGTCCAGAGGCCACATTTTCGGCCTCTGAAGGTAGAAGGAAGGCTGTTAGGGAGAACCAGCTGTTTTGTTCAATCTGTGGTGCTTTCAGAACAAGTTTCAAGGACCTCTGATTGGAGAACTCCTGACTGGTTGGTTGCATTGCTGAATAGCTGAGCCAGGCCAGGTGGACCTCCTAGGGCAGGGGTGGGGAAAGATGGCTCTTTTATGACTTGTGGACTTCAACTCCCAGAATTCCTGAGCTAGCATGATTGGCTCAGGAATTCTGGGAGTTGAAGTCCACAAGTCATAAAAGAGCCATCTTTCCCCACCCTTGTCCTAGGGAAAGGGCACGGCTGAGGCTGGAGGCAAGTCCTCTCTGTAGTCGCTGATCCTGACCAACTCCCTGATTTTCAGTGGAGCGACAGAAATGGTGGGAGTAAAGAAGCACCTAGAGTAGTAACGCAGAGACCCAGATATGAATGAGGTGGAGTCCAAAAACTTACCCGTGTTTGGGCCTATATGGTGTGTGTTCGTTCCTCTGCATGTTGCTCAGTTTCTGGGTAGTCTCCAACTTCCGTGTTTGGAGGAAAAGTACTGAAACACGATAGGGAATCAGTTGCAGAGGAGCCTTGAGGATGCAGATTGTCTGGATCCCTTTCGATCAGGATTCAGACCAGGCTTCTTGGTCTTGTTGGGACTTCTCAGCGATGTTTGAGAATGTCAGAGTTTATGCAGCGTGATTAGTATTATGAGATAAACCCAGGAGCAAAACATACAGCACACAGCGCCTTTAGATACTTAATAGTGGTTTATGTACAGCTAAATATATACAAACTTATGCGTGGTTAAATACCTTTATACAGCTACTGATACACGGAGAAGAGCAATGAGAATACACGAGGAGAGGGAACATGAGGAGAAGGGAAACACTCTCTAATGGCTTCCCTTATATAGGCAGCTTTTTTACCCAGCTTCTTAAAGTGGCAGTAACCCTGCTGCCTCAATCCCATTGCATCAGCTTCCAGTTGCCTTCACTTACAACTTCTCATCAGCTTACAGCTATTAAATCTACATACCCTGACAGAGAATGGTGAAGGCCTCGGTGTCCTGGAAAGCTGGAGATGGAGTAGTTCTGTTCCTGCCTAGTTCCAGGCAGTTGTTTGGGGAAGTCAAGCATCTGGGACTCTGGTGGGGGGATTGCAAGTCTCAGTCCTCTCCCTTCACTGTTTAGCCTCTCCTGGGAGAGGTCACCTGTTGGTTCCCTGGGAGATATCATCAATAAGCTAATAATGCCCTGTGTCTTTACTCTGGTCCGGGTTGGTTGCTGTGGAGGTGCCGAGCTTGTAGCTAGAAGGTGTGAAGGAATGAATGGGAAGAAACAAGCTCCGAGTAAGCCTGTGAGAGGCAGAGCTGTTGCGGAGGGATTTGGCTCCACTTGAAGAGGGAGACCTTGCTGAAGCCGCAGGTGGAAGCTGTGTCCAGAGCTGGCTGACTGCCTTCTCCAAAAGGAGTCGGCAAGAGACGGGCTGCTAGGGGGTGCTGCCCATGTGACACGGGGATGGGGGATAGCCTCAGCTTTCAAGAGCATCTTGCCCTGGAGATGTCTTTCCTTCTGGTCTTCTGGAAATAGCAATAGCACTTAGACTTACATGTGCTTCACGGTGCTTGACCGCACTCTCTGAGTTTCAGCCTATTGGGTCCTCGTTTTACCAACCTCGGAAGGATGGAAGGCCGAGTCAACCTTGAGCCAGTCAGGATCAAACTCCTGGCAGTGAGCTGAATTAGCCTGCAATACTGCATTCTAACCACTGCGCCACCACGAAACCTTGCTTTGATACTGTGGATGTGGATGAAGGTGGCCACCTTTTGTTCATGATGATGGTGGTTATTATGTATCATTTATTATTTTACACGCCACCCAGAGTTATTTATTTATTCTGCTAATTAATAAATGTAATGAGACCATGAGGACATGGCATGGCAATGCTATAATGACCTTCAGCCTTCCTGCGTTTTTGGGGTTTTTTTCAGTATTGAATTGCATGCATAAGATGCTTGTGTGTTGCACATTTCAGGGCATTGGGGTGTGGGGTTTTTTTATTGCGGGGGGGTTGCAAGAAAACCTCAGGTGGCTTGTTGAGCTACCCCCTTGTACAAATGGAGGGCCAGCAGCTGGGTGTTGTGCTTCAGCGGCCGCCCTTGGGAACTCTCTTCCAGAAAAGGAACCTCTTCACCTTCTTTGACATGGCCTATCAGGGTTTTGCCAGCGGGGACATAAACCGAGATTCGTGGGCCGTCCGTCACTTCATTGAGCAAGGCGTTAACATCGTGCTCTCCCAGTCATACGCCAAGAACATGGGCCTCTACGGTGAGCCTTGTCTGTCCCCCCCCCCAGGACCGCTCAGCACTTCCTCTCTCAAAGGGAAAGGAAAGGCTGGCAAGGGGAGTTTCTGGGGTGTCCCCAGGAGAAACGGGGATGCCGTGACTTTTCACCACCTCTGAGGGAAGGGGGGTTGTCTTGGGTTGCTCCCAGAAACCGTGGCTAGCGAGAGCCTGCTTGCTGCACAGAGGGTGTCTGTCGGCTGGGCGGTTCATGCCACCTGTGGCCCAAGTCTGGCTACAGCAGCACCCAGGCAGCCAGCCAAGAGCCTACATTGGGCTCTCCTCCACCTGCTAAATTGGGTCGTTCCTGGGAGCGCACAGTAAATCCATCCAACGCTAACCAAACTGGCTGGGTTTCTACAGCACAGGAGATGCCGCCCCCACCCCAAACTGGAGGATGCAACTAAACAGAGTCCCCCCCCCCTCCCTTGGGGCTGGGCTGGCACCAGCAGCTGTCACTGTGGGAAAAGATGGCCAGGACTTTCCCCTGGCAGGACCTCCTGCTTCTGCCTTGGCTGCAGTGCCCAAGCCTCCAGGCCAGTCATGCAGGGGAGGTGCGCCTGTGAGCCCAGACCTTGAACCGGAGCCCTCCTAGCTGCCCTGTCCTGTCTCCTCCTCGCAAGGAGGTTTAGCTCCTCGTGTGTGATAGACCAGGAAAGGGAGTTGGACTTCCGTGCTGCTCTCCACACACCAGGCCTCCTGCTGTTTGGGGTGGGGGGAGGAAGGGTTTGGAGCTCCTCTGTGGCTGTGACAGAGTTGAACCCTCCATCTTGAAGAAATGAATCCGAAGATGATGGAAGGTCTTTAGGATAGGGCTATGCCAGGGGTTTGTCCAGTCAACAGGGCCAGGGAAGGAGGCAAGAGGGGCTGCAAGGGTGGGGGGGCTGGGTAGTGTTGCTGGAGTAGCGAGGAGGGGTCCACACTCAACTTGGCTTCTGTCTCTAGGGGAGCGTGTGGGCGCCTTCACTGTCATTTGCAAGGACTCCGAGGAAGCCAAGAGAGTGGAGTCCCAGCTCAAGATCCTGATCCGCCCCATGTATTCCAACCCCCCCATCAATGGGGCTCGGATAGCTTCCATTATCCTAAACAGCCCTGATCTGCGAAAGGAATGGTAAGGGTCCTGAGAGGCGGAGCAGAGGCTGGCTTCCCCTCTGCTTTCGCTGTGGCTTTGGTCTGCTTTGGAGCCAGGAGCCTTTGGGTAGGTGGGCCTCGGGCGAGATCCTGTCGCGACTGAATGCTGCTGGGCCCAAAGCGCCTTGGTGCGGCATCATGTGCTGGGCTGCTCCTGGCATAGCTGCAAAGGTTTTGGAGGGCGTGCCAGGATGGGCCAGTGGTGGGGGTGACCTTGTCAAGCGACATAGGGTGCCTTTTGAATCTCCTTCGCCCTGGGCAAGCGGAGCAGTCCGACTCTGAATTGAGGGCCAAGTATTCTGTCCTTAACGGAAATGCCTCCACTTTGAAGCAGGCCTTTGGAGGGCGGAAGAGCCTCTTTCCAAGTCGGCTTGCTTCTCCCTCTGGGTTCTGAGATGGGGGTCATGGAGAGCAGAACGGGGAGGGCCCGGGGGGTGGGGGTGGGGGGGGTGGAGGATTTGCTCTCCTGCTGCTGAGCGCCCTTTCTGGCTTCTCTGGGCAGGCTAACAGAGGTGAAGGGAATGGCTGACCGCATTATCGGCATGCGCACCCAACTCGTGGCCAATCTGAAGAAGGAAGGTTCTTCTCATAACTGGCAGCACATCACTGATCAGATTGGCATGTTCTGCTTCACAGGACTGAAGCCGGAACAGGTAAGAAGGGGGGGGGCCTCCGAGGAAGCCAAGAGAGTGGAGTCCCAGCTCAAGATCCTGATCCGCCCCATGTATTCCAACCCCCCCATCAATGGGGCTCGGATAGCTTCCATTATCCTAAACAGCCCTGATCTGCGAAAGGAATGGCTAACAGAGGTGAAGGGAATGGCTGACCGCATTATCGGCATGCGCACCCAACTCGTGGCCAATCTGAAGAAGGAAGGTTCTTCTCATAATTGGCAGCACATCACTGATCAGATTGGCATGTTCTGCTTCACAGGACTGAAGCCGGAACAGGTAAGAAGGGGGGTGGGCTGGGTGTCCAGAGCCCTGGGTCTGCCTCCACCCTAGTTGGGCTCTGTTCACCTCTTGCCCCCTTTATTTAGCAGCCCGACCCTGGGGGGCTTCCGAGAAGCTTGCCTCCCCTGCTTTAAGGGGGACCCTTATTTTCATCTCTACTCAGCCCCAAATGCTTTGATGAAGGGGCTACAATGGGGATCTTAGGTTTGTAAATTAAGAGGCTGCCCCACCTTTTTTTCTTTCTTTCTTTCTTTCTTTCTTTCTTTCTTTCTTTCTTTCTTTCTTTCTTTCTTTCTTTCTTTCTTTCTTTCTTTTTCTCTTCTTTCTCTTCTTTTTTCTCTTTTCTTTTTTTCTCTTTTCTTTCTCTCTCTCTCTCATTCATTCATTCATATCCTGCCTTTATTACTTTCACATATGTATAACTCAAAGCGGCAAATATTTCCAACACACCCTATTTTCTTCACAAGGTGGGTTGGGCTGAGAAAGAGTGACTAACCCAAAGTCAGTCAGTAAACTTTCATGCCTCTAAGGCTGGACTAAAACTCACCGTCTCCTGGTGATAGGCCCAGCATCACCCAGCTGGCTTTCATAGCTAAGGTGGGACTAGAATTCACAGCCTCCAGATTTTTGGGTCAGCACCTTAAGCACTACAGCAAACTGGCTCTCTATTGTTCTAGAGTCCAGACTCTTTTCTTTTAAAACATTAAAAGAAAAGTGTATACTGTCCTCTCTGGTTTTCAAGACTCGATCAAGTCTATTAAGGTACAGGCTGAGGTTTTTTGTGTGTGTGTGTATGTAGTTCAAGCCTACAAGATAATGACACCCCTGTTTGTGTTTCTCACAGTTGAAACAACTGTGCAGGTTGCCGATCAGCTTCTGAGCCAGGTTCAGTCCTGTCAGTTGTGCGGAGGGCAGTAAAATCACTGAGAACTTCCTGTCTGGTCTGCTGGCTCCTTGAACTTGCTGAAGTGCCCTCAATCTTGGTCGTTGGGAATCACCTGGGCTTTTAGTTTCTATTGTGTTGTATTGAAATAACTTTTCTGCTGCAGTGTAGCATATAAATGAGTGAAAAATTAAAATAGTGAATGTAGCTGGTGATGCCCAGAAAACCGCAGGATAAGTGAGGGACTTCCCCCTCCCATGTTGGTGCTGCCTTTGCTGCAGCAAAGAAGGAAGCAGCTGGGGGGGGCGGTCTCCGCTGCTTGGCCAGCCAGGCAGGCTCCTCGGGAGACGCCGTTGCTGGACTTCCAGGGTGGGCCTTGGGAAGGCCTCCCCCTGAACTGAACCTTCTGTTTTCCAGGTGGAACGGTTAACCAAAGAATTCTCCGTCTACATGACCAAGGATGGCCGCATCTCCGTTGCAGGCCTGACCTCGGGCAACGTGGCTTACCTGGCTCACGCCATCCACCAGGTGTCCAAGTGAACAGGGAGGATTGTCCAGATGGCTTCGTACTCTGGCTAGGCTGGGGGGAGAGTAGGAGGAGCAGCAGTGTGTAGCACAAGCATTTCCCTCGCTTTTCATCATCCGTCACGTGGCTGTGTGTCGTGCCCCCCCCCTTCATCGCTTGAGGCGACTTCCGGTCCTGTTTGCAAACACTCCGGCATCTTCTGAGCTGGGCTAGGAGACATTCTGCCTCTTTGCGAGGGTAGCCTTCCCCAGGACTACAGCTCCCATAAACAGCCAGCCTAATTTCAAGTGCGCCCTGTTCAGTCTGCTTGCTTGGAGTGGACATTCTTCTCCCAAACTCTGTGCCCAGGGATTCAAAGCAAGCTCTCAAGGAAAAGTGGCTTTTTAAAAAAAGTTCTCGTTTCTATGACAGGAATATAAGGCTTTTTTTCCCCCCATTTCCCAATAGAAAGCAGTTAGCACAGTATTTTAAATTATTCACTGACTGGTTTAATTCTGAACAACCATAACACATTAAATTGCCTTTCTTTCCTTTGGGGTCTTTGAGAAACCCTTGTATGTCTGTCCAGGATGGGATGCTTGCGTGGAAAGTCTTCCTCCTGGTGTAAAGCTTTGCAAAGTTGGCATATGTTGTGGCTCTTAAAAAACACAACTTGTCCGTGTTAGTTTTTCTCAGCTGCTCATCTCACCAAGGAAATATTCTTTCTCCTATTCAAAAATTATTTTTAGTGCTGCTTCAGTTCCGGTAGAGATAGTTGCTCTAAGGTATGTGGCAGAACGTCCACAGAAATGGAACATCGCATGCATTAAGTAGGACAGAAGTTGCAAAACTGACCCCCAATATTCACACTGCAACCCCTCCTTTATGTTGTGAACACTTGTATGATGGAGCCCTGAATCTTCTCGTGTGTGTCTGCCCCCATCTGAAAGCAGAGGGCAGGAGAAAGCGGCCCTCAGCTTCTCAACCAACGAGCTTTACTAGCTGCGCACCCGTCCTGTGCCAGGTTGATGCCAGGGTGCTCTGCCTCCCCAGCTGCACCGTCTGATTGTCCCTTCAGAACCCCAAGTGGGGAGAAGCATTCTGGGAAATGGGGCGGCCTGCACAGCTGCAGCCATCAAATGCCTCCCGTGGTCCGTCCGTCCTGTGACGCCTCTTCGCGAACGAATCAGTGGAACAGCAAAGCCTCCGAAAGAGACTGGTGGTAGTTGTGTGGCTGCTGAGAAAACTGCCCCTCCCACTTGGGAAGCCAAGCACAGGCGCCTCTTCCAGCCTGGCAGGTCCCCCCCCCCCAGGTTGTGGGCAACCTGCCTCTTGTGCAGCCACCAGTCTCTGCCTTCCTTCCCTCCCCCCCCCCCTTTAATAAAGCTGCTGTACATTAGACGCCTTGGGATTCTTTTTTTCCTTCAAGTTTTTATTTTTTACAAACATATCAAGCATGAACAGTGTGGCACCCGAGTGTCATACATTTTGATAAAAATAAATTAGTATTAATCAGATTTGTTTCATTTAACAAGCTTATATAATTCTAGTAATAATTACATATTTAGTTATTCAATATTTCAATGTGTTATTTTTATGCCAATCACCCTATCCTAAGTGTCATACCTTTGAATACAAATAGATTATTAATCATATTTATTACATTTAGCAAGCTTATATAATTCTAATAATACATGTTAAATTAAAATCTTGCATTATTTGCTTATTCAACTCATAATCCTTCATTTAGCTATTCAATATTTCAAATGTTATTTTTATGTCAATCACCATATTCTGCATGTCATACATTTTAATAAAATATTTTAATCATATTTGTTACATTTAGCAAACACACATATTCATGTTAAATTATCTTTCATTTAATCGATCCCTCTTATTACTTCTTATATAAGAATGTGTGTTCTATTCATCCCCCTCTCTCTCGTTTCCATCCCTATTCTAACTTTGATTGTGCCACTGCTGTATTTAAACACATTCCCTTCCTCACCCTTGGTCGCTCGCTTGGGGCCCCACTGCACAGGGACTGGGGGGGGGCGTTGTGGGGGTCGGTAGTGAAGCGACATCCACCTTGGACCCCAAGAAGGAAGATGCGGGCTCGGCTGGGCCTGGCCTCCACCAGGGAGGGCTGTGAAATGCCCCGAGCTGGCCTTTGGCCTCAGTTCCCTGGCCTTTGGGGGTCCTTCAGCTGAATCGCCCCTTCCCTGCAGAAAGCAGCCGGGCCAGGGGCCTCCTGAAGGGCCCGGGCTGCTTTGAAGGGGGCCCGACCGGTGTGCTTTGTGTGCCCCCCTTGCTCTGAAGCCCGCTTGGAGTTGCAGGGCTTCCTGCTTGAATAAGTGGCCCCCATTTCCCAGGGTTGCGCAGCGTGCGGGCCCATAAGTGCCTCCCCCCGGGATGGGCCTCGGTCTACGGGGGGGTCTGAAGCAGGCCGCGGGGTCTCCTTCCCAAGCGGGACTTCATCGGAGCCGAAGG
>QLTV01000331.1:1102702-1125976 GCA_003457575.1 Thermophis baileyi
TGAATCTTGCAAAACAAAGGGGGGGGGAGAGAGAGAGAGAGAGAGAGAGAGAGAGAGAGAGAGAGAAAGAAAGAAAGAAAAAGAAAGAAAGAAAAAGAAAGAAAGAAAGAAAGAAAGAAAGAAAGAAAAAAAACCTTGACTAGAAATGCATATTTTTTTCTATCCAGAGATTTGGAATTTATTTGGATTCACACATTTATAACCTTCCCCCCCCTCCTCTGACTCCCAGTTTCTATCAAGAACGTTGCTGCTTTGGGCAAAATATTGTGTGTGGCATGTGGGGTGGGGGGAGGGGCAAGGTACTCTGCTCTCCCCATTTGCTTCTGCAGCTGAAGCCTCTGAGCAGGAACCCAACCCATTTGCTCAGGGGCACCAGTTGGTGACAGATCCCACAGGCTCTTCGCCAGAAATCGTTTGTTCTGGCAGGAGAAAAAGGGAATTTGCGCTATCGTGGCTGGTGCGACCCGGCCCAAAGTTTATTGAACCCCCTTTTCTGGCCTGCCCGTTGCTAACCCCGGAGCTTTGCCCAAATTACATTTCTGGGATTTCGCAGCTTGAGTGGGCGTGGTACAACTTTATGGGGAGTGGAAACAAGGGGCCTTTCCCAAGTCCAGCACCTTGTGCTGCCCCGCTCACTCACACACATAACTCTGGTTTAGTGAGTTTATTAATATTCCCCAGAAATTCCCTTCACCAAAACCCAGAACTGTCCCAATTAAGTCCAGCCACGAGCAGACCGAGGTTAGTCTACAGAGCAATGGCCAGATAGTCCAGAAAGCACTTGAAAGTTTCTCAAACAAATTAACTCCACCAAGCCAGCCTAAATCCACACACGAGAGAGAGCTCATGAGGCAAGAAAAGTCCAGAGTTTCCAAGGCACAAGTCAACTCCAAACACAGTGTCAATCCAGAGTGAGGCAGGAATCATGACCAGAAAAAACACAGGAAACAAACACATCCCCAGCAACGCCTCCATCTGTCTGATGAGATAAATAGCCCTCTTCTGGTGCAGCCCATCAGGAGAGGAGAGGCTTTCTCCTCTCGAGTACAGGGAGTCCTCGGCTTATCACCACAATTGAGCCCAACATTTCTGTTGTTAAGTGAGACATTTGTTAAGTGAATTTTGCCCCGTTTTACGACCTTGCCACCATTGTTAAGTGAACCACTGCAGTTGCTAAGTTTCATTTAACCCAATTGTTAAATGAATCTGGCTTCCCCATTGACTGTCAGAAGATCGTAAAAGGGGAACGCATCATCCCAGGACTCTGCAACCATCATAAATATGAGTCACCGAGCATCTGAATTTTGATCATATGACCATGGGGATGCTGCAATGGTCGTAAGTGTGAAAAACTCATAAGTCACTTTTTCAAGTGCTGTTGTAACTGTGGTCACTAAATGAACTGTTGTAAGTCAAGGACTACCTGTAGTCTGGCTGACCTCCTCTGCTCCTGCCTTTTCTCTGCCCTACTGTACGTGTTCTCGGATCAGGTGCAGAAGGCGGTTCCTCCTCCTCCTCATCGCTGGCCGTCTGCAACTGCAAGCTTTTCCCAGTTGGAGTCTCAGCCAAATCCCAGATGGCCCTTCAGGGCCATCAATCAACTCAGTTCCTGACATGCCGGAATCTGCTCCTCCTCCCGCAAGCTGACATCTAAAGAGCTATCTGGGGAATTGTCCAAGGGAGTCATCACACACTTGGAGAAATTTGGACCCCTCTGAAATGCAAGGATGATCCCAACCCAATCCAGGAAAATAACCTGGTTATCGGTACAACAGACACAGGGAGGCCTGTCAGGATCGAGCCAAGTCCCTCTTTCCAACACGCTGGCCATTATGCATAATGTTTATTGAAGGGGTCCCCCCCCCAAAGAGAAATAGATCAGGACAGGATGCGAGAAAGGTAGGTGGCTTGCACAATTTGCTCAGCTACTTTGCCCCCAAAATGGACCACTGGAAACCAGACCATGTTTGTGAAATGTTCAGGTGCAGTTTAGAATCCAAGCCTGAGGCTTGGAAGGGATCCAGTCCAAACCTGGCTCACAGCCTCTGCCACCTGTTCAAACACCGCCAGTGAAAGGGCCGCCACAGAAGCTGCTGCTGGGGAAAGATTTGCCTCGATGTGCAGCTGAAGTTCTCCACTGCTCTGGATGACTTCGGTTCAGGTACATGAAGGTGGCCATCACATACTCCGCCACAGTTGCTTTTCCAGGCTGAGTGTCGGCTCAGGCAGCCTGAGGCATGGTTGGAAACCTCTCTTCACAGAACCATCAGCATCTGCTGTTAGACCCCTTGCAATTTGCCTACCGAGCAAATAGATCGGCAGATGATGCTTTCAATATGGCTCTGCACTACATCCTACAACATCTTGAATCTTCAAAGACCTATGCAAGGGTCCTTTTTGTAGACTTCAGCTCGGCATTCAATGCAATCATTCCAGATATTCTTCTAGCTAAACTAAATCAGTTAGCTGTGCCTGACCACACTTGTAAGTGGCTCATAAACTTTGTAACAGACAGGAAACAGCAGGTGAAGCTAGGCAGACTACCTGTACCTGTACCTGTACTACCAGATACCTGTACAATTAGCACAGCCCTTCCCCAGGGCTGTGTGCTCCCTCCACTTGTCTCTATATACCAATGACTGCATCTCAAAGGATCCCTCTGTTAAAGTATTGAAGTTCGCAGTTGATACAACAGTGATTGGTCTCATTTGAGATGAGACAATGACGAATTTGCAAACAGACAGGAGGTTGAACAACTAGCCTTGTGGTGCGGCTGGAACAGTTTTGAACTGAACACACTTAAAACTTTAGAAATGAGAGTAGATTTTAAGAGAAGCCCTCCTACACTACCACCACTCACAATACTAGACAACACAGTAGCAACAGTAGAGACCTTCAAATTTCTAGGTTCTATAATATCTCAAGACTTAAAATGGATACCTAACATCAAATATATCATCAAAAAGTACAACAAAGAATGTTCTTTCTGTGCCAACTCAGGAAGTTCAGACCGCCCAAGGAGCTGCTGATATAGTTGTCAGGGTTCCAAGTAATACCCCCCAACAAAACAAAACTCCGAGGTTTGTATTTCCTCAAAGCAATAGTTTATTAAAGGTATCATATTGGCACATCTGGGAAAACCCGAATCTGAGAGCTTCCTGGTTTTCCTCACCCAAAAGAAAGTTCAAGTCCTTGCCCATCACCCACATGTCCATCACACAAACCAATCAGGTACCCTCCGGAACAGAAGATACCTCCTCATTCTTCTCAGCACAGCTGCAGGGCAAAGCGGCCTTGACTTTCTGGAAAGAATGTTATTTTGACTACACATCATCTTACTCCATACAATCCCCCCTCCCATTTTCCCACAGTAGGAATTGTGGCAGGCCTGAAGGCTCAAAGGTAAAATATGGCTTCCAGGTCTGACAACAGTTCTACAGAGGAATGATTGAGTCTGTCATCTGCACCTCTATAACTGTCTGGTTTGGCTCTGCAACCCAACAAGACAGACACAGGCTTCAGAGGATAATCAGAACTGCAGAAAAAACAATTACTGCCAACCTGCCTTCCATTGAGGACCTGTATACTGCACGAGTCAAAAAGAGGGCTGTGAAAATATTCACTGACCCCTCGCATTCTGGACACAAACTGTTTCAACTCCTACCCTCAAAACGACGCTATAGAGCACTGCACACCCGAACAACTAGACACAAGAACAGTTTTTCCCCGAACGCCATCACTCTGCTAAACAAATAATTCCCTCAACACTGTCAAACTATCTAGAAAGGCAGTATTACCATCATTGTTCTCATCTTCCCTATTCCCTGTCTCCTTATCTTCTTATGACTATAACTTTGTTGCTTGTATCTTACGATTTATATTGTTTACTTAGTATCCTAGTATGATTTATGTGGATTGCTTATTTAGTATCCATGACTATCACTAAGTGTTGTATCTAATGTTTCATGGGGGTAGGAGGGGCTTTCCTTGCTCATGGCAGGGTGAAAGAGCAGCACTGACGTCACAAGGGTCCCTTCCATAGCTTCCATTTTGTGATTTGTGGTAGGGGGTTCCTGCACTGGGCAGGAGGGTTGGACTAGAAGCTCCTTTCACGGCTTACATTCTAGGATTTCAATGCCTCTTGGGGCAATCGGGATTGGGCTTGGCCATCCTCAGCCAAGCCCAGCACTAGTGGGACCCCCTCAGTCCCCTTTGTAGGACCCATGCAGAACCCCTGCAAGGGTGAATACCCCAAAGTGGTTGATGCTTCTGGATGCCCTGCAGAGCTGAGTGAGCCGAACTCCATTAACCATCATGGAAGTGAGTGGTCTCCTTAGCCTGGATTGGGAAGGAACCCTCTTTCCTGGGCTGTGTGGACTCATCAACTGACAGCTGATGTTAAGGGCATCCGGCTTTTTTCAGCATTTCTCTAGTGGGTTCAGAAGCTGGCCGCATCTCAGTCTGGCACTGCCCACTCTTGGTCTTGAATCTTTTCTGGGGGTGCAAAGGAGTTGGGCTTTAGAGGGATCCAGTTTGAAAGGGGCTCCTTTCTCCTTCCAAAAGAACCTCTAAGGAGCAGGGGTCTCATCCTTGGGTCGGCCATGAAGCCCCTGAAAATATTGACTGAGATTTTAAAACATGTTTATTCTATTTCACACATTCTGGTAGGTGGGAACATTCCCCCTTGTCAATGTGGGAAGCAGGTCACCATGCGAAGCCAACATTTGGATTATATATTTTGACATGGCACATTAGGCCAGCATAGCAGTTCTCTTTCATTAACCTGGTTGAGCATGTTGTATGAACTCAGCTAGTTTTACCACCAATCAGCTAGCTATGTGCTGGCCAATGCAGTCTGTTTGTGAACAGGATTTTAAAAATTTATAGGATCATCTTTTGAATTCTGGGTTAATCCAGCATGGCAACATTCACAAGACAACAGCTAAATCTCATTTGTGATACTGGCTTGTAAAGGAAGGAGCATCTCAGGTTTTGCTAGGTTGTCAAGAAAAGCCCTTCATGGCATGGGGCCAGGTTACTTGGAGAAGGTGCGCTGGTGTTGTAAAAGTCAGTTGTCGAAGAAAATGGGGCAGGTCTTAATCAAAATAAGAGAGGGAGCTGACCTTAGACACAAGGTGGTTGCAACCCAAAAATCCCCCAGCCTGGAAACACAAAGGGAATCAACCTGGAGCTGCATCTGGAGTCTTGCTCAGTCAGCTAGCTTAGTGGAGTTGCATAGAAAGGGGCAGCCTGCAACCTCTGGTGCCAAAGATGAGAGAAAGGCAGCTTTGGTGGTTTGTTAGGAGGATCCCAGCTGGCGCTGGTGTGAGCAGAAAAGGGGAGCTTTGCTAGGATGCCAGTCACCTCCTTGGGGATGCTAACGGCTTGATGAGGTCATCCATCCAGGCTAACCTGTCAGCGAGGAGTGAAGACCCCTCCCGAGGTGTAAGTCAGTCTTCGGAGGAGCTGCTGGGCTTTGGGGAACCTTCCCCATTTTGTAGCCAACTTCTCAGACGGTCGGAATATTCGAGGGGTGGGAAGAGCCATTGCTTGTCCTCCCAGAAAAGGGCAGGAGGGGGAAAATGTGATCCAAAGCAGTTTTGTTTTCACGTCCTGGTTGGCGCTAAAAGACTGGGTTGATTACTTTCCAGTTGATCGGAATCACAAAGCATCCCTAACCTCTGAATTTGGAAAAGCTGTTTAAATAGGAGAGACTCACGTGGTTGTGGAACACATCCAATCACGTCAACCAAACCAAGGATGAAAGGGAAGAGTTCAACCCCAATTGTTCTTTTCAATGAATCCGTTTTTCCAGAACGGCTTTAGGTTGGGTAGATGCTGAGACGCTTCCGAAGGATCCTTGTAATGTCCCGTGGGCACCAGAGAGTCTCCTTTTGGCGGTTGCTATCATTTTCTTGGGTGTTACATTTTATTCTTATGCACTGACCGGCTACGGGATGTTGCACGGAAGATCGGGCTCCCCGTCACCCTCTGAAACAATGGAAGAGAAGGTGTCGCTTCTGCGTGACCTCCTGTCCGAGGGCCTTCAAATTGGGGAATGTTGCCCATGAAAAAAACCTCAGCCTGGGTTGGAATCCGCTCCATTTCTTTCTGAACAACTGGGTGGCATCACATGAATTCATTCCTCATTTTAAAGACTTGAAATCACCATATAGCTTTTTATTTGGGAAGAATATATTGTATAAAAGTGGGAACTTTTTCCCTGCTCTGGATTTAGGGTTTCACATGTTGGAGAAGGTGCGTTGGTGTTGTAAAAGTCAGTTGTCGAAGAAAATGGGGCAGGTCTTAATCAAAATAAGAGAGGGGTCTCTCTCTCTCTCTCTCTCTCTCTCTCTCTCTCTCTCTCTCTCTCTCTCTCTCTCTCTCTCTCTCTCCCTCTCTCTCTCTCCCTCCCTCCCTCTCTCTCTCTCTCTCTCTCTCTCTCTCTCTCTCTCTCTCTCTCTCCCCCTCTCTCTCTCCCCTCCCTCCCTCTCTCTCTTCCCCCACAACAACCATGCCTCTCTCCCGCTCCCTCCCGTCTTTTCCTCACCTGCAGTTTCCCTCCCTGATCTCCTGCCACGAAGTGTCTGCAGCAGATTTGCGACCTTCCCTTACGCAGCTCTTACATGGTAGAGCAAAACCCAACTACACAAAATACCTAGGAGCACAGTATCCGGCAGGAATGCTGGCCCCGAGTGCCTGGTTGTGGCTGAAACCTTTGGCTAATGGGCAGCAGGAGCGCCTCCCGTGCAGGGCGAGGCAGCGTTCTGGCTGGAATAGCCGGGGTGGCAAGAGGCCTTGGAGCTGTCCTAGTGGGCCAATTGTGGGAGTGTGGGACAGAGCGAAGAGAAAGGACGAGCTGCGCTTTTGAGAAGGGTGGGTGCCAAAGGCAGAGGGCCCTTTGTAAGAGGGCGGAAAAGACTGAGCTGCCCGCTGGCTTTTCCGCAGCGCTCTGGTCACCCATCCAGATGAGACCCTAAGCATTCCAGCTTAGCACCTGAGACGGTCCAGCCGCGCTGCCAGCCACGCCGCGGAAGCCGCTGCGCGAGAGCCGCTCTTTTTCGCCCTCTTAACTCGCTTCCCATTGCGGCGCCTCTTCTTCCGCCTTTCTCCTGCGCTTTGACGACTCCTTACCCGATGCTGTCACTTTCACTCTCCTTTGCTCCCTGGCTTTAAGCCACCTCCAACCGCTTTCTTCCACCCACAAACAAAACCTACCCCAAAACAACACCCCACAAACAACCTCCCGCCCACACCCAACCTCTCTCCCCCACGCCCAGACACGCGCTCACACCGAAAACACGCTGCCCTTACCAGACACCCACCGCGCACCTCGCAGCTGCCCAAAGACAAAACTCTGCCTTTTGCCACCGAAACTCCCTTCTCCCCTCTCCCGTTCAGAAAGTGCCCGGTGCTAATTGGCTCCCCAGAAAAGCTGGCCTGGATTTTCCCAGCACAAGGAGACCTGCCTTTGGGCTCCGGTCCAAAAGAAGCCTCTGATTGATTGATTGATTGATTGATTGATTGATTGATTGATTGGTTGGTTGATTGCAATTATGTGCCACCCATCAGAGATGACTCTGGGTGTCTTAGAAACAATAAAACTAGTACACAATAAATTAATAAAACAAAAAATAAGAACAGTAAAATATCTGAGGGCTGCCCCAAAGAAAAGGGGGTCAACCTGATGTCCAAAGCACCAGAAGGCAAGACAAGAACAATCAGGAAGGAAACTCATCAAAGAGAGAAGCAACCTGGAACTAAGGAGAAATTTCAGGACAGTGAGAACCAAGAAGCAATGGAACAACGTGCCTTCAGAAATTGTGGATGCTCCATCACTGGAGGTTTTTAAGAAGAGACTGGACAGCCATTTGTCCAGAATGGTACGGGCTGTCCTGCTTGTGCAGGGGGCTGGTCTAAAAGACCCCCAAGTTCCCTTAGAAAGAAATTAGAGTTTCTTTGAATGTAACGTTTGCATGGACTAGATTCTTTCTTACTATAAATGTACTGCTTTAGATTAATATTTTTATTGTTATGAATTCAATTAATAATCCTATCTTCTTGACTGGGGTTGTTAATTTCTGATTTGATTGTAATATTAGATGTTAAAGTGTTAAATTCAGAAATGATTTTATGTCAGTTCCAATTCAGTGTTACCTGTAGGAAAATGGCAATGTCTTTTTTCCTTTTCCTTTTAACATCTTACATCATGTTTATACTTGATAAATTCTAAATCTATTCCTTGTAGGACTGATGGTTCTGCCTCTGTGACTTAACAAGGGCCCTTTGTTGCCGAAGCCAAACTCACCTCTGAAGACCCCAACTGGGCTGATGCCTTGCCCTCCAAACTCCTCATCCTTTTCTCCTTCCCAAGTTTCCCCGGGGGCCTTTTGTAGTAGAAGCTGGGTTTGGTTCGGTTTCCGGAACTGATGAACTGCAGCAAAATGTCAAATATTGAACCCTGACCCACAACACGGCAAACACGGCAAAAGCTGTCAGTGTATAAGGCCTTGTTCATGAATTGGAATAGACATGGTAACAGGTCAGCCAATGGGGACTGTTTGGTGACCCAGACGGATTGGAGCCTGGGCGTGGCTTAGATTCATTGATCTGTATATATATATGAGTGCTTCTGTGAAGAATCATAGAAATAGCTTCTGTGATTATTGATTCTGTACTTCTGGATTCTGAGATCTGGTTCTGGCTTCTGCTGCATGGGTATTGTATATAAAGAAGTTTCTTATAGAAATGAATCCTACTGAATTATTTACTTGTGTGCTGGTTGGATTGCTGCAAACTCTAACAAAAGCCTTTGCGCAAATTTGTGTTGTGCACCAGTTGCGGCCTTTCCTGGATCAGGACTTTCTGCACTCACTCATTCAGTCCCTGGTCATCTCACGGTTGGACTATTATACTGCACTCTACACGGGGCTACCCTTGAAGAGCATTTGGAGGCTACTGCTGGTGCAGAGTGTGGGGTGCTGGCAGTTCCAGGAACCCCAAGAATGGCCTCCATAGGACCCCTTGCTCTGCGAGCTGCATTGGCTGCCGGTTTTCTTCCGGGTGTAATTGAAGGTGTTGGTGATCCCCTCTAAAGCCCTTCATGGCATGGGGCCAGGTTACTTGAGGGACCGTCTCACCCCTCTGGGATTGGCCCTCCCCACTCGGGTTCCATCAGATCAATTATTCCAGCTGGTGGAGTCCAGGAGGAAAGCCTTCTCTCCTCCTGTCTAGGATGAAATGGGAACAAACCAGGCCAAACACAAAAGTGATGCAACAGCAAGGATTTATTCCCACACACACGTCTCAGAATGCGGCGGGAATGTGTTTAAGCTGTGCAAAGTCAGCGCTGGGTGCCTACCAGCCCTGATTTAAACTACCCGCCCAACCCACCAATCACCCAGGTGCCATGCCCCAAGCACTCCGGTTCACGCCCCAGTCACCCATGTGCCGCCCGTAACCAGCATCCGGTCCTGATCCCAATGTCCAAGCTTGTCCAAGCCCAATACAGCAGCGAGTGAAGAGCAGTCTGTAACGGAAGCCTACTTGCGGCAGCCGAAGCCAGCCGGAGACATCCAACGCCCAGCTGGCCAGCTTAGAAGGACGCGGCTTGATGATGTCAAGCCCGATTGCCTCGGAGCCACTGCCTCCTCGCTGCCTCCATGCCGCTGCTACCCTCTGCAGGTTTGGCCAGCCCCGGAGTAGGGCTCGACAGGCAGTTCCCCTCTACCAGGGGTCCACCTGGAAGACAGGAATTTGAGATGTTAATAACTACTGCTTGGCAGGTGTTGGTCCCCCCTGGTTGGTCAGGATACCGCCTGTGGAACCGCCGTAATAACCTGGCCGCCCTGACATCCCTTTCTGGTACCCAAGATGCCTCGGTGTCCGGGAATCCCTTCCATCGTACTAGATACTTGAGTTTACCCCTTCGCCATCGTGAATCCAAGACCCTATCTATCTCATGCTGATCTGCTCCTACGGGTCCCGGAGGCTCCGGTGAGGGCCTGATGTTGGAGGCATCCACCAGTTTCAGCAAGCTGCTGTGGAACACTGGATGCACCCGACCTAATATGGGCGGTAGCTTTAGTTCCACAGTCACGGGATTGATGACACAAATGACTGGGAACAGACCTAAGTATTTCGGACCAAGCTTCTTACAAGGAATTCATAGTTTGAGATATTTGGTTGATAGGTATATTTGATCCCCCATCTCAAAGATTTTGTGTTCCACTCTCCTCTTGTTGGCCTGTATCTTATAGGCATTAGTTGCTTTCTGCAATGCCTTCTTCACCGCCCCCCATATATCTGGTATCAACTCCGCCCATTCTTTTGGGGTTCTCTGGACTTGGGGTTCATGGGCCCACTCGGGAATGGCCATAAATTCTAGTCCATGAACTACTCGGAAAGGTGTGAACCCAGTATTACTGTGTACCATATTATTATATGCCACTTCTGCGAATGGAAGGAGCCCCGCCCAATCCTTTTGCTGATAGGAGACGTAGCATCTCAGATAGTGTTCCTCCATGGCATTTGCTCTCTCAACAGCCCCATTGGTACTGGGGTGAAATGCTGAGCTTAGGCCCTGTGTAGACCTGATTAGATGGATGAAGTCATGCCAAAACTTGGCGGTGAACTGCACTCCCCTATCTGAGATGATACGTCATGGCACTCCATGAAGACAGTAGATGTGGCTAATGAACAACTTAGCCAAATGCCGTGCCAACGGTATCCCAACACATGGAATGAAGTGTGCTTGTTTTGAGAACAAGTCTATGACCATCCATATGACCGTATGCCCGTTGCTCTCTGGTAGATCTACTATAAAGTCCATGGCGATTTCCTCCCATGGACGGACAGGATCAGCCACAGACTGTAGTAGACCTAATGGCTTTCCGGGCCATGCTTTTGTTGTTGCGCAAGTGGGACAGCTCCTGATGTATGCCTCAATCTCCGTCCGCATGCGAGGCCACCAGAATTGCCGTTTAGGAAGCCAAAATGGCCGGCTTGTTTTACGTCATGACAATGGTGTAAGACCATGGGCCTGAGTGCACATGAGACATATACCTTGTCACCTTTCCAGGCCAACCCGTCCCTGTGCGTGCACATTGCCTGATTCTCTAAATACCATGGGTCATTTGCCAATGCCATTTGCAAGTCCCTTGTAAGGTCTTCCCTTGTAGTCACCTGAGCCACTAAATCAGCGGTTCTCAACCTGTGGGTCGCGACCCCTTTGGGGGTCGAACGACCATTTCACAGGGGTCGCCGCGTGCGTTAGCCCGCCATTTTGGTGCCACCGTCACTGCAGGGGTGAAAAGGTCCCGGTTCGGCCGTGCTGCGGGTCGCCGGACAGCTGGTAGCCTGGACGCTGCCATTTGAGTTCTTCTACCCTCTGCGCATGCGCAGAATGCTTTGCGCATGCGCAGAGGGTAAAAGAACCCAAATGGCGGCGTCTGGGTGAAGTCTCCCTGGTGCCACGCCCCCTTTATCACCTCATCCTGCGTGGGGAGAGGGTAGGGAGGGGGTCGCGGTGGTGGCGGGGGAGGGTCGCGGGGGGGTCGCGGCATTAGAAAGGTTGAGAACCACTGCACTAAATGGTCTGGTAGAATAATGGCTTGCACAACATCCTCCCTATGGCTAGGTACTGAGGCATACATGACAGGGCATCAGCCAGAAAGTTTTTTCCAGTGGGGACGTATTTGAGAGTGAAGTTGAACCGTTGAAAGTATTGCGCCCACCTCACCTGCTTCGGGGACAGTCGCCTGGGAGTTTGGAGGGCTTCGAGGTTCTTGTGATCTGTCCATACCTCGAATGGTTGTTGACCCCCCTCCAACAAATGCCACCACATGAGCAGTACCCACCGCACTTTCTCCCAAATCGCCCAACCTTGTTCCGTCGGCGTCAACTTCCGTGACGTGTAAGTACAAGGTTGGAACTGGCCGTCCTTATTCTTTTGTAACAATACAGCCCCCACGGCCACATCACTGGCATCCGCTTGTACCACAAAGGGGATGCCAGGATCAGGGTGTTTTAATATGGGCTCCTTAGCAAAGAGAACCTTCAACTGTTCAAACACCCATTGACATTCTACTGTCCACTTAATGGATTGACCCAGATGCGGTTTGGTGATTGCAGGCTTTGTTCGCAGCAGGTCAGTCAATGGTAAAGCGACCTGCGCAAACGATGGTATAAACTGGTGGTAATAGCAATAGCAATAGCACTTAGACTTATATACCGCTTTACAGGGCTTTACAGCCCTCTCTAAGCGGTTCACAGAGTCAGCATATTGCCCCCAACAATCTGGGTCCTCATTTTACCCACCTCGGAAGGATGGAAGGCTGAGTCAAAGTTGGCAAAGCTGAGAAAACTCTGTAATTGCCTCCTCGTCTTCGGGGCTTGCCAATCCAGTACCGCCTGCACTTTGTGAGGGTCCATCTCCACCCCATTGTTGGAAATACGGTAACCTAAATAGTCCAGCCGGGTTCGGTGGAATTCACACTTGGCAAGCTTCAGATACAACTTGGCAGCTAGCAGTTTCTGTAACACCTGTCGTACTAGGTGGGTGTGCTCCGCCATGGTAGTGGTATAAATCAAAATATCGTTCAGGTATACAAGGACCCCCCGATACAGGTGTTCATGCAGTACTTCATTAGTCAACTGCATGAAGACTACTGGGGCTCCCTGCAACCCGAACGGCATTACTTGAAACTGGTAGCTTCCCAAGGGAAGTTGAAGGTGGTTTTCCACTCATCCCCCGGCCGGATTCGAACTCGGTAATAGGCCTCCCGTAAATCCAGCTTGGTGAAGTACTTGCCCTGTGCCAATGTTGCCAGCATATCCTTCATTGGGGCAAGGGATAGAGATGTTCCACACAAACCGCGTTCAGACCCCTGAAGTCAACACACAGGCGCAAAGTCCCATCTTTCTTTTCACGAAACAAGACAGGCGCTGCCACTCGTGACTTACTCGGTCGGATGAATCCTCGAGCTAGGTTTTTATCAATGTAGCATCTTAATTCCTCCATCTCCTTCGGCGTCATCGAATATATCCGGGGTTTAGGCAACTTCGCCCCAATTATTAATTCGATGCCGCAGTCCGTAGGCTGGGGGGGTAGCACCTCACACTCCGCTTCACTAAAGACACCCACCAGATCGTTATACTCTGGCGGAAAGGTGGAATGCTCCCTTTATCAGGGTCACCCCCCACCCCAGTCATTACCCGCTCATGTAGTGGCGAGTCAGGGCCATTTGCTAACTGTAACTTATGGAAACCCCCCTCCCACCATATCGTTGGACCCCATTTGTCCTACCATGCTAGTCCAAGTATCACTGACTCATTCATTGTCACTACCACAATGAACCTGATGAGCTCCCAGTGTCCACCCATCTCTAGCCTTACTGGCTCGGTAACATGGGTAGCCGGAGGCCCCCCCCCACAAGCACCAAGCCGTCTACTTGCTCAAACTGAATGGGTTTGGCCATTCTTAATGTCTGTATCCCCAGGTCACTGACTACAGACTGGTTGATAAGACACCGGGTACATCCGGAGTCAAGCTGGCCCCCTTGGTGGTGTTTGGGTTTTTGATGATGACCGGAATAACGAAAGGCTTAATGGGGTCACTCACCATCGGATCTTCCGGTCCGTCATCCTCACTGTCATAGGCCACTAATGGGATGCGTGTTGTTGCTGGAGATCCACCATCCTCTGGACTCGTTGGTCTGTCGCTCCCCGGTGTCATCTGGACCGCTCCCCTAGACCGTTCTGGGGTCTGTTGCTCCTGGCCTGTGGCTCTCCATGAGGTTCCAACTGGAGTGGACAGTTTTGGTACCTGCGGCCCAGGGGCCGGGCATTCCGCCACCCTATGACCAAGGCGGTTGCACTGAAAACAACGCAACGGTGGTCAATTGGTTTGCCCCAGGAGACCCGGGACAACGGTGCTGGGCTTTGATGTGGCTGTCAGGGCCACCTTGTCTGCTGCCTTCCAGAGTCCAGGAACCCCATCCCCTCTTGGCCAGAATTCACGTAATCCAGTATCGAGTTTGATGGCTGCCCGAAACCAGTCTTGTAAGTGGTCAGGCAAACCATGCTACACACAGGCCTGGCGGATGTCACGATCCAGGCCACCCCGGAACTGTTGGACTAACAAATGTTCCAGCCACATCCGCAGCCTACTAGCCACCCGTCAAGATTCGCGAACGTATTCCCTCACTGCCCAGCCCCGTTGTTTCAGGGACATGAGTTCACCTTCTGCTTGTTGCATTCAGGACCCATCCTCGAAACGAGCCCTTAACACCTCCAGGAAGAGGCCGACATCCACCAGCTCTCTGGCATGCTTGTTGTGAAGGTCAGCTACCCATTCAGCCGCCTCCCTGTCCAACACGGCCGTCACGGCAACGACCATGGCCCATTGTGATGGATATAAACGGGCGTAGGGGTCAAGATGGCTTATGACCTGGCTCAAGAAGAGCGCCACCCGGTTGGGGTTGCCATCAAATGAGACTTGCAAAGGAGGAGGGCCCCATGCAGCCTGCTGCGGACCCCATGCCGGCGGCCATATAGGTCCTGAACCCACTTGTCGTTGGTCTGCCACCGCTGCCTGTCTATTAGACTGCAGTTGGGGCCCAGACTGGTGCCTCAGGAGGCCCAGCATCCCCTGCTGTGTGCCCACCAAGCCTGGACCTGTCCCGAAGGCCTACTAAGTCCTCCAAGGAAGACCCTGTTTGGTCTGGCCCATGAGAACGCCTGACTGCTGTGTCCAAACATAACTTCAGACTAGCCAAATGAAAATGGGGCCCTGGCTTTCGAGCCTGCCATGTTGCCTGCTCCTGGCCCGGCTCCCATGGCTGTCAAGCATGAGCATCCCAGAATCTGGCCTCCCCAAACCTCTCTCACAACACATCCATTGTGCTGCTTCCTGGAGCGGTGGAATAGCTCCACTCGCCCTCTTCGTCCCCCGTAAGGCGTCTCTCCCTCCATTCAAGCAGCGGGGGCCCCTTGCATGGTGGTGTAGGTACCCTAGGGCCAGTGACAACCGAACTGTGCCACCATTCCCCCTGTCCAGTCCCTGAGCTTGCCTGGCCTCCGGGTTGAGCTTCCCGTACCTTGGGCCTAACCAACCATCAGAAGCCTCAATACCCAGGATGGAGAGAAAGGGGGGAAAAAAAAACCCAGCGCTGGCTTTCTCTCCGCCCGTCTAGGACAAAATGGGAACAAACCAGGCCAAACGCAAAAGTGATGCAACAGCAAGGATTTATTCCCACATACACAAGCCTCAGAATGTGGTGGGAATGCATTTAAGCTGTGCAAAGTCAGCGCTGGGAGCCTCTGCCTACCAGCCCTGATTTAAACTACTCGCCCCACTCCCCCCCCAATCACCCAGATGCCATGCCCCAAGCGCTCCGGTTCATGCCCCAGTCACCCATGTGCCTCCCGTAACCAGCATCTGGTCCCGATCCCAATGTCCAAGCTTGTCCAAGCCCGATACAGCAGCGTGTGAAGAGCAATCTACAACGGAAGCTTCTTTGCGGCAGCCGAAGCCAGCTGGAGACATCCGACGCCCAGCTGGCCAGCTTAGAAGGATGTGGCTTGATGATATCAAGCCTGATTGCCTCGGAGCCACTGCCTCCTCGCTGCCTCCATGCTGTTCCTACCCTCTGTAGGTTTGGTGAGCCCCGGACTAGGGCTCGACAGGCGGCTCCCCTCTACCAGGGGTCCACCTGGAAGACAGGAATTTGAGATGTTAATAACTACTGCTTGGCAGGTGTTGGTCCCCCCTGGTTTGTCAGGATACTGCCTGTGGAACCGCCGTAATAACCTGGCCACCCTGACAAAAAATCCTTAATATAAGGATTAGGCTAGAAATACAGGCATACCAGAATGTTTCCTTCCTGCCTCCCTTGCAGGATTAGCCCTGTAAATTGGGAAAATATTTCTTCCAACAACCGGTTCTCCGAACTGCTCAGAAAATTAACATCCGGTTCTGGAGAACCGGTGCAAACCGGTAGCAGCCTACCTCTGGTTGAGGTATATATTCTCTGCTGATGACACCCAACTCTACATTTTCCCTGTTGGTGACCCAAGTGATGCTGTAGTTGCCCTTTCGCGGTGCCTGGAGGTTGTTGGGGCCTGGATGGGGGACAACAGGGTTCAACTGAATGGCTTTGGGTACGTAGGGCTCCAGGAGCTGGGACTTTGTCATCTTTGACTCTGGATGGGGTGACACTGCCCCAGAAAGACCTGGTCTACAACTTGGGGGTTCCCCTGGACTCACGACTCCTGTTCAAGGAATAGGTGGCAGTCGCGGCTAGGGGAGCCTTTGTACTTTACATTGTGCACCAGTTGTGATCTTTCCTGGACCAGGATTAGCTGTGAGGATTCCCTCATTCAGTTCCTAGTCATCTCACGACTGGACTATTGTAACACGCTCTACATGGGGCTACTCTTGAAGAGCATTCAGAAGCTACAGCTGGTGCAGAGTGTGGCAGCATGGGTAGTTTTGGGGTCTCCAATAATGGCACCTGTAATACCACTGCTCCGCGAGCTGCATGGGTTACCAGTCCACTTCCAGGTGCAATGCAAGGTGTTGGTGATGGCATGGGGCCAGGTTACTTGAGGGACCATCTCACCCCACTGGGATTGGCCCATACTACTCATGCCGGCAGAGGAGGCATGTTGCAGTTCCCGTCAGCCGGATTATTCCAGTTGGAAGGGTCCAGGAGGAGGGCCTTCTCTTCTGTTGCTCCTGCCCTCTGGAATATCTCCCCCCCCCAATGTGAGGTTGGCCCCAACCCTCCTATCCTTTTGTAAGGGCCTGAAGACTGGCTCTGCCAGTTGGCCTGGGGCCCCAATGGGGGAACAGCCCAGTGGATGTGGTTGATCGAGTAACAACAGATCCCACTCCCCATCCCCCACTCAGCCTCCACCCTTCCCATTTGTCTTTGGTTTCAAGGTTTGATTTTAACTTTTTTATGTTTTAACTTATATGTAGCTGTAAGCTGCCCAGAGTTACCCTATGGTAAGATGGGCGGCCAACAAATTTTATAAATAAATAAATGTATAAATAAATAAATAAATAAATAAATGTAGATATATTTTATGACTGTAAGCCGCCAAGAGTTACCTTAGGGTAAGATGGACTACCAATACATTTTATAAGTTTATTTTATGAGCCGAGGTGGCGCAGTGGTTAGAGTGCAGCACTGCAGGCTACTTCAGCTGACTGCTAGCTGCAGTTCGGCGGTTCAAATCTCACCGGCTCAAGGTTGACTCAGCCTTCCATCCTTCCGAGGTGGGTAAAATGAGGACCCAGATTGTTGGGGGCAATATGCTAACTCTGTAAACCGCTTAGAGAGGGCTGTAAAGCACTATGAAGCGGTATATAAGTCTAAGTGCTATTGCTATTGCTATTTTTTAAACAAATAAATAAAGTCCAACCTGTTATTAAAAATTTGATGGGATTAAAGTTTTAATCTATTCATATTTTGAAACCAACAATTGGCAAAATTGTAAGCATAACAAAAGATGGGCCATTTCCAAGATAAGTTGTTTGTTGATTGCTCAAAGATGAATAAGAAATTACTTCCGGCTTGGAAAATAGCGGGCTCTGCCGAGCCCAGCGAAATCCAGCCGGCAACTGCTGTCGGGGGACCCTACAGTCAAAGCCACCTTGTAGGGGCAGTGAAGGAAGGAGAGGTGCTTCGCTGACCACGAGGAATTATCAATTTCCTTGTTAGGTCCAAAGCAAGCTCTCCCGAACGGCAGCAGGGACAATGGCCATTTTTGGCAGTCACAAGCTGGGACAACCGGGACTGTAAGCTTTGTGCTGGAGCGGTTCGTGGACAGAGAATTGAAACTGGGTGAGATAATTACCATCTTTTACTCTAAAGACCTGATTTAAGTACAAGAATTTTAAAAGATAGCTTCCAAGCCTAAGAAAGCAGCAATTAAATACATGGAAAGGAAAAAAAAACTGAAAATCAAGAGGCGAAAGAAGCCCAAAGGAAGCTTTAAAACACAGAAAGCCTGAAAAAAGCTTAAACAATTTGAAAGGTGATTTTCGGGAGAAACTGTCTTGTTTATTTGTATTTCTAAACCCCCTGGATTTATCGGATCAGCTGTTTTTGACAGATTGTTTAACGTTGACTTTGGGAACAAGAGAAGACGATGAGAATTGAGGCTAAGGAGTTGCCCTTCTTTCCTTCTGGACCTTTCTTTCGAGGAGAAGAGGCTATTGGAGCAGCCGGCTCTCTTTCCCCAACACAACGCCAGAGAGCGCCTCAGGAAAGGAGAGCAGACGCTCCACCCCTCAGCATCCCTGGGCTCCAGAGCTCCAGCCCGGAAGTAGCCACAATGAATCTGGGATCATACGGATTAAAGGAAACTTTTGTCATCTGCACTGTGGGAAATCTGTTTGAGACTGACTGAATATGACTGATAATTCTTATTTGATTGCTTTGAATGCCATTACTCAAATATTACTTAAGAAATATATTAAATTGTTACAAATTATACTCATTTCTGGACTGTCTGAACAATGTTTGTTTAATAAGCTTTACTATCCAGTCCAGACAAAACTGGTGCTGTACATATCTCAGGTCTGTCCTGCTGCAAGAGAAATAAAAAACAGCATTTTACAGCTCTGGGTGTGTTTTCTCTTCTTCAATTATCGTTTTCATTTTTTCAGGCAGGGCCTTTAACCAAAAGTCCACATAGCTGTTTCTCAGTTTCTCCGATTTCCTTTGTTCCAAGTTTAATTCGAGATACTCTTCATGCAGACCATAAGATGGCCATTCCACCAGACCTTCGCCATTCGGATTCCTGGAAATAGCAGAACCAAGAATTCAGTTTGCCTTTAGCATACTGCCATCGCTTAACTCAGCCATCAAAATTCAGTGTTTCAAAATAGCCAAACTCTCACCCGTTACGGGCAAAGTTGCTCCAGTATTTCATGATTGTTCTGCTAAGCTGTTTCTCATCCTCTGTAACTTCACCTGTGCAGAGCACACAAGAGAAAATACTTAGTCATACTATGCATAATCTAATTAGAATTTAAAGGCTTTAAAATAATTTCCACCTATTTATGGAGAAAGTTTACCAGCAATTCCCATCTATCTGCAACTGATTTCCCATAAAATGAACCTGAGATTTTAGATGTCAGATTCTGGGGACACTGACAAGCCATGTGAGTTAGGAACTGCTCGGCAGGATGGGGTACGGCACTTGGCCTGATCATCTGATGGGATATTATTTTTGGGCTGACAGCCTTGTCATGCAAAAGTAGAATCTTCAGGGTCCACCAATATGTCTTCAGTTTGTGAATGAAAGAAGATCATTGATTTGAGGCATCTGAACAGTTAAGACAAAATTTTAAGTTAAGATTTTGTTAAGCCTTAACAGTTAAGGCTAAATCAATGCAAGGTTCTCCTAGTTCTTTTTCAAGCATGCCAGCAACAAACATCTGGGGCTAAATGGCTTATTAACAAGCGGCAGTTAAACTGTGAATCACTGATCTGAATAGAATCAAACTAAAGCTAATCTGCAAACCCCTCGTAGATGGCCTGGTCTGGACACGATTTCTGGATAAGTTTTCCATTCAGTCATTTCAGGGCTTACTAAGTTTGACTGAGTTGCTTCTCAAGAATGGTCCTCCAAAGACAAAGCCGAGTTCATCGCCATGGTCTGCCTTTACAAAATCTGGCTTTGTATCTTTGAATGCTGTGGGACGATGCTGGAACTCATAAAAGTAGACCGGAGCAGCAGAATCTATCAAAAATATGAGAATCAGAGGAAGCATTATGGCCGTGTAGAGACAGGAACCGTGGGAGACAAAGAACATGACAGCTGTGATCCTGCATTAACAGGCATGATGGTAGTTTTATATCAGGTTATATAAATTAAACTAAAACATTATATATAAACATAGGCAATTAGTGTTGCCTTGGAAGAATTCTCCAGCAGTCAAAAAGACAGATGCCCCACCAGAAAGGATTTTAGAAAGCCCATGTCTGAACATGCTATGCCAGCTTCACTGGGCAGGGTACAAGGTGACACTGGACTGGTCTGTATGATCGTCATGGCTTTCTACTTTGCAATGATGCTCAGCGAAAGGTCTTCTTCCCTAGTGTGAGCAGTTCTTCTAAATCTTCATGTCTACAGTCCACAGGTGTTAAACTCGCCACGTCACGTTGCCGTCACGTGACTTTTTCCCATTCACGTAGCTGGGGTGGGCGTGACCTGCACGTGTCTCATCTGGCCCACGGGCCGCCAGTTTGACACCCCTGCTCTAAACTAAGCAAGAGAAGTCCTCCTTTGATCTATTCTGGACTATTTAGGCTTCCAAATTAGTCAGAAGCAATTCAGGTAGATCTGGCTAAGGTGGAATCGATTCTCTTTCCCACATTGTCTCCACACAAAGTGCTTTAGAACCTTGGCCTTCCTTTGATTTATTCAACTATGACCAGGATTGACTCATCCTATTAAAAGGAATATTAGTTTTAAGCGGCATTTTATGGCCACGGTGTTTTTCTGCAACTGAGAGAGGCATTCATTGCCGGAAGTGCATCCACACTTCTAATTGATTTTTTTCCAGATCTGCAAAAGCAGATTAGTTTATCAAGGACTAAGTGCCCATTGTACCTCCTTGATTTGGAATTTCTTCTGGTCTGAGGAAGAATGCTGAGCACCAAAGTTTCCTTCCTAGCTCAGCTCATCTCCCTTCAGGTGCATAATGGTCTTTTTTCCCCTCCTGATTTATTGCAACAGAAAAAATACTACCAAAAGTTGACACCTGAAAAGAGCCATGGTCCAAACTGCTTCTAAACTCTGGTTCTACTGGTTCTAGCTGAAATGACAAAATGCTTCTCATAAGATTGCTAAAATGACAAAAATGACAAGAATAATCTATTTTTTGTAACCCTCAAGTTAGTTGGGAATTGTATTTTTAAGTTATTTTTGCCACAAAAAGCAGATAGAAATTCTGAATTAGGTCTCTTGGTTACCAGTTGCAATCACAGGAAAAAAAACCCAATTAGGAGTACAGGTAAAAACAACCATAAAACAGCAAGAGAGGCCTCCACTCTTCCAAAATATCTTGATTGGTGGACACCAATTCTTGCAGCTCTCGCTGTGACCATAGCTGCTTCCTCTTTGGTAATTCCAACAAACTAGGCTTTGTCAATTATTATACCTATTTATAAAAAAGGCTCCATGATCAACTTGGGAAACTATTATTCCATTAGTTTGTTGCATATAATCAGCAAATTATACCTGAGCACTTTGGAACTGACTGGAGACCAAAAATATCTTCACAGATGAAGAGGCTGATTTTATAACCGGCAGACCAAGAACTGACCATTGCTTGGTTTTCCAATATCGGGTGGAAAAATGTAGTACCGGGCCCAATGGGGCTTTATACAAATCCTTTCCTGACATTAAATTCACCTTTGCTCTATTTCTATTCTAGGGAAAACCTATGGCTTTGTACATGAACTCGCCTCTGTGGTATCTTGCTGTTTGAAGAGAAGGTATGACAAAGATGGCATCTTCCATAATTTTTTGAAACCGACTGCGTAACTCTATAGGGTCTTCAGTGGCTTCCAAATACTTATCCAATATCATCTGCATAATCTCAGGAGGGTAATTCTGCCAAGAAATAAATACATATGTTGAGACACTGACCATTGTTTTGCTTTCTGGCACTTCATTAACACTAATTAACTTTCACTGACAAATCTCATTCATCATGCCAATGTAGTTTGTTTGACCCTCTTTCATCCTATGTGAACCCGGCCATCCTAACCTAATCAATAAGCAAGGGTTAATGAAAGCATGTCTTTAAAAATCTCATTTTTTGAGGATTTAAATTAATTGATTTTAAAGTTTATTTGGCAAGGGAAAAAAGCAAGAATAAAATTGAAAATGCTACAAGAAGCTAAAAATAAGGGGGGGTTGGGGTTACCTGATTGGGAGTTGTACTACCAGGCCTCAGTGCTTACATGGGTGAAATAATGGGTTAATTTGAGGAACAAAAGAATATTGACCTTAGAAGGACACGATTTACAATTGGGGTGGCATGCATTTATGTGGTATGGGAAAAATAAAATACGTAAATATTTTCAAAGACATTATATTAGAAATGCTCTGCTTGTAGTATGGGAAAGAATCAAAGAGAAACATTACACGAAAATACTGGTCTGGCTATCCACGATGGAAGCACTAATACATCCAAATGTTCTTGAACTGGAAAAAAATTACAACATATAAAGATATCCTAAATGAACAAGGGGAATTAAAATTGAAACAAGAACTGAAAAATCAAGGAATTGATTTGTCCTGGTGGCCACTTATGCAAATACAATCAAGATACAAGAAACAGAGGGCTGTAAAGCACTGTAAAGCCTAAGTGCTTTAGTCTAAGTGCTATTGCTATAAGATGCAGAAATGTACGGATTTTACAAAGAACCTTCAGAATTAGATCAGATATTGGAGGAGAGAGGGCGTGGCTTCTTCCCGTGCCAGACGCTCCCGCAGAAGCTCTGCGGGGCGTCGAACTTTCGGCAGCTTGGGGGCTTTGGTTTGATTCAAACCGAAGCCAGAATTCTCCTGGAGGGAGAAGGAAGAAGGGAGGATTCTGCCAGGACTCCTGAAGGGTGTGGCAAACCCCTAGGGAGACTGGCGCAACCTCTCGACCGGCAGCCGCAAAGGGACGGCTATGATAGCCGCCATTAGCGGGAGGGGCCACGAACAGCAGGATGAAATTAAAAAGATGGGAAACGTCTGGATTTGAAGCTTTTAAGTTTTGAGATGCAGGAGTGCTGAAAGAAAAAGAAGCATTGGTGCTGGTGAGTGAAGGCCGATTTAACTATATAAATATTGAAAACAGGAGAAGATTTTCTGGGGATTTTCCAGAACGGAGACTGGCAGCTATCTAGCAATTTGAAAATATCATAGAGTGTTTGAAATAAAGAAAGATTAAGCTCATGGAGATTACTAACATATTTGTAATTGGACTGGGTGTACAGTAAAGGAATTTGGAATATAACTACAGATTTGGAAAAAAGTTCTTTAAAGTGGAAAAAGACTTTTAAAGTGTATCGGAGATTTGCTTTAAAAAGTGACGTTTGTTGTATTGAAAAGCGGAAAACGCCATCTGCTGGCCAAAAGAAATACTGAACTTTGACTATTTTAAAGTGAAGAAATTGGGTAAAGTCCGGTTACGTGTGATGTTTTAAGGTTTTGACGATAGAAGAAAATAAGACCTTGAACTGGAACAGTGTGTGA
>QLTV01000331.1:1144808-1162122 GCA_003457575.1 Thermophis baileyi
CAGAGCAGGGAGAAGGTGGCGCTGCCTGGAGAGTCGGCGGATGGGCGTGCCAGGCGGTCTCCGAGCCTCGCCAGGAAGGTAAGCTGAGCGCCGGCCGGGCCCACGCACTCCCGCCTGCCCCTCGCTCCGGCCGTCTCCTGGGAAGTTTGTGGGAAGTGGCGGCGGGCGGAGCTGGGCAGGGCGGAGCCGCCAGTGCAGCAGCGCCCAGCGAGGAAGGCTAGGCGGGGAGGCGCGGCCGGTTGTCTCGTCCCGTGGGGCAGATGGGCTGGAAGAAGCGCGGTTGAGTGGGGCCGGGGCAGCGCAGCCTATTGTGCCTTCTCTTGCCCCGGTCTCCATCCTGGACAGCCGCGCATCCCCCCCACCAATCCTTCGTAAAACCACCCACCCTGTTTCTGCAAAGGCAGAGCCCTGCAGGGCGATCTGAAGAGGGATGCTGTAGAAAAGGCCGCCTTCCACCCATGCCTCCCGTGCCAGCTCTGTGGGACTTGGGGCTCTGAAGCAGCCCACTGACTTCCAACCCGGCGCTGCGGTCCGAGTTCCCAGAGTGGTGCCGGCGGTCGGCTGGGCTGATCCGCAAAGAGAGTAGGCAGGTGGCCGGTTGAGAAGCCAGTGGGCTGCTTTGGAGCCACAAAGCGCTGTGGAGCCGGCACGGGTGGAAGGCAGGAAAGCGTGGCGGGAAAAGCGGCAAGCGGGCAATTGGGTGGACATGGGCAGCGGGGGCGCAGGGACAGGACCGGCTTGGTGAACCACCTGCCACCCCCCTGGCCCCTCTTGGCCGGGCTGGACGCCGACCTCGGAAGGCAAGTGGGCATGGGGGACTGCTCGGAAGGCCGCATGGAAGGCCGCCAAGCATGGCAGGGCTGCGGGGAAAAGAGTAGGCTGCTACCTCTCTTCCCCGCCGCCCCGACATGCTTTCCTGCCTTCCACGTGGCCTTCTGCTTGCCTGCCACAGGGACACCAGGAAGGCCCCATGGAAGGCAGGAAAGCATGTCGGGGCTGCAGGCCACGGGGAATGGAGTAGGAAAGGCAGGCTGGGATGGGGGGGGTTGCAGGGGCAGCTAGGTAGGCCACGACTTCGCAGGCTTACCTGGCAGGCAGATCAGGGGCGCAGTGCTTCAGACAGGCAAGCTGCAGAGCAGAGACTGGTCGGGGCAGGGCGAGCGAGCAGGGACAGGGGCGTTGGCGAGGTGAGGCGAGGCGAGGTGTCGGCGAAGCGAGTGCCCGTGTGGCAAAGGGGAACAAGTTATATAGGCCGGGGGTGGGGTGGATGGGCTGGAAGCGCCGAGTGGCAGGAAAAGTGTGGTGGGAAAAGCGGCGAGCGGGTGATTGGGTGGACATGGGCGGCGGGGGTGCAGAGACAGGACTGGTTTGGTGAACCACCTGCCGGCCCCCTTGCCCCTCTTAGCGCCGCCCTGCCACCACCCTTGCCTCTTAGCGCCCCCCTAAGTCATCCCACCGCCCCCCAGGGAGCCGTACCGCCCACTTTGGGAACCACTGATCTAGAGGAACAATGTCAGCATGCATCTCTGCTTGCTTGCCAGCTTGCTGCCAGCTGCCATGGAAATGGGGGAGGGGGGGAGAGAGCCATGAGGACTTGGTGGGGAAACGTGCAGGAGGAGACAGTAGAAATTTTTTGTAAAGCTTTGCAACTGCCAGCCTGGACTTTGCTTATCATCTTCAAGGCCAATTCTCCTAGCTTCAGCATGCAGAAGGGAGCGACAATGCAGCTGAATCAGAGACTCCCAAAACATCTTCTGGCCAATGATTGAACTCTGGTTGCTTAGCTACGGGGTGTGTGTGTGTTCTAGGTTTATTTCAATTTAATGCTTTGCTTCAGATCTTGCCTGACTCAGTTGTATTCACTTCTTTCCTAGTAAAAGTACCTTTTCTCTATTCTGTAGAGCCAAGAGTTTTTCTTTCCTAGGAATTGGGTAGAGGCAGCCCTGACAAGCACCTTTTCTAACGTATTTTATTAAAAGGTATGAAATATCGTGAGCAGTAAAAAAGCTCAGGCTTTTCAATAAAATATGTTAATTGAAAAAGATGCTACCAGAAATTCTGAATGTTGAGGAACCTTTTCTACAGAAATATAGTGAATGCCTTCAGAACAAAGCTGCCTTCCCCTTTTCTTGGTAACAGCCTGCAGCTTATCCTGTTCCAAAATTTAGTCCTCATTCTATCATACTGCTTTCCCTTCTAAAAATGGATTCCTGACTGTTAGAGTCTCTATTTTCTCCTCACTCTTTTCTGTTCACAATGCTCGTCTATGCAAACCACTCCTGGTGTTTGCTTTTTCAATTTTCACATTTTTCTTTTATTTACATAGATTTAAGCTCCTCTCTTCAAATCGTGACCAGGATGACTTAAATAAGAATGACTAAAATATTAGAGAGAGACCACAAAATCATTCATACAGTAAATTTCATTTCATATAGTAAATCCACAATGATATGAAAAATGCATCAAAATAAAACAGGTAAATGGGGTATGCAAATGTTCGAAGTTCCACATAGTTGTTTTCCAAGCTCTAAACCACCACTCTGCTTTCGGCAGTTTTCAAGTAAGTTCCCAGGTGCCAATTATGGGACGTTTTCTGAAAGCTGCCTTTGTTATAGGTAGATTAATGGTGGAATAGGCAGCTGCTTTAGAATGACTGGTAGGAGCTTTATTCTTCAGGCAATTGCAGACCATAAAAGTCAGCTAAGCCGCCCAAGGACAGGAAATGGGCTGACTGGATGCAGTTTGGGATGTTTTCTTAGGTCTTACAACTAATTTTACCTGAAGAATCCAAGAATCCCCAGCCGATACTGAATCCCGACTACCACCACATTTCCATAAGCGGACAAGGCTGATCCGTCGTAGAGCGAAGCCCCACCAATGACCAGACCACCTCCATGAAGCCAAACCATCACCTAGAAAATAGATCAGAAAATTGACCATCACTGAAGTTATTGATTTGGCAAAATTTTAATTGTTTCATCTCTGTGTCAACATTCAATTGATTAATGGGTTGATTATGTAACTAGAAACCTATGTTTAATGGGAATAACAGAATAGGATAGTTGGAAGGGAGCCAGACATGGCCTGTGGACTGTAAGAGCTCTGATCAGTCCCACTTTGGTTTGCCTGGCCAGCAGAGCAAGGTGGGGAGAAACCTCCTTTCCCCTTCTCTTCTCTTTTCCTCCCTTCCCTAAGAAATAGGGAAAGAATCCTGTTTTGAAAAAATGAAAAATATGGGTTCTACTCTGATAAATCTTGCACATGTATATAATACAAAAGAGGGAATTGTGGAAAAATTGTAACAAAACAGATTTCCCCCCTTAACTTTATTCTTCACACTGCTCCAGGGGTGGGTTCTAACTTACCTCGCTGCCGGTTCGCTTCCTCCCGCGCCGCGTGGCTGCGCCTCATGGGCGCGTGCGCGCATGTGCAGTGCCAAAAAAGCAAAAAAAAAGCCAAAAACAAGATGGCGACGCATGCGCAGTGCCGGAAACTCAGCTTCTGCGCATGCGCAGAAGAATTTTTTTTAAAAAAATTCCAAAAAATATTTTTTTTTCAAAAAAAAAATTCCCAAAAAAAGATGCCGGCGTCCACGGACCGGCACCGACCAAACCGGCTCCATGACATCACTGTGACATCACCAGCGGGTTGCTACCGGTTCAGGTGAACCGGTCTGAACCGGGAGGAACCCACCTCTGCACTGCTCCTTTTAAATAGAAACCACCCAGACTTTTCCAACTCAGCAGCCCTCTGCTTCACTTAAACGTGACTGAACAATTCAATTAACGATAACTGCTTGCGAATCGCAGGATTTCAGATTCAAAGAGCAGATAACATTGCAGAATCTTCCAGTAAAAAGAAAGGAGGAGGTATCTGCTTTTATATTAACAACCAATGGCATAAAAACGTCGCTACACTAAAGAAATGTTGTGATGTGGACTTAGAAATACTATTATTATTTAATTGCATATCCTACTTCAGCCCCACTCCCTCCGAAGAGTTTTCTTCATTCATCCTGGCTGGGGTCTACATACAAGCTTGCATAAACTAAGGCATTGCAAACCTTAACTGACCAAATCCTGTGGGCTGAACAGAGATATCCAGTCTCCCTACTCATTGTATTAGGTGATTTCAGCAGTGCTAACCTAAGCCAGGAGCTGCCAAGGCGCACTCAGCAGGTCAGCTGCCTCACCAGAGGCACAAATGTTTTAGACCACTGCTGCTCAACACGATGCCTATCGCTCCCTACCAAGAGCAGCTGTGGGCCACTCTGATCACTGTATGATTCACCTCGTACCTGTTTACAGACAAAGACTTAAAATCACAAAACCAATAGTTGAAACAGTGAAATCTTGGACTAAAGAGGCAAATTAAAGCTACAGGCTTGCCTCGACTGCACAGACTGGAACATTTTTGAAGCTGCCTCAGCTGGATGAACTCACTGACACCGTGACATCCTACCATAGCTTTTAGGAGGACTTGTGTGTGCAGACCAAAACTTTACGGATCTACGTAATAATAAACCTTGGTTCACAGCTAAGCTCAAACATCCACACTGTGCCAAAGTCTACAGGAAAGGAGATAGAATGCTGTGCAAACAGACCAGGAATGTATTAACAAGGGAGATCAGGGCAAAGAGAAGCACCTCTGAAAAGCTGAGGAATCAGCTCTCCACAAATGAACTACAAGTGTGGAAAAGCTGAAAAATATCACTGGCTGCAGCAGACCTCCCTCCCTTGCGGAAGAGAATTGACAACTGGAAGATGACCTGAATGTGTTCTACTGCAGGTTTGAGAGGAGACCACTGTCAACTATCGCTACCTTCTCCATCTCAGATACCCCAACAACAGCTAAGTCTCCTACACCCGACTCCATCCCTCTGAGCCCCGCCCCCACCTCTGGTGTATCACAGCAAATGATGTGTGAGATCTGTTTCACAGACAAAAAGGTGTAAAGCACCAGGGCCAGGCAGGGTAATTCCCTCTTGCTTGAAAGTCTGTGCTGATCAACTGGCCCCCATCTTCACCTGCATCTTTAATAAATCTGGAGATGTGTTATGTCCCTTCTTGCTTCAAACACTCTACTATCATTCCGGTGTCCAAGAAACCCTCTATCAAGGAGTTGAATGACTACAGACTGGTGGCTCTGACATCCATAGTTGTGAAAACCTTCGAAAGGTTAGTGGTGGCCCACCTGAAAGCCATCATGAATCTGCTGCTAGACCCTTTGCAATCTGCCTACCATGCAAATAGATCGGCAGATGATCGGCTACAGAAATATAGCACTGCACTTCATCTTACAATATCTTGAATCCCCAAAGACCTATGCAAGGGTCCTTTTTGTAGAGAACTCTACAAAACTTTACTAGAGGAACCGCTTTAATCAGGGGTGGTATTCACTTACCTTCCCTACTGGTTCACAAATGTGAGCACGCATGCGCACGGCCTCAAAAACGTGCCTAAATAGGATGGCAAAGAGCCAGGGCGGGAGGGTGGGTGGGCTGGCCCACCCACGATTTCCGCTACCGGTTCGGGCGAACTGGTCTGAACCGGCTGAATACTACCTCTGGAGCACCCAGCAAGCCAAACAGCTGGAGAGCCGGTACCTACATGAACAATTCAAGCAGAATGGATACCCACAATCATTTCTCACAACATGTCTGCACATGTTCTGCCCCAGCTACGGACCCCAAAGAACGCAGCACACACAAACTATACAAACCTTAGTTTACTAATTAAGGACTACTAATAAGCTTTCTTAGTAGTCGTTCAAACACAAATACAGTTTAAAGCAGTCTTTTCTGAACACCGACAGTTAATTCAACTTCATTAATAGCAAGCAAGAAATAGGCTAAGGGAGTGGCCAATTAGTCCCAAGCCTTACTCCTGAGGAGACCTCCTCCTGAGGAGCCATTCCTGCCTTTTGGCAGCTCTGCGCGCCCGTGCATTGAGAAGAGGCTCCTCCTCTTCTTCCTCTTCACTTATGGGAGCTTCTGGAGGTTCTGAAGGCCCTGGCTGAATCCCTGCCTCTGGCACCGAGTCCTCTCCAACCTCCTCACTGTCTGACTTGGGTACCAGCTGCACAGGCCGCTGGCCAATCACACCAGCCTCCTCGCTGTCGGAATCAGCTACCAGCTGCACAGGCCGCTGGCGGGCCACAACAGCACAACACAGTGGGGAGAGAAAGGAAGAAACAAGGTACAAGGCCAACCATATGGCATACCCTGCCATAATCAAAAACATTTCGGAAGCTATAGAACGCAGCTTCCATGATCTGCAAGTGGGCATCGCACATCGCCCAGAGGCTACCATAGGGGAACAAATCAGAGATGGGTTCCTCCCGGTTTGGACCGGTTCTTTAGAACTGGTAGTAACTTGGCAGCCTGGGTTGCTAGAACCGGCAGTGACCCAGGCCTGCCACACCCCTGAACTGGTTCTTTTGGTGTTTTTTGCTTCTGTGCATGCGCAGAAACTTTTTTTAAGCACTGCGCATGCACAAAGCGCGCACAAAGCGCACACGTGCCCATGCGGCAGGACACTGAGTGAACTGGCAGCGAAGAAAACCAGAACCCACCCCTGGAACAAATTATGCATTGTAAAGATTGCTTGGAGGTGGGAGATACTTCCAAAGTAATCTACCGAATCCCCTGTGTGGATTGCCCCTGTGACTATGTAGGACAGACAGGAAGCTAACCACCAGATTGCAAGAACACAAGCGAGGGGTCAGACGAGGAGATCCAAACTCATTGGTAGCCTCACACTGCAATGAACAAGGACACACATTCAATTTTGCAGCTACTGAGATTGTTGGACCAGCAGGCACAAAAACAGCCAGGGAAATGATTGAAGCCTGGGAAACGGGCCCTTTGTCAGTCAACAGGAGTGCAGATTTACCACCAGCCTGTCAAGTACTTAAAAAGCGAGGGCTGGGCAGCACAAGCAAATGACTGTTAATGATTTAAAGGCCAGCCATCAACACACCCCAATCACTATCTAAAATGCCGCATACAACAGGCACTAAAAATACTACACAGAGAAAAGCACACAGTCTGCTAGAGAGAAATTCCCTGAAGACGGGCTCCAGCACAAGTCTGAAAGCTCGGAAGACAAAACCTGTGATTCCGGTGACCGACTTAGATTGAATCTTCCGATTTAATTGGGGTTAGATGCCTCAAGGAATGTGTGGCATGCAAGAAAAGCTAAGAGAAAGAGAGAGAAAGGAAACTGAATTTTACAATTTTACCTACAGGCAATTTAGCCTCCATGTCTGGGGTGAAAATGTTCAGGTAGAGGCAATCTTCAGACACCGTCACGTTGGGCAGCGTTATATTCATGATCTCCTTTAAAGCATCCAGCCATCCCAGGTCTTGAAGGCACCTTGAGCATACACAATACAGAAATGTGCCTGTCAGGAGTGCTTTGGGACCTCAAGGGTTAACCTGGGCAAAGGGACTCTGGCAGGCAATTGCCACCCTCCCTCCCCCCCACAGCAGCACTTCTGAGGGGGGAACACTGAGCCACTCTGCTGGCAAGAAGCAGGCATCTCTGCAGGAGGGCCAGTGTCTCCCCAATATAACCCACTCACCGAGGCTCTGGTGCTACTCCCAGTGACTGAACTGGAAAAGCTGGTTCTGGATGGCAGCCCCCACCCCAGCCAGGCAATTGCTCAACTTCATAGCTCTGCCATTCTTTCCATCCCACGCCATTCAAGGCTTGGCTTTTTCTTGTCTTTTTTTGAGACCCTTCCAGCCCCACCCAGCCCCTTTTTGAGATGCAGAGGAATGCATTTACGCCCAAAAGAGCAGAGGCCACTGCCTGCCTGGATGGTATCTCAGCGTGAACCACCCACACCGCAATACATCCCTCGTAAGATGTCAAGGGCCTGACCTCTGTAGAAGGCTTGGCTGGCTCTCTCGGGAACCAGTAGAACTAGAGCAGCTACTGCATACTTCTTTTTACATGTTGTCATCACAGTCATTTTTCCATTCAGTGTGCAGTGTTTGAAATACACTATGCTTTTTTTTTTACACACACACACACCTTCCAATTTCCTTAACACTTGTCAGGGATAGATTAACTTTGATGGAAATGTCAAAAGAGACGGACTTGGGGGTTCCACCCTCTTTCCCCACCTGCACAGCAACTTGTCTTTTGCTGCTGTTGTGAATTAAAGGTCGGGTCATGCATAAGATTGCTTTCTCTTAAGACTTCCCACCATTCTTCTCTGGGGGGTGGGCTGTCTCACGATGTCCATCTCATCCCGCCCACCCCTGGAGCAGTTTAAAGTCATCCTTCCTTGTCTCAGGGATGAAGTCGCATTTTCTGCCCAAAGCGGCAGTTTGGTGTGGTACAATTTGGTGTGATGCAGTTTTACTGGTTCAAAGGTTGGTGGGTCGCATTTGAACATGCCAATGAGGAGGAACCAGTACACAAAGCTTCCTCCAGCCCCTTTTTTTTGAAAGTTTTGTGCAGCCAATGATTATTTTTAAGCAAGGTGGCTGGGAAAAATCTGAGCTTACCTTATGCTTTATTGCACTCAGAGTTTTATATTGTGGTGACCAAAACTGGATGCACTTTTGGTCACCACATTATAAAAAAGATGTTGAAACTCTGGAAAGAGTGCAGGGAAGAGCAGCAAAAATGATTAGTGGAGTGGAAGCTAAAACATACAAAGAACGGTTGCAAGAATTGGGTATGTGTAGCCTAGTGAAAAGAAGGATTAGGGGTGACATGATAGCAGTGTTCCAGTATTTGAGGGGCTGCCACAAAGAGGGGAGGGAATCAACCTGTTTTTCAAAGCACCAGAAGGCAGGATAAGAAGCAATGGGTGGAAACTAATCAAGGAGAGAAGCAACCTAGACGCAAGGAGAATTTTCCTGACAGCGAGAACAATTAACCAGTGGATGGCTTCCCTCCAACAGTTGTGGGTGCTCCATCACTGCAGCTTTTAAAGAAGAGACCGGACAGCCATTTGTCCAGAATAGTATAGAGTCTCCTGCTTGTGCAGGGGTTGGACTAGAAGACCTCCAAGGTCCCTTCCAACTGTTATTCTGCTATTCTGTTATTCAATTGAAACATTGTTATAAGCAGATATTTTTTGAAATATGCATGTTCTGGTTTTCCATTGTTTCAGCTCCAGATGCTCCAGACTTGCCACATCCCCTTTCTCATCTCGGAGCCTGGGGAAGTTGAAGGAGAAATACAGGGTGGACTTCATCCTTCAGGGGCATCCTCTCGGCATCCTTGGAGGAGAAACTGAATTACACGTTTCCCCCTTGTTTTTAATTAAACATAAGGGGAAAACTTGAAGAAAGAATAAGAGTAAACCATGAGTGAATAATGAAGTGTCATGGAAGCTGTATCTTTCCAATGTCTCGTTGTAAATAACTGAATGTATTCTATTGTTGAAAAGATTAAGAATCACTGCTTAAAACTGAGAGAAACATAACTGATCCAGGAACTTTTCCATCATGGATTGCCACCATGATGTACATCATATACCCCTGATATGCCCACTGGGCTCAGCACAGTCCTAATAACTTAAATTAGTTTAACACGTTTGTGTTAAAATATGAAATGCAGTGCAATCTATCTGAAGTAAAGTTAAAGCAATTCTGATTAATTTCACCATTCAAGCATTGAAGGAAGACCTTACAGTGGGGGGTGGGATGTGGAGTCTCTCACATGGCTCCAAGGTTCAGCTGGTTGTGGTGGGGAAAATCTCAGGGATCCAGCTGGGGGTTTGGCAAATGGGACCCCAAGAAAGCTCTTCACAGGCTCATCCGTGCCCTCCACGCCAGCCAGTTTGCCTCTCAGACGTCCATATTTGGTAATCACTTCCAGGTGGTCCTGCCTTTCACCTAAAAATTCAAGCCTAGATATAAGGACAACAAGCAATAGACACCAATGGATGACCTTCCTAGTTCCTTCTGTGTTCTAATTTGCTCAGCAATAAGCTGAGCTGCAAGAACAAGAGCGACTTCCTCTCTTAGCATCATTTTACTACGGCTATTGCAACGAGGGCTTCTACCTCTAGCCTTCTTTTCCTCCAGACACTGGAGAACTGTTGGTGGCCAGGGGCTGCCCTTCATGTGGGGATAGACTGGGAGATGAAGTGGAGATGCAAGCTGGCAAGGCAGACGGGGACAGGCACTTCCTCCTGCTTTTTGCTGCTGGGGTTTCTTAGTTTTCAAATGTGTGGCTAAATCTCCAAAGCAGCTGGATGGAAACTAGTCAAGGAAAGAACCAACCTAGAACTAAGGAGAAATTTCCTGACAGTGAGAACAATTAATCAGTGGAACAACTTGCCTTCAGAAGTTGTGGGTGCTCCATCGCTGGAGGTTTTCAGGAAGAGCTTGGACAACCATTTGTCTGAAATGGTATAGGGTTTCCTGCTTGAGCAGGGGGTTGGACTAGAAGACCTCCAAGGTCTCTTCCAACTCTGTTATTCTGTTAAATAGGCTCAAGCAACGGTTTGATCATCTGTTCTGCCAGACATTCATCAATGACATCTTGAAATGGCAAATGTGTCTGCAAGCAACCTCAAAGCTCCCACTGACCATCCACTGTGGCTTTGTGGCTCTACTGTATAACTACATCAGTAGTGGTATTCACTTACCTTTGCTACCAGTTTGGACATGGGAGCATGCTCGCGGCGCTTCTGCACATGCACAGAAACTTCTGCGCATGCGCATAGCATCCATGATGATGTCCGGGCGGGTGGGCGGAGCCTCCTGCCGCCGCCGCTACTGGTTTGCCCAAACTGGTGCGAACCGGTAGAATAGCAATAGCAATAGCAATAGCAGTTAGACTTATATACCGCTTCATAGTGCTTTACAGCCCTCTCTAAGCGGTTTACAGAGTTAGCATATTGCCCCCAACAATCTGGGTCCTCATTTTACCCACCTCAGAAGGATGGAAGGCTGAGTCAACCTTGAGCCGGTGAGATTTGAACCGCCGAACTGCAGCTAGCAGTCAGCTGAAGTAGCCTGCAGTGCTGCACTCTAACCACTGCGCCACCTCGGCTCTCTATAGAATACCACCATTGAGCTACATCACTTCAAACAAGGGTAACATGGTGCAATTTTGTTTATTTCCTTTGGGGGGAGGAAGAACTTTTAACTTGAATCAAATCCAAAGTCACTCGTCACACCATTTTGTATCATATACATAATGCCCAGCCAGGTGCACCCAGACACTCACAAGGAGGAGTGGGGCAGGAGTCTGCCAGATCACTCCCCTGTATCTTGCCCCAAGGTAATCTGGGGCAGGGTGGCTGTAAACAGCCATTTGACAGCCAGTCCTCCGTGCATTTGTCCTTCTCAAAGTGACATCTAAGCAGTTGTCATAGTTCTCTAAACTTCCTTTTGTTATTTCCAATACTCTTTTTTGAAACTCTTCAATATCTTCATAAATGACTCAGATGAAGGAATAGAAGGGGAACTCATCAAATTTGCAGATGACACTAAGCTGGCAGTAATAGTCAACACCCCAGAAGACAAGCTAGGATCCAAAAAGATCTTGACAGACTTGAACAATGGGCCCTATCCAACAACATGAAATTTAATGTGAAGAAAAGCAAGGTTTTACACCGAGGCAGGAAAAGCCAAAGGTACAAGTACAAATTAGGCAAAACTTAGCTCAAAAACATTAACTGCAAGAGGGACCTTGGTGTCCTAGTGGACGATCGCTTAAATATGAGCCAGCAGTGTGTGGCAGCAGCCAAAAAAGCTAATACAATCCTTGGTTGTATAAACAAAGGCACAGAATTAAAATCATGTGAACTATTAATACTGCTTTATAAATCCTTAGTAAGGCCACACCTGGAATACTGCATCCAGTTTTGGTCATCACATTACCAAAAAAATGTTGAGACTTTGGAAAAAGTGCAAAGAAGAGTAACTAAGATGATTAAGGGCCTGGAGACAAAAACATGAAGAATGGTTGCAGGATTTGGGTTTGGCTAGTCTAGAGAAAAGAATGACTAGGGGTGACCTAATAGCAGTATTCCAGTATCTGAGGGGCTGCCCCAAAGAAGAGGGGGTCAACTTATTTTCCAAAGCACCAGAGGAAGACAAGAAACAATGGATACAAACTAATCAATGAGAGAAGCAACCTGGAATGAAGAAGAAACTTCCTGACAGTGAGGACAATTAACCAGGGGAACAGCTTGCCGTCAGAAGTTGTGGGTGCTTCATCACTGGAGGTTTTTAAGAAGAAACTGGACAGTTACTTGTCTGAAATGGTATAGGGTCTCCTGCTTGAGCAGGGGGTTGGACTAGAAGACCTCCAAGGTCCCTTCCAGTTCTATTCTGATTGATTTCCCATTCCAGAGGCACATTTATATATATTGTAATAGTAAAAGATAAAATATCTGTCCTGAACATTCTAGTTAAATGTTCCAGCCTGTTACCAGCCAAATCTCTATCAAATACTACATCATTCTGTGGTTTGTTTAAGAAACTAAGTTCCTGGTTCACAGGTGATGACAACCAGACATCTGTGGAAGGGAAAGGGTTTTTTTCATCCTCCTGGTGCGTAGAAAGAAGGGTGAATCATTCTAGGTGTATAAGGGGCCCATTTTGGGATCTGTGTATCAACCTCAAACTGTACTTCATTTCTTCATGCACAGACAGCTGTAGTCCTCACAGCTGGAATGATGCTTCTGTTAGGCTCTCCAGAAGCTGAACAAGATTTGATGAAAAGGTGAGCATATTTTTCTGGGAGAGAAATTGCAGCAGAAGCTGTAATCTCTGCTCAGGTCCCTTACTGCAAACACTGCAATGAAACGATCTACACAACAGACACTCCTATTTCCCTAGAATTGCAGGAGGTACTCTGGGGTTTGGGGGACTCTGTCCTGTAATTATGTTGTTGGGAGTTCATCGTGCCTGGCTGAAAATAAATCCTTCTTCAACCTAGATGAAGCACACAGCTTGGATTATCCAGGTTGCCAAGCACTTTTCACTATCAGGGTTCTGCTGTTAGCAGGTACAGTAGTAACTTCAACTTGGTGTTCCAGATCATTCAAATGCAGATCCAATTTGTTTGTTTATTTGTTTGTCAAACATGTACAAGATAGCAGGTATAGGTATAAACATAAACATAATCAAAGTGAATACAGATAGATGAGGACAATAGGACAGTAGGACAGGGACGGTAGGCACGCTGGTGCGCTTATGCACGCCCCTTACAGACCTCTTAGGAATGGGGTGAGGTCGACAGTAGACAGTCTAAGGTTAAAGTTTTTTGGGTTTGGGGAAGAAACCACAGAGTCAGGTAGTGCATTCCAGGCATTGATCACTCTGTTGCTGAAGTCGGGTTTTCTGCAGTCGAGTTGGAGATTCCAAAGGACTCTTTGTTTGTGTCTGGTCAAAACCAGAAGCCAGGCTATGGCGAGCCCAGAGCCCTGCCATCTTTGATTTACTGTGAATATCCATGGGGAAGGGAGGTTGTCCTTCAGAATTAGCAGAACCAGGACATTAGGGAAGAAGGATCCCAAGTGGCTGCAGGTCAGGAGAAGGCCCTGGGCAAGTGGCTGCACTCAACTGTCCACCAGCAAAGCCTCATCTTTAACGAGCCAGAGTGAACCACGGGTCAGCAAGCTGATGGTGCTCCCAGCTCCTCCTCCAGAGATGCTGGTCCTTCTCTGACTGTTTGGGAGGCAGGGACCAATGGCGCCTTCTGCTACTGAACTTTTGGGTGTAAATGTTTCAAAGAATAAATAAAGGAGGGTGATATTGCCTTCCTTCAGTTCAGCATATCAAAAGTTCCTTATGGAAGGAAGCATGAAATATAAATCGTGACAGGGCTTGGTTGTGAAGAAATCTGTTTCCAACCCCCACTTTTTGTTCAGTCAGATAAGTCCACCTCCCTGTAAATAAGTAACGTGCCCTTGGCCCTTTCCACCACATATTCATATTGTAAACATGAATATACGCTTTTCCACTTGTCTCAGAAATGTTGTTCCTGTTTCAGATAGTCTACCTGTAAGGTGATGTTTTTGAACTTAAAAAGAGAGAGAATTAACTCAAATTCATAGAAGGAAAGATTATCAGTTGTAATAACAAGGGATAAACAGAACCTTCAGAAAGGTTCTATGTTCAGAAAACTGTTCCCCCCTCCTCCAAGAAATAGTAACAACAAAGAATGACTTACAGGCTTTCCCTATCTTAGTTGATCCTGGAAATACAATTCTACACTTGCAATACAATATACCAAAATACTTTGGCAAGAGTCGGACAGACTATAAATTTGCTTTATAAGCAAATTTCATACACTTCGTCTTTCAAAAGGTTCCCAACAAGAATAAATATCTACTAGTGGAAAAAGGTGCCTATTAATCTTGTTTAATTTTTACTTAATGAGTTTGGTTATTATTGGTTATTATTAGCAAACGTGCATAAATTCACAAGATGGACTCAAGCTGTACAGGAAGCAAATGCTGCGTTAAAATCACATTATTTAGAGAAGGCATGTCTTAAAATGAAAGCTGGAAAGAGAGGACTCTTCAGTGCAAAGCTGCGATCAGGAAAGCAACAAATAAGAGTTAGATACGTCTTGACAGACGTTTCAAAAGAGAAAAGGAGTAAAGTCATGAGACCAAACACCTTGCGCTCCTTTACATTCCCTGAAAGGGACTTTTCTAAATGTCTTCATAATCAGCAAAAGAAGCTCCATTTACCCTCAGCTGTTATTCCAGCAACCAACAAGCTTTCAATCACGATCCCAAACAGCCAGCACTTCATCTCAGCTGAAATCCACTCGCTTCTCTCTTCCAAAAGCACAAAGGTCTCTGAGGAAAGTGCAAGCAAAGGGAGGGCAGGCTAAACAAAGGGTGTGTTTAAAAAGAAAAAAAAAAACCTGAGACCCACTTTCCCAACATGAAAAAAACATCACAAAGCTTCCAGTTCTGCAAAGCTAAGCAAGAGTTCAGAGCCTCATTTTTTATCCAACTGGATTAATGCTGATGCTCTGACATAATCTGAAGCTATTGAAGCCACAACAACTGATACACCTGGCTGAACTGATAATTTCAAATTTGCTCCTGAATGCTACAATGTGAATAGCAATAGCACTTAGACTTATATACCGCTTTATAGTGCTTTACAGCCCTCTCTATTGCCCCCAACAATCTGGGTCCTCATTTTACTCACCTTGGAAGGATGGAAGGCTGAGTCAACCTTGAGCCGGTGAGATTTGAACTGCCGAACTGCAGCTAGCAGTCAGCTGAAGTAGCCTGCAGTGCTGCACTCTAACCACTGCGCCACCTCAGCTCTTGAACCCCAGAATGCCACCCATTTGACCCAGTGGAATGGAGGATAAAATGTGGCTGATAGTCACAGCTCCTCCTAAATGCCCGTGAAACTCTAGAAAGCCCAGCTGTCCAAATGTGTCATAAAGGAGGCACCATTCATTCTCCCTTGCTGTGCCAATCCATCCTTCCTTCCTTCTTTCCTTCCTTCCTTCCTTCCTTCCTTCCTTCCTTCCTTCCTTCCTTGTATTCTTTAAAAGTGGGCTTAAATGGAATACTTTCAATAGAAAGTATTCTATTTTCTTTTTTCTTTTGAGTTTTATTGGATTTTTATTTTTAAATATACATCAATATCAATACATGAACAGTGTGGCCTCTGGGTATAATTCATTTTGATACAAACAGCAATGATAATAATAATAATTACATTAATCAAACTTATATAATCCTAGTATTGATATACATGATTGTTTTAGAGTAGTTATTCAATATTTTAATGTTCCATTTTAATGCCAATGATATTATTAAGCATACATAGTAATACCATCTTTCAACCGCTAATCCTTCCATCTAATTATTACTTATATTCTATTATATAAAAATTATATCTGCTAATATTCCCCCTATTCTTATTTCTACCTCTTCTCTAACTTCTAGTCAAGCCACCATTACTAATCCTAGTGTTAATACACTTGTTTATATTAAGACATAGTCCTTCATCATTTGGTTGTTCAAAGTCATAGTACGCCATTCAAGTACCAGTCATCCTATTATTTAAACATACCTAATACCATCTTTCAACCTCCAATCTTTCCATCTAACTATTGCTTTATATAAAGGTGTGTATTCTTATCTCTACCTCTATTCTAGTTTTTAATCAGGCCATCATTATATTAGAAAAAAGAAAAAAAATAATAATTCCTTTCTATCCATAATCTCTTGCCCATTTTAATACTTCTTATTCATTTTTTGGCTTGCCTCCCATACTCCTCTCTTGGATCTTTGTCTCTATCAGCATCTGTGTCTTCACCATTCAGTCTGAATATTTCTCCCATCTCTATCATCCTATGCTGTTAAATTACTTTTCCTTTGGTTTATTTCATCAGTCATTATTATCTTTATCGTCTTCTCCTTCTCATCTTCTTGCTTTGTTTGTTGGTTTGTCTGTTCTATCTTTTCCTCCATTCTTTCTGCTGTCTCCTCTCTTTCCTGGGCCCTTTGATCTTCATTTATTATCTGTTGTAGCATATTTTCTATTTTCCCATTTATGTCTTGCATTAGGTTCTTTATCTCTCTGTGATTCTTCGTCATAGTACCCCTAATGCTTTGAAACATCAACACCATTTCTCTTGAAATCTCACTCATTTCCCCCTGATGGAGCATCTTGTCTTATTTTAATAAGTCCCGCTCTTACTCAAGTCCAAAAACAATATATTCAAGTCCAATGTTGCTCCTCAGAAAGTTCAATAATCATAGTTCTTTACATCTCAGGATTATTAATCAGTTCCATTTAAATAGTCCAGGTAGCTTCCACAAATCAAGAGTCACTTTACTTTACTTACTTTATTTACTTCTCACAATAGAGTCTCCAGTAATCATAAAGCAGATAATTATAGAATAGTATCACTGCAGTCCTCCAGATGGATGTTGTTTATTTCTCTTATCAAGAATTTTCCTAGTCTTGTAGGGGTATGGTATACTTTCCATTCACCAGTAGATGGCACCCTCAGCTTAGGTTTCAGCGTTGTTTCAAGTCTGATAAATTGATTAATCCAAATTTAGTTCAATTTGGAAGCAAAGTCGGCTATTCAAGTAGATAGTTCCAGCATTTTATAATGCATTTCCAAAACAACGCCTACCCAGTTTAAAAATCCAATTTTCTATGTTTTAAAAGGTCTTTAGCTTTTCTCCCCTTGGTTCCTTTCTTTCGGGTCTAGAATTTTTCTCTCTATGGTTGTTCGCTGCTTTAAGAAATAGTTCTAAGAGTCTCTTTTCCTGGATTTTCCTCTTTCTTTTTTTCTTTTAAAGTTAGGGTCTAAATAAAAAAGGAATCTTCTCCTCC